>CM050167.1:334631726-335148038 GCA_027410445.1 Discoglossus pictus
ATTGTGTTCTGATCCATCACATAGAATTCAGATTAACAAAACATTGAACTTAAGGCTGTAATGTAACAAAATAGGTAAAAAGTCAAGGGGGGGTGAATACTTTTGCAAGGCACTGTATATGTAAAATGATAACTATATTTAGTGACATCATGGGTGTTTAGTGTGATATCATCAATAATATCATGGTTCATTTAATTTTGCATATCATATATAATATCATGAGTGATGTAATTTATATCATATTTGATGTCATAAATTATGTCACATACATACATTTATGTCTGTGTGACTTCTTTGCATAGATATATACTCACAAAGAGCCACATACAGGTTTGCACACAGAGACATAATGGTTTTAACAGCCACAGACTCACACAAAAGCTCAGACAAATACTTACAGCCTTATTAAATTGGAATTCAGTAAATGTAAAAGTGCTCTAATTAAGCACACAGCATATTTTTTTACAGAAGTTTTTAGTTAGTGAACTTCTATCCAAAAGCAAGGTCTTCACTAACTAAAAAACTTCTGTAAAAAATATGCTGTGTGCTTAATTAGAGCCCTTATAAATTTACTGAATCGCAATTTAATAAGGCTGTTAATTTGTATTTATTTGGAATAGCAAGAAAGTAATCCAAAGGAAGGGAAGTGATGTCAGAAGCCAGTGAGAGATACAGAGATACATTGTTGTACCTGTGTCTGATTGGCCACAACTAATTATGAATTTTATGCTATTTTAACTTGGATTTTCAGTGAAATCCTTTCTCTAAATCAACTGTCTAAAATATGAATACATTTTGCAAATTTTAGGGTAACTTTATTAATGTGTATTTTGCTAATTTTTTAATGCAATTTTTTTATTTTACACTACTGATACTCTTCTAAACCATGACACTTCTATATACATTTAAGTATGTTAAGGCCTGTGATATAATATCTTAAGTTTGTTTTCAATTCAAATAAAGGTTTGAGCAATACTACCTAATGGTAAATCTTAGAAATAGATTAGATTTTGACTTTTTCCATGCATTCACCTAAACAAAAACAAGGTCATGTGTTCTTTGGCCAGTGTGATATTTTTTTACACTTTTGTTTGATTTCATTCTTTTTTCTCTCTTTTTTTTACAAACAACAGCGAGACATTGCATCAGACATAGTCTCAGATATTTCTGTGTGAGTTGTGTAACCCAGCAGGAAGAAGCTCTAGTGAGTCCATTTAAAAGCATGTAGGAAGCTGTATTCATCATAACAGAGAGCAGAATCCATGTGTGCAGCTTAAACACTGTGTGATATAATGATTCATGATAGGTGGAAAAAGCATTAGGTCATCAGCAGGAGATTTTTGTATGTAATTTGCTTTTGATATGCCATATACAGTGATGGGATATGTCCAAGTATTTTTTTTTAAACACCATGACGTTATAGTTTTTGGTTGGCATTGCCTGAATATGTGTCCAATACATGCAGCAAGCACTACCATCTGTGCAATGAATGACAAAGCTCCCGGTTAATATAAAATAACGGTAGTATTTGGGTGAAAAATGACGGTGTGTTATCTAAATGATATTGTGTGCTGTTTCCATAGCAAAATAACAATATGCATAAGGCAAAATGGATTGCTAAACAAAACTATTCAATTTCTTGCTTTGCTCTGCACCTACTTCTTCTTTGTTCTCTGTACTGCAAATGCATATTATATATTCATTTTTAGTGTCTTCTATTGACTTTACATAGATTTGGTTGGGTAATGATTTATTAACTTGCTTCTCTTCTGCTTCATAAATTATAGCCCTATTATGCTATTTAATACTTAAACTTTTCTAAACTTTGGAGCACTGTTGCTGTCATGAAGTTATTTTAAATGTTAACACATTTTTAATCGGAATTACTATATACAATATATGAGTGTATTTATGTCGGACCTTACCATGTGTGTTCATTTATAAATTAGAATAATATTTTTATTGTATCCATGTTTCATTGCATTTTATTTAGGAAGGATAGTGCATGAAGCAGAGCATTGTTGAGTACTATGAATATGTGAAAACTGACCTAGAGGAAGAGTAAGCTATTCTGTACCATATTACTTGACAATTGCTGTTATAAAACCATGCCAGAAAGTGTTTGAATATTGTAAGAATAATATGCTTATCACAATTGAAACCCAATAGAATTTTTTTCCATGAGATGGTCTGCATGCTTATATTTGGCAGTGTTGTAATATTATTATCATTGTTTATCATTGTTTTTGTCTTCTACAGAAAGTTTCTTCTTGGATTATAGAACTATATAAAATATATTATCATTTTCAGTTATTCAATGTGGTAATTTACTATTATATAAATGAGATAACATTTAATTTATCTTTAGCTATTATTTTCAGACTAGCGACTTGCCCATCAAAAATGATGGGGCAGTAATGCTGTAATGCTGTTTGCAACAGAGAGTAATTTTTTTGGTGGTCTGAGATCCTTCGGCGCTCATTGCGAGCCTCGCGCTGAGCGCTTTTGGTGCTCATCTCGTGGCTCGCAATGAAACTCTTGGTTGGTGTATTTTTTGTTAACAGAGGCGCTTTTGCTGTCATTGTAAGGTCTGCGCTGATTTCTTTTTTGCGCTGATTGCAAGGCTGTCGCCTGGGGTAGTTTGTGTGCTATAATTAAATAATTACTAAATTAATAAATTAATATACTTTACCTATTTGTAATTAATATATGTAGCAAGCTTTGCGCTGAAGAGCTAACAATCTGTTGTGATGTTGCTGCAGCATCCAATGTAGATTTGCAGTGTTGTTGAGCTGCGGTGTAAGTGTCAGCAATGTGTGCAGTGTGTAGTGTAAATAGGCTGCGTGTCCGAGGGGAAACCGTTAGTGTAGCTGTGTACTTCCGCATTTTGTATGTTAGTGTTATAAAATGGCGGTGAATGTGTATGTGGTACGCGGGTGTGTATGATTTAGTGTCCTTGCTAATAGTTTATCTTGTACCTCGTACAGCTTTTTCGAAAACTCGTTTGTGCTTGTTGGTGTTTTGTGGCTTTAGCGGTCGTAAAGCCTCTGCCATTTTTTCTCTTGCTTAGGGGATTTTCGAATGTCTAACCTCGGTAAATTGGACTTAAATTGAGGTGTAACCTCAATTCCAGACGTCCTGGGTGTCCCCCTTGCTGTGGGTAAGGTTTTTATTTCATTTTTGTGTGCATTTAGTGTTTTTTTTTATGTTTTCCGCTGAGCGCGGTTCAGCCGTTATGGTTGTATTTTTGCAAGTTCGTAATGGGTTTTTTCTGAGTCCCGTGGCTCGTATTTTTTTAGTGTAAGTGGGTAATTTTTTTTTCTAAGTGCCGCTGGTTTTATTTTTTTGTGTTAGTTCGTAGTTAGTCATTGCGTGCTAGATGTTTTTTGTCAAAGTCCCGGCTCTGTCACTATTTGTAAATGCTTGTGAGGCGGCGTAGAGCTTCCACCTCCGCAAATGCGGCCCCTCGTTTTGCGAGGGTCCACATTTGCGGCCTGCAACGAGTCTTCGGCTCATTGCAGTCGACGTGGAAGCCTCCACCTTCCGCAAATGCGGCCTCGCGCTTCGCGAGGTTCCGCATTGGCGGCCTGAACTACAACCCTCGCTTTATAGTTTGACGACTATTATAGTAGTTTGACAACTATTATATCTGACTAGCGACTTGCCCGTCAAAATATTACAGCAATAAGATTGTTAGGCAGGTAATGGTGTTTTTTGAGACATTAATTTTGTTGGTGTTCCGAGATACTTAGGCGCTCATTGCAAGGCTGTTGTTTGTTTGTGTGCTATGAGCAGCGTTGGCGGTGGTTTTTTGTATGGTAATGAAATAATTAATAAATGAATATACTTTACCTATTTTGAAGTAAGATATGCAGGAAGCATTGTGTTGAAAAGCTGACAATCTGTTTTGATGTTGCTGCAGCATACAATGTCGGTTTGCACTGTTGTGGAGCTGATTTGTAAGTGTCAGCAATGTGTGCAGTGTGTAGCGTAAATAGTATGTGAGCGCAAGGAAAATCCGTTAGTGTAGCTGTATACTTCCGCATTGTGTTGTAAAATGGCGGCTAATGTATATGTGGTATGCGGCTGTGGAAGATTTTGTGTCCTTGTTAATAGTGTATCTTGGACCTCGTACGGCTTTTTCAGAAAATCCGTATATGTTTCGTGGTGTTTTGCGTGTTTAGGGTCATGTAGCCTCGTCTTCGTTTTTTTCGGTGCCCATTTTTTCTTTCGCTTCGAGGATTTTCGTGTGTGAATTTTTACTTAAATTGAGGTGTAACTTCACTTGCAGAGGTGATGGGTGCCACCCTAACTGTGGGTCAGTTTTCTATATGTTTGTTGTGTGATTAATTATTTTGTTTTTGATGTTTTCATGTGTGGGCGGCTCTGGCGGTAAGGTCGTATTTTTGCTAGCTTGTAACGGTTTAAATTGTAAGTCCCGCGGCTCGTATTTGTGGATGCTAAGTCCGTATTGTATTTCGTGGTGTTTTGCGTGTTTAGGGTCATGTAGCCTTGTTTTCGTTTTTTTCGGCGGACATTTTTTCTCTCGCTTAGGGGATTTTTGTGTGTGTAAACTTGTGAATTTTGACTTAAATGTAGGTGTTACTTCACTTGCAGAGGTCCTGGGTGTCCCCCCTTGCTGTGGGTAAGCTTTTTATGTGTTTGTTATGTGTATTTATTATGTTTTTAATGTTTTCATGTGCGGGCGGTTTGGGCACTAAGGTCGTATTGTTGCGAGCTTGTAATGTTTTATTTTTCTAAGTCCCACGGCTCGTATTTGTGGATGGTAAGTCCGTAAATTTGGCTTGTAAGTCCCGCCTGCGGCTCATTGCAGCCGACGTGGGAGCCTCCACCTTCTCAAAGGAGGGCCGCAGTGGCTGCGGGCTCGCTACGTGAGCCTGCAGCTTTAGCAACAACCCGCATGCTCACAACTATTATATGTGATACATAATAACCTCTATGACTGGTGTTAGCAGCTGACAATCATTAATCTCTTCTTTCCCTAGGAGCTCATTGTTCTGTCATTAGGAATCTAGGAAGCAATTCACCCTGGAGTGGCTTCCTTTTTACCACACCATTGACAAGAAACTGTGCATGGGATATGTCTTATATGTCTTGTGCTTGGCTATTACCAATATGTACAACTGGGTCCTCTATTCAGTACATCTTGGCTTCTGTCACAGATGACTTTCCTTGCTTATTTGCTTCCACACTTTGGTTTGCTCTTGTATGAAATCTCTTTCATTGCTCTCATTGCTTGCTGCAGGGAATGTCTGTTTAGTTAATATTATGCTGGCTTAAAGCTAGAAGAATGAGAAGGTACTGTATATGTATTACCCAGTCTTGGAGGAAAAACAATTAATTGAAGGAATTTTGAATGTTTGGGTGCAAAGTAAATGTGAATATAAATATGGAGTGGAAGCTAAGCATGACAGTTTTTTAACAGTGCGGCCAATCATACACAGATATAGATGAAAAATAATTCAATTTGAATTAACTATTGGTGGCATGACATCTAACTTTTGGGGTTGAAGACTGGTTTACAATGGAGCCAATAGACAGAGAAGAGAGGAGGTGTATCTAATTCCAAGACCTTTTGAATTTTTTTTTAGCTCAACCAACTTCTCATTTCCCTGTAATGCATGCAGTTTTGTAACTTTCTTGATCTATGCCTCTTAACATTTTCTACCTGTTGTCAGTATTGGCAATGAAGGACACCTGTACCCATTAATTCCAACAGAAGAGTAGTGAGTATATGAATCATTCAATGTGTATGTATTTTTGCTATTTCTTTAGAGCTGTTTACATATGCTTACCAGAATACAACTGACATACACAAACTATCATGGACTTTAGATAGCAACACATGCAGATCTTAACAACAATACATAATATAGAAATTAAGACATTTATTATAAATCAATGTATTAAAACATTTCCTAAAACAGAATCCAATGATGAGTCTTTTGAAAAAATAATTTATTAATTTCTGGCATCAATATGCACAGTTCTTTGAAGTTTTAGTTGCTGATGATGAAAAATGACATGTACTTATTCCACAAATTTTTGTATTTGTTGAAGCAGTGCCTGATAATTTTTAAGTTGCATTACCCATTTCTGCCAAAGTATGCTGGCTGATATGATTGGTACTATCAGAGAAGACCCATATGTTAATGCATGTGACAATGTCAGATTCATTTGTGAACTTTTGTTCTTTAGATGTGCAATGCTTGAGCCATATGCATACCTCATCCCTTGGTTTCAATTAAACAAAGCAAACTTTCCCTGTGCTAAGGGAAATGTCATGTCTTGGGGTTTTACCCCTTCTACAAACCCTTTGCAGTATGAATGGTTGTGCCAAAAGGAATCAAATATTGTCCTGACCTAATTAGATAGATAGACGATTTTGGTATGAAATCTTTTGCTTTAAACATATACTTGTTGTATTTCATCTATTCTAACTCATGATGTAATACATGTGATTCTGTTACAGGTCTTCCTAATTATTCCATATGATAAATGTTCTGGTAGGTTCCCTTGATTGGTATTAGTGAAGTAGATCTGCATATATTTTCTTTGCAATCTAGCCAACTGTTCACCCACAAATCTTTGTGATCAGAAGCAAACCTGCTAATTTCTTTTAGCTCACAACCTCCTAAAGGGGTGTTGTGTGGTTATTATGCATAGCTTGTTCCATTATCTTAAAATCAGTTGGCAACTATGCTTGCATTGACAGACATACACAATCCCAACACACTTCCCTTAACCTTCCAATTACCCCTGTCAATATCTCCTGAATGTGTTTTATCAATGAACTAGCGACTTGCCCGTCAAAAAATGACGGCAATGTGATGTATATGTTTGTCAAGTTGTTTAGTTATTAACATATATTTTTGACACTTGTAAGTATTTTAAGATGAACGTGTATTTTTGTAAAATGTTGATGTAATGGTTTTTTAAAATGTAATTAGTATCTGAAGAATTGATAACTTTAATATACATTGAATGAATAGGAAAGCAAAAAGTAAAAACCCTTCTTTAAACGTTGCGAATTTTAACATGAAGTTTAAACTATATGTAAGCAATAACCATCAAAGTATATATTTTTAAACTTGAACTTTATTTTTTATGTAAGTTTAGAAGTTAACAAAACATTTGTATAATTTTGAACATTATAAACAGGAACATAGTGAATACATTTTGTAACCTAATTTTTTATTAAAAGTATTAACATTTGAATGTAAAAACAATTGACATTTAAATTAATCAGTATTAAAATTCAATTTCTATCACAATAATTGTTAACTTGAATATACATTGAATGTAGAGGAAGGCATACAGTAAAACTCTTCTTAAAACGTACGTAATTAAAGTAATTTATTACTGAGCACATAAACTGGCGATAAACATTAATGTAGGTAGTAATCTTAAGATAACAGACAATATTTACATTGTGACTTAAAAGGTGCTTGACCTGTTAACATCCACTTTGTAATCTGTTGAATGAAATAACTTGAAAATATATTTTTTAAACTTGTAACATTAGAAACATTAACATAGTGACTTAACATTTTAACATAATTTTTACTAACAATGCAAGGCAAGTATTTTGTGAGGCAAATCATTCATAAACATGACTTCCATTAATTATGACTGAATTAAACAACCAATTGTTATGTATTTTGCAATGCTTTAAAAAAATCTTGGCATCGTTAATTTGTATCCTTCAAAGTTATAGTACTTCATAGTAGACAATGTTTTTAGTAAAAATACGTCCATCTTCTAATAAATCACCTTGACTTTCATTGTTTTCAATGTAAACTTTAATAGCCTGTGGATTTTTGCACCGTGACAACGCAACGTACAATTGACCATGTGCAAAAACTGGTTCTTCCAAGAAAATACCCACAGATTTGAAAGTTTGACCTTGTGATTTATTAATGGTCATGGCAAATGCCATAATAATGGGAAATTGTCTTCTTTGAAGTATAAAAGGGAGACTACTTTCACTTGGTGCTAAATCTATTCTTGGTATGAAAACTCTCTCTCCTTTATGGGTCCCAGTTAAAATTTCAGCATCTATAAAATGGACCTTTAATTGTTGAACAATTAATCTTGTGCCATTGCATAGGCCTTTTTTGGGGTTCATATTTCGCAGTAACATGATAATTGCACCTTTCTTTAGCTGCAAAATATGTGGTGGCATTCCAGAAGGAGTTAAAGAGTTTATGAATTCAGTTGAAAAGTTAGCCTGACTTTCATTGTCATCAGCAAGTACAGAATCAGCACTGTGATAATTTCTTTGTGGTGCATAAATTTTTTTTAAGATTTCATTATTGAGGATTAATGCATCTTTATTTTTACACGTCAGTATGACTTGGTTGGCAAGCTCGGAATATTCTTCGTTATTTATGCTCCCTTCAAATATAGCCGATATAATATCTTGTTGACAAATCATATGAGGTGGGATCTCTACAGTGTCATCAGGTAAATGTAGTATTTTTTCTGTTCTGCCTTCTCCAATTTTAATAAGCCAATCATTGAAATCAGTTTGGCCTTCTGATCTCATATTTTGTTGCAGTTGAAGATGGGTAAAATGTTTCCATACTATACTTGACTTTATACATGTTTCGATAATGTCAGTTCGATTTCCATGTACAACGACAGGTAATGTTTGTCTGAAATCGCCACCCAACAACATTACCTTTCCACCAAATGGAAAAGTATTCTCCATGACTTCACGAAGCAAACGGTCAATACATTGGAGGGCATAGCATGACATCATTGTGGCCTCATCTATTATAATTAATTTACATTTCTTCAATTTCTTTGCTTGTAAGGATGTCATGCGAATATCTGACACAGAATTTTCTAAAATAGGCACTGGCAGTTTAAATCCACTATGAACAGTTCTTCCACCTTCTAATAAAAGTGCAGCAATTCCAGTAGTGGCAAACGCCATTGCTATTTTTCCTTGGGCTCGTACTGAACTCATTAATAAATTGTACAAATATGTTTTTCCTGATCCGCCAGGTCCATCAAGATAGAAATAACGCTCTGTCACCATGTCATCATCTATAGCATTTTTAATGGCATGAAATGCTTGCAATTGTAGTGTATTTAAAGTTGCAAGTCTTTCTTCTGTTCTTTCTGCTTGTAGTTGAATGTCATAGTCTTCAAAGTTAATGTCATCTATAAGACCTGGATCAGGCAAATTAAAACTTGCACAACTTAATCCATGAGTTAAAAAGACTTCTTGGATTTCCATTAACGCTTTTAAGTGTGCAATGGGTTCATTGTATCGTCGCATAAAGTCTTCAGCCATATTACTTTTAAAAGTCTCCCACAAAGCTAATGCATTTGGAGCATTTGAGAAGATACAAATAAAAGCAAATTGTTCTCTCATCTGTCGTGGCATTTGACATTGTGCTGCTTCTTCTAAACATCTTTCCCACTCTGTATCATCAGCGAGTAAGTTTCTATGTCTTGCAGCTAAATGGAAGGATTCATATACAATGTCATTAACAGTTCTTAATTGTTCAAAACTTTGTGCTCCTGGAACATTTAAAAGTAATATCCGTAAGCAAAAACGTTCAACATCTCTTGGACTGACTGTGTAAATTCGTGGAATTATTTTATTGCCTCTGGTTTTTCTTGGTCTCCATAATCCATTCACAAAAACATAGTGATATGGAATTTCAATATATAAGTATTGTGTTGCTTCAGCATCAGTGGAATTTAATGCAAACCATGCAGTTAGTGTAGTGTGACGATCTTCACTTTGGGCCAATGCATTCATTTCATTTCCAGCATGGAAATAGACTAAATGTCGTTGTGGCAAATGTACTGCTAACCTATATACTGCATGTGATCTATCATGCATTTCAAATTTTAAAAGCCGCCACATAGCTTCTGGCGCACTGACATAGCGAGCATCTACATGAGATGCAAGTTCATCATGTACTAACTCACTACTTTCAGGGTTGTCTGCACTTTTGACGACTACAGTAGCTGCATCGTAACCTTTGTAAATATATTTGTAGACATATTTAATGGATTTGATGGAAGTGCAGGCTTCTACGTTGATGTGGGCGTTGTACTTCATGAGTAAATGTGGATTGTAGGGTACTACATATCTATTGTCCACTTTTTTTCCACGAATAATGGCACTATCTCCTTCTCTTCTTTTATAAAGTGGATATCCATCACAATTGGCATAGGTTTTGTCTCTATAATCTTTTGGAAATTCTTTGGAACATTTATTATTTTCCATACATGGTGATTGTGGATTAAGGTCACCACAGGGTCCATGAATCATGCGATGAGTAACAATCTCATATAGTCTACCATATAGTTCTGGATCTGGTAGTTCAGCAACAATGACTGCATCCACTTTGTCTGAAGTATCTAATTTATCTTTTTCTTGAAGTATTATTAGAAGATGTGCATGTGGAAGGCCTCTTTTTTGAAATTCAATGGTATATACATAAGCAAGACATTTGCCAAATAACTGATTTATAGTGAAGTCACGTATTAATTCATTTAATTTAATCTTAAAAACTCTGGCTACTAAATCTGGTCGATCTGAAGCAGTTTGTCCAAGAAGTAGATTTAGTGTAATTTCTGGCCATTGTGGATTACATGTAAATGTCACAAATAGATCGGGTTTGCCAAATTTTGTCACAATAGCCATAGCATCATTGTATCTTTCTCTCATATTCCGAGGAGATCCTTGAAAGGAAGATGGTAAAATGATGGCTTTGCCAGCTGTCATGTCTCTGCTTGTAGCCACGTCAGCAACATAGTCCATGAGTCCAGAATATTGTTCTACACGGAGTTTATCTTGTTGATATTTGATAAAGTTTAAATTATTTGCCTCAACTTGCAAATATGAATCAATAATCCATTGTTGTGTTAGTTTCCCACCACATAAAATTGGATTAAATACATTGCGAATGGCAATTTGAGCTACTTTAAATTCAAGCATAGAAACATTATTTCGGATTCTGGCTTTAGCATTTGGGTAACTGGGAAGAGTTAATTTTGGTTGCCAACCTGCTTCTCTGTGTGGGAAAAAGATGGGATATGTCATTGGATCTAAATTTGGACTTAAGATACTCATATTAATAAACGGTTAGTCCTCATTTCTAGGATATATTCGAATGTCTCTTTGAAATGGTGGTTCTCCTTCATCATTCTGAAACACCATTGCAACCTCATTTGTTGTTGGCAAGTTATAACGACGTTTATCAGTATGTCTGTCTCTTTTAAGCACCATATTAACCTTCGGCATTGGTAATTGATGTGTTTGTGAATGAAGTATTTGTTCATTTTCTACTTCTGCCAATTTTTTATAAGCTTTACTGTAGGGATTGTTGTCCATAATGTTATTTAGCTCTATGAAAACAGTGGGTAAGCATTTTTTATTTTCTTCCATCTGCATACGTTGGTCAACAGCTTCCATTGTATCTAGGACATATAGTTGAGCGAATTTTCTTTTATTTCCTTCCTCTGGATGTAAATGGGAAGTGCGATGATAAATTTGTCCTTGGACTTTAAAACAGTAAGGACCATGTCCGGGTACATTAGCAGCTAATGTTGCCCCCATGGATGCAAAGGATATGGCACTATTGTAGGATCTTATGTTTGTCTTAAAATTTTTGTAGTTTGGAAAAGTAGGTTCAGTCATAATATTTTGTAAATAAATTGGAAATTCTTTCCTTTCTGGAAGTTTGAACTTGCCTTTTTGACAACAACTAATAAATTGTCCATCTCTGGGTCTCTCCTGTTTAAAATAATAAGCCTCACAAAACTGACATTGAGTAGTCATGTCCCCACAACTATGAACCTCTACTGCTAAAGACTTGAGTAGAGGACAATTTGCAAAGCATATAGGATTTTGACTTTCATATTCATCAGGTGAAATGTCATATAATGTTTCAACAACAGGTTCTAAATGTTTTGTTTTTTTCGTTGCTTTTCTTTGTATATGTTGTATTGTTTGAGGTAAAATGTCATGTAATGTTTCATGAAACGGTTCTAAATGCTTTGTTTTCTTTGTTGCTTTTTTTGGTATCTCTTGTATTTTTTCTGGTAAAATGTCATCTGATGTTTGAGCAACAGGTTGTAAATGCTTTATTTTCTTTGTTGTTTTTTTTGACATATCTTTAATTTCTGCAAGTGACAGTCTTTTGCTTGCAATTCTTTTGCGTTCTTTTTCTCGTCGAATTTCCTTCTTCTCCGGTGTCTGCTGGCTGTCTGCTCTCTGTCGTCGTTCTCTAGCTTGGCGTCTTTTCTTTTCTTGTTTACTCTCGTTATCAGCCATGTTAATCTGTAAAAATAAAATAATGTACCATTAGTTTATTTTGAGATGTTAAGTTGTTTTTCATGACAAATAGTTATCAATAGTGTGTTAACATTTTATACTTAATCAATTTCAATGCGGTCAATTGAATAAAAGTCTAAATAAGGCCATCAGATAATTATTTAAATACATTTTTATTTATTAAACATGTATCCAAAAGCAAGTGTTTCAGTAACTAAAAAGGTATTTTCAAAAAGATGTTATGTCCTTATTTACAGCACTATTCAATTTGTCAAATGGCAATTAAATTAGGGGTTAGGACTGGAATGTTACAATGACAAATTGTATAGATTCTGTGTTTTTAGACTTTTTTGGACTATGCCAATTTATTTTTTAAGTTTACATTGAAGTTTGTATTTATTGTTAAAGATTATTGGCCCTAAAAGACAAATAAGAGATAGATGATAGATATTACTTTTTATACTGTACCTTGGTTGAAGTTTGATTTCAAGCAAAATTCTTTGTTGGTCCTGTGTTGAAAGCCTTCGTCCGATGGTCTGGTCCTGTGTTGAAAGTCCTCGTCCGATGGTGTAGTCCTCTGTTGAAAGTCCTCGTCCTCTGGTGTGGTCCTCAGTTCCAACTCCTGTTCCGATGTTCTTGACGCAGTATCTGTTATAAAATAAAAATGAAAATGTTATGTTATTTGAATGTCTTTGTATGAATGAAAAAATGGCATTATTTCTGTGTTTTTCTACAATCCTTTTTGGTGCGCCACAATTTTGGTATGCTTCTGTAGGCTATTTTCTAAGGCTTATAGGTGGTTAAACATTAAAGAAGAATATTAATTAATTTTTCTCTTTTTTTACTTGTTATACTGTACCTTGGTTGAAGTTTGATTTGAAGCAGAATCTTTGTTGGTCCTGTGTTGAAAGCCTTCGTCTGATGGTCTGGTCCTGTGTTGAAAGTCCTCGTCCAATCGTCTGGTCCTCTGTTGAAAGTCCTCGTCCGATGGTGTAGTCCTCTGTTGAAAGTCCTCGTCCAATGGTCTGGTCCTCTGTTGAAAGTCCTCGTCCGCTGGTGTGGTCCTCAGTTGAAACTCCTGTTCCGATGTTCTTGACGCAGTATCTGATATAAAATAAAAATGAAAATGTAATATTATTTTAATGTATTTGTATGAACTAAAAAATGACATTATTTCTTTGTTTTTCTACAATCCCGTTTGGTGTCCACCACTTTTGGTATGCTTATTTAGGCCTTTTTCTAAGGCTTATAGATTGTTAAACATAAAATAAGTATCTAAATGTACTTTGGTATGTGTTTGTGTGAGTTTTCATACAATCCTGTTTGGTGCGCACCACTGTTGGTATGCTTATTTAGGCTTCTTTCTAAGGCTTATAGGTTGTTAAACATAAAATAAGAATGTAAATGTAGTTTGCTATGTGTTTGTGTGAGTTTTCATACAATCCTGTTTGATGCGCACCGCTGATGGTATGCTTATTAATGTTGTTTTGTAATGCTAATAGGTTGTTAAACATAAAATAAGTATCTAAATGTACTTTGGTATGTGTTTGTGTGAGTTTTCATACAATCCTGTTTGGTGCGCACCACTGTTGGTATGCTTATTTAGGCTTCTTTCTAAGGCTTATAGGTTGTTAAACATAAAATAAGAATGTAAATGTAGTTTGCTATGTGTTTGTGTGAGTTTTCATACAATCCTGTTTGATGCGCACCGCTGATGGTATGCTTATTAATGTTGTTTTGTAATGCTAATAGGTTGTTAAACATAAAATAAGAATCTAAATGTAGTTTGCTATGTGTTTGTGTGAGTTTTCATACAATCCTGTTTGGTGCGCACCACTGTTGGTATGCTTATTTAGGCTTCTTTCTAAGGCTTATAGGTTGTTAAACATTAAATAAGAATCTAAATGTAGTTTGCTATGTGTTTGTGTGAGTTTTCATACAATCCTGTTTGATGCGCACCACTGTTGGTATGCTTATTAATGTAGTTTTGTAATGCTAATAGGTTGTTAAACATAAAATAAGAATCTAAATGTAGTTTGCTATGTGTTTGTGTGAGTTTTCATACAATCCTGTTTGGTGGGCACCAATGTTGGTATGCTTATTTAGGCTTCTTTCTAAGGCTTATAGGTTGTTAAACATTAAATAAGAATCTAAATGTAGTTTGCTATGTGTTTGTGTGAGTTTTCATACAATCCTGTTTGATGCGCACCACTGTTGGTATGCTTATTAATGTAGTTTTGTAATGCTAATAGGTTGTTAAACATAAAATAAGAATGTAAATGTAGTTTGTTATGTGTTTGTGTGAGTTTTCATACAATCCTGTTTGGTGGGCACCAATGTTGGTATGCTTATTTAGGCTTCTTTCTAAGGCTTATAGGTTGTTAAACATTAAAATAAGAATTTAAATGTAGTTTGCTATGTGTTTGTGTGAGTTTTCGTACAATCCTGTTTGATGGGCACCACTTTTGTTATACTTATGTAGTGTTTTTTCTAATGGTTATAGGTTGTTAAACAAAAAGAATATAAATTTAGTTTGCTATGTGTTTGTTACAATCCTGTTTTGTGTGTACCAGTTTGTGTGTACCATATGTTGCATACTTTGGCCCTCATTCAATTGCAGTTTGGCCAATTCAATAGGGTTCTAAATGTGCTTATTTGGAGCCCTATTGAATTGTCCAAAATATCAATTGAATGAGGGCCTTTGTTTGCTGGATTTGTTATATTGTGAGGGCCTCATTGAATTTTGTTTTTCAATAGGGCTCTATATAAGCACAGAGCATATTTTTGAACAGAAGTTTTTAGTTAAATTGAGCCAAATGTGCTTATATAGAGCCCTATTGAAATGGTCAAATCACATTTGAATGAGGCCCTCGGCCATTAAACATATTTAGGTCCTGAATCAATTGCGTTTTGACCAATTGAATAGGGCTCTATATAAGCACATAACATTTTTTTGGACAGAAGTTTTTAGTTAGTGAAGACCTATTATGTGCTTATATAAAGCCCTATTCAATTAGCCAACTCAGAATTGAATAAGGCTCATGGTTCGGTTCTTTTTTATACTTAATACTTTACCTTGATTGAAGTGTGGCATGACAGAGGGTCCCCTCCTGCCAATCTTAATCCGCCGGTCTTCTTGTAGTGTCTGTTTGAAAAATAAAGTGAAATAGTGAATTATAGAATTTTTTATTTGTATTTAACAAACCATGGCCTTTTAGCATTTAAAGTATTTTTGTATCTTACCTCTTGTTCTTTGTTGGTGTTGTTTAAAAGGGATTGTGCTTCACAGTGCACAGTGCAAATTGTTGAGAGACGCTGTTGATGCAGAGTCTGTTTGAATATTAAAAAAAGTAGAAAGATTGAGTTTTAGGTGATCTATTAAATTGCAGTAAATTAATTTCATTGAAATATACTTCTGTAATTAATTTGAATTAACATTATTTTTTGGTGGGGTCTACACACATATATGTCACATACATGAAGCACATTTCCATAGTTGAAAGTAATTTTTTTGTGTGCGTGTGACATATCACTATACATGAATCATATTTTAATTGTTAAATTAACCTTATTTGTATTTTTGGCCAACATACATAAATGTGTGTGTGACATGTCACTATACATTATACGCATAAATGTGCGTGTCACATGTCACTATACATTATACGCATAAATGTGCGTGTAACTTGTCAGTATACATTATACGCATATATGTGCGTGTCACATGTCAGTATACATTATACGCATATATGTGCGTGTCACTTGTCAGTATACATAAACCTCTTTGTCTTCTTTAATTTTTTTTTTTGATGTCCTGTCTTGAAAATAAGTAATATATTATAGCTTACCTCTCAGTTGTAATTTGCACAATGTAAAGTAGTAAATTAGGAAAGAATTATCTTCTCAAGTTTTAGCAGCAGTTATCTCCGAAGTCACTCTGTTCATCACCTGAGGAGAAATGTATTTTTCTCTGTCAAATAGACAGTATTTATCAACTTGTAGAACATTCTGGAAAGTTAGACCGTTAGAACGTAATACGCATGCGCTATTTGCGTTCCAGCTTACAATTTGCGTTCCAACCGCCATTTTGTGCGTAGTAGTGGTTAAAATGGTGTTTAATATGAGTGTGATCCGTTCCGCATAGTATGTGTTTCATTATTGCGAGTAAGTGTAGTGTAGTTACGTCTGGAGCCTCGTTTTCGTTTTGTTCGGCGGCCATTTTTTCTCTCGCTTAGCCGATTTTCGGTCGTTTAAAGTCTTTGTTTTGACTTAAATGGACGTGTAAATTAACTTTTGGAGGTGCCGGATGCCCCCCCCGTGCTGTAAGTAAGCTTTTTATGTGTTTGTTGTGTTTATTTCTTGTGTTTGTGATGTTTTGATGCGCGGCGGTTGGAATGGGTCTTTCGCGGCCGTATTTTTTTCCGATGCGGCCGTATTTTGTTGCGATGTTGCCGTATTTTGTTGCGATATACGCAGTTAGCTTTTACGTGTACGACGCAGTGTATTTGTTTCTAAGTCGTGCGTATGTGTGTTAAGAGCGTGTGAAGGGCCTTTTTTACTGTTTTTTTGTTAAGTCTTGCGTCTGTGTGTCTGGGTGTAAGCGGGTATGAGGCGACTTTGAGTTTTTTTTTGTTATGAAGTTGTGTGTGTGTGTATGTGTGTGTTAACACAGCCGATGTTGGGATGCTCCCACCACCGCAAATGCGGACCCTCGCTTCGCGAGGATCCGCATTTGCGGGGACGTTGTTGGGTTTTTGTTGGCTGGGCGGTTGGGTTTATTCTGTTAAAAAAGTCGTGTGTGTGTATGTGTGTGTTAACACAGCCGACGTTGAGCCTCCACAACCGCAAATGCGGGCCCTCGCTTCGCGAGGACCCGCATTTGCGGCGAACTGCGTCCCTCGCTTTGCGAGGGACGCAGTTTCTTGCGGGCTCGCTACGCGAGCCCGCAAGCGTGAGCAACGACTTGGGTTTTTGTTGGCTGGGCGGTTGGGTTTATTCTGTTAAAAAAGTCGTGTGTGTGTATGTGTGTGTTAACACAGCCGACGTTGAGCCTCCACAACCGCAAATGCGGGCCCTCGCTTCGCGAGGACCCGCATTTGCGGCGAACTGCGTCCCTCGCTTCGCGAGGGACGCAGTTCTTGCGGGCTCGCTACGCGAGCCCGCAAGCGTGAGCAACGACTCGTACGCTCACAACTATATATGTGATAATGTCATAATAATATTATGTCAATGAATGTATGGTTTATTGTCTGTGGAGACCTTGGACATTTAACAAACCTTCAGACTGTAGTGTTGCAGTTACACTGGATATATCTATGGAATTCACCACCCCTAGGGCAGTTCCTACACCTTAATTAAACAATTCGAATCCCTTGATAATTGCAGTAATTTAGTAATTATTAATTATTTTAATAATTGTAATAATTAATAAGAGAAGTTAAATAACAGCTTTAAGTAAGTACAAGGAAACCAACAAGGCTTGCAAAAGGGCTATAATCGAAAATGAAAAGTCAGTTGCAAAGGAGAGTAAGACTATAGGAACATTACAATGTGTCACAGGCCGGCAGATGAGCTAAATAGGTTCTTTTCTTCGATTTACACAAGAGAGGTACCAGTAGTTTGGTCACTGCAACATAATGGGGCTACACTACCTTCACCAAATAACTGGTTAACGCAGGAAAAAAAATCCAAAACAGGTTAGAAAAAATAAATGTTAATAAATCCCCAGGTCCTGATAGAATACATCCAAGGGTACTGAGGGAACTGGGCTCTGTAAAAGCAAACCCATTATATCTAATTTGTCAAGCTTCACTCAACACAGGGTCTCTGTCTGATGACTGGAAAAAGGTAGAGGTGATACCTATATTTAAGAAGGCAGCAAGAGCAAATCCGGGGAATTATAGACCAGTGAGTCTCCCTTCGGTAGTGGGAAAGCTTTTTGAAGGGTTAACAAGGGATAATATACAAGAATATGTCTATTCAAACAGGATAAGTCATGTCAAACAAACCTAATTAGTTTCTATGAGGAGGTTAGTAGGAACTTGGATCAAGGCTACTCAGTAGATGTAGTCTATTTGGATTTTGCAAAGGCTTTTGATGCAATGCCACATGGGAGACTATTGAGCAAACTAAGGGATACAGGAATTGCCATAAATATTTCTTATGGATTGAGAGCTGGCTAAAAGACAGGAAGCATAGGGTTATGGTAAATGGAACATACTCGGATTGGACTAATGTGGTAAGTGGGGTTCCTCAGGGTTCAGTATTAGGTCCCCCCCTTTTAACATATTTATTAATGACTTGGAAGTGGGATTGGAGTGTGGTCTCTCCATTTTTGCTGATGACACAAAGTTGTGCATGGTAATTAAATCAGAAAAGGATGTACTTACCCTCCAAAGGGATTTGTATAAATTAGAGGAATGGGCATCTAAGTGGCAGATGAGATGTAATACGAATAAATGTAAAGTTATGCATCTGGGAAGTAAAAATAGCCATGCAATTTATAATCTTATTGGAGCAAATCTAGGGGTATCAGATATTGAAAGGGATTTGGGAGTACTTGTAGACAACCACCTAGGTAACAGTGCTCAATGACAATCAGCAGCTGAAAAGGCAAGTAAAATATTAGCATGTATTAAGGGTATAGAAGCAAGAGAAGAAAATATAATTCTCCCACTATACAAATCTCTAGTACGCCTCATTTGGAATATGGAGTACAATTTTGGGGACCACTACATAAAAAGGACATTTTAGAGCTGGAAAAAGTACAGAGAAGGGCAAAAAAACTAATAAAGGGAATGGAGGGGCTAAGTTATGAAAAAAGACTAACCAAATTAAACCTATTTACTCTAGGTATCCAGGGTCAATACAAGGCTTTGTCAAGGGAACTTTTTTTGCCAAGAGGTTTTCAACTGACAAGGGGACATCCTTTGAGATTAGAAGTAAACATATTTCGCTTAATGAAGGTTCTTCACAGTAAGGGGGGATAATCTGTGGAATTCTCTACCAAATAAGGATTTGACAGTGGATTCGATAGATAACTTTAAAAAGGGATTGGATATATTTTTTAATAAAAAGGGCATTAAGGACTATCCTGGATAAATAGAGAGGGAGTATTCGGGGGCCAGCCATGACATGAGGCACAAAAGTTGCACATCTCATTAAAGTCTAATTTAACGAGTTTTAACCATTTAGAATCACCTAAGCGAGGAAAAAAATGTCGGCTGAAAATTTTGAAAACAAGGCTACACAACCCCAAAATGCACAAAACACCAGCAGCCACGTACGACTTTTGCCAGGGACGTACATGGTACTAAAATACACACTTAGGCAGCACGTAAAATGCTTGCGACCCGCGTAGCACATATACAAACAACGCCATTTTACAACACTAAAACTACAAATCTATAATGGCAATTTACACAACTAAAGCAAGGTTTGCCCTCGCGCAAGCAGTATATTTCTAATGCACAGCTGGGACATTGATGACACTTTCTCCTCACAGCACCAACAGGACAACTGTACATTGCATGCTGAAGGAAAATAAAAATAGATACTTAGCTCTTCAGCCTATTCATTGCTGGATATAGCAATTATAAATAGGTAAAGCATATTTATTTATTAAGTAAATAATTAATTAATAATTATTCTAACAAAATTGACATATATATCTGTTTTTGTCATGAGAGCAAAAGACGCTCATAGGAACAAAAGTAAACGTGAGGAGCGGATCGCTATGAGCGCCTTTGGCGCTCATTGTGAGCCACGCGATGAGCACCAAAGGTGCTCAGCGCAAAACTCGCAATGAACAACGAAGGTCCTCAGAGTATAAAAAGCTTTACATGGTGTGTCAAACAGCATTGCCATGGCTTAAAATTGAGCGTTTCGCTATAAGCACCGAAGGCTCTCATTGCGAGCTAGCAATGAGCGGCAAAGGCGCTCAGCGCGAGGCTCGCAATTAACACTGAAGGTCCTCAGAGTAGAAAAAGCTTTATATTATGTGTCAAACAGCATTGCCATGGTTTAAAATGTATTGCCCCGTCATTTTTGACGGGCAAGTCGCTAGTGAATACAATAAAGAAAAATATTTTTATTTGTTGATTTGGAAATTATTATGACAGAAATGGAAATTTACAAAGAGAAACTTGTCACACTATGAGAATGAGGAGGATGAGCAAGAACCTGTAGTTTGGCGATAAACCTCCCGATCGTCGACTGACTTTGAGAGTTGGAGGGGTCATGTGATGTATGTAGCCTTATGGTCCTGTGTACTGCAGTCTGGACGCCTCGCTGATGCAGAGCTGGTGCGGAGAGCAGAGAGCTGTGTGAGACATGCTGTTGCTGGGGGTCTGAAGAGCGATTGCCTGCCCGGCTGCCCTGAGTCGAGAGCCCTGCTGGTGCTGCTGGATTGGACTGTCAGATCTACTCCAGACGTGGTGTGGAGCCTGCTGGAGGTGGCGGTGGAGACTACTGCCATAGGGGGTGGCCCGCTGGAGGTGAGCTGTTGGAGAGTGGCACTGCTGCTGGAGACCGGCGGCACAGTTGTGTTCCTGGAGATAGGGGACAAGCGGCGATATTAAGACAGGCAACACCGATGAAGTGCTCAGCGTTGGTGGGTGCGGGCGATCTGCAGGCTCCAGGGCAGGAAGGATACACAGCTGAGACACCAGCTACACAAAGTAGATACAAATGAGGTCTGTGACTTTGAATTATTCTTTTTTATAGACCACAGGATTTGGAAACACACCGTAAATTACAGAATGTTATAGTAAACTACGAACTGGACACACTAAATCAAAAACTAATTGTTTCTAAAAATAGAATATTTTGGAGTGCATTATTCAAAGAATCACATTCTGCATTTTCAATTATGGTTCTGTTACAGAGTGGAAATTAATTTGATTATCAATTGATCTGAGCTTTATATTAGAACAGTGAGTCTGAGTACTCTAACGTGCACATAGTACATTGATATTCATGATTAACACCCTAATGGCCCAATTTTATCCTGATCCTTAATTAATATACTAAAACTAAGGGATGTCATCTGAACTCAGTATATTATCCAACTTATTAGCTGTACATATTGCTCACTGAGCCTAAAGTACATAGAATCAAGTCTTTTGTAACAGTCTGTAACAGTTTGTATGTCGCCACTGTAATATCTTGCTAATGATATTTTGTATATGCACCTGGGAACTTGAATCTGTATACCCGAGAGCAACAAAGAACAGTTAAAATATCAGTTCCACATAGGGGGATTACCCACCATTGGTAAGATCTATTCACCTTATAATATAGACGGTAATACCTGGGAACACACCGTACATTGTACAACGTTATATTTAACCCGGCAACTGGACATACTGAAACAATATCTATTCAATTTTGATATCAGAAGATTTGGCGCTCTCTACTTAAAGGAGCACATTGTGTACCAGCAGTCACAGTACTGCAATAGATCTGGAAACAATGTTTATATCACTTAGTTTGTTCTGAGTATCCAATTAAGTACATTGTGCAATAATATTGGTGAATAACATCTTAAACAAATTGAAATTAATGTGAATATGTTCTAACATATCTGAGATAGGTGAATTTAATTCACCTGTTATATCATCTAGTATATTATCTACTTTTACTGTCATTTGAGTAATCCTTCTTCAAATACTGCTATATTTATAAATTTGTAAAGATCAAGATTTGGTTACTCAAATATTATATATTCGTATGATACGTTTTTGTAACAGCTTGTGAGCTGTCACTATAATACTCTAATAGTGATATTCTGTATATACAGCTAAATACATTTATTTGATCTATCTACATTTATTTTGAGTTTTCAAACCAAAACTAAGAATATTAATAGAAAGAAAAAGAAAAAAAAGGAAAATTAGAAAGCAAAGAGGAGAAGGGGGGAAAAGAACGAAGAAGAAGGAAGAGATATAGAAAAAAAAGAAGGGGGAAAAAGGGAAAGAAAAAAAAGGGAAAGAAAAAGGGGAAAACAAAGAGGAAAGGGGAAGTATAAAAGGAAGTTTGGAATAAGTGTAAAATGAGTTTAAAAGAAAAAAGGGGAACTCACAATGAAGCATAATTCAAAAAGTAAATCTAAAGAGAAGGGGAAAAAACTTGAAACAAAAAATATAGCTTCATTTTTATCCCCAAAAAAGAAAGATGAGGATAGAACATCAGTAACATCCCAACTAACTAACTCCTCACAATTAGAACTTTCTCCAATACATATGAAACCCATTGAAATCTCACAGTTCAAACCACCTGAAATAATAACACTAAAAGAGCAAGAATTACTAACAGTGGATATTATGAAAAAAATATTCTTAGAATTCCAATTATCACAAAAGAAATTAACTCTGTGAAAAATCAAATGGATGACTTATTATTATTATTATTATTATCTTTATTTATATCGCGCCAACATATTCCGTAGCGCTGTACAGGGGTTGAGTACATAGCAGAAAACAAATTAAACACCTTGTAAAGAATGGAGGGCCCTGTTTTTGAGCATAAAATCAAATGTACATAGAGCTTGTTTCCAAGGCCTGACACAAGATTGAAAACTCGCAAACTTACAATCTAAGGGTTTAGGTGTGATACAAGAGGGTGACAAATACAATTGAAAGCAATTGGTTCAGTAAAGTGGAGGGGTCTGTGTGTTGTACTGTAGATTGTGGGTGTGAGTGTTATTAAGCTGTGGAGTGTTCAGTTGTACATGTTAAGGCTGAAGGTGATAAGATTTTTTAAACAGGTGTGTTTTTAATAATTTCTTAAAGGTTTTGAGGCAGGAAGATAATCTAATGGAGCGGGGCAAGGAGTTCCAAATGGATGGGGAAGCACAAGAAAAGTTTTGAAGACGGGAGTGAGAGGAGGTGATGAGAGAGGAGGAAAGAAGAAGGTCGTTAGCAGAACGAAGGGGCCGGTTGGGAGAGTATTTTGAAACAAGAGCAGAGATATAAGGGGGTGCACTGTTGTTGAGGGCTTTATGTGTTAGGGTCATGATTTTAAATTTGATTCGGGAAGCTATGGGAAGCCAGTGGAGTGATTGACAGAGAGGGGCTGCAGACACTGATCGTTTGGTATTGAAGATGAGTCTAGCAGAGGCATTCATTATGGATTGGAGGGGAGACAGACGAGAGATGGGGAGGCCAGCAAGGAGGGAATTGCAGTAGTCGAGTCGAGACATGATGAGAGAGTGAATTAGAATTTTAGCTGTGTCTTCTGTAAGATAATGACGGATTTTGGAGATGTTTTTTAGGTGAAACTGACATGATTTTGTTATTGCTTGGATGTGAGGAATAAAAGAGAGGGCGGGATCCAGTAGAACCCCAAGACAACGGGCCTGGGAGGTTGGGGCGATGATGGTGTTGTCAACAGTGAGAGATATTTGAGGTGTGGAAGCTGTAGTAGAGGGTGGAAAGATTAGAAGTTCAGTTTTAGACATGTTGAGTTTGAGTTGACGGGTGGACATCCAGGAGGATATGCTAGAGAGGCAGTTGGAAACTTGAGCTAAAAGAGAGGGGGATAGATCAGGTGCAGAGAGGTAGATTTGAGTATCATCTGCATAGAGATGATACTGAAATCCAAAGGATTTTATAAGGGTGCCAAGGGAGGAGGTGTAGATGGAGAAGAGGAGGGGGCCTAGGACAGAACCTTGGGGAACGCCAACAGACAGAGGGAGAGGTGAAGAAGAGGTGCCAGAGAAGGAGACACTAAATGTACGATCTTTAAGATAGGATGTGAACTATGAAAGAGCTGTGTCCTGGATGCCAAAAGAGCGGAGAGTTTGGATTAGAAGAGGGTGGTCAACTGTATTGAAGGCAGTAGAGAGATCCAGGAGAATTAGAATAGAGTAGTGACCCTTTGATTTGGCGGTTAGCAAGTCATTAGTGACTTTTGTAAGGGCTGTTTCTGTAGAGTGTTGGGACCGGAAGCCAGATTGGAAGGGGTCAAGTAGGGAGTTGGAGGAAATAAATTGAGTGAGGCGATTGTAAACAAGCCGCTCAAGGAGTTTAGACGCAAGGGGAAGTAGTGAGATAGGGCGATAGTTGGAGGCAGAAGCTGGGTCAGAAGAGGGCTTCTTGAGAATGGGTGTAACTGTGGCATGTTTTAAGGAGGATGGAAACTTGCCAGTGTTTAGGGAGAGGTTGAATAGATGTGTGAGAGCTGGGATAAGTGTGGTGGATAGGGGAGGGATTAGCTGTGATGGAATAGGATCATGAGGACATGTGGTAAGGTGAGAGGTTGATAGTAAAGTAGATACTTCATCCTCGGTTACAGGGTCAAAGGAGTCCATAGTGGAGGTGGGATTGGGGAAGGGTAAGGGCTGGGTGTTGTCGGTTTGGGGAGAGGGTGGTGGGGTAGGGCCAAGCTGGGAGGAGAGCTCATTTCGGATGGTATCGATTTTATTTTTAAAATGGCTGGCAAAGTCATCAGCAGTGAGAGAGGAAGGGGCAGGAGGTGGGGGTGGGCGGAGGAGGGTGTTGAATGTAGCAAATAAACGTTTAGGGTTGGAGGACAGGTTTGATATTAGTGATGAGAAGTAGTGTTGTTTGGCAAGATTGAGGGCAGAGAAGTAGGAGCGCAAGGTAAACTTGTAGTGGAGAAAGTCTGCTGAAGTGCGAGATTTCCTCCATAATCGTTCTGCAGTGCGTGAGCATCTCTGAAGATAGCGTGTTTGTGTGGTGTGCCATGGTTGTGGTTGAGAGCGAGGGCGTTTGCTTGTGATTATGGGGGCAAGAGAGTCAAGGGTGGAGGTTAGCGTAGTGTTGTATTGTGAAGTGGCGACGTCAGGGCAGGCAAGGGTGGTGAGGGGGCTGAGAAGGGGTGTTAGTACATTTGAAAATTGTTGTGGGTTGAGTGCTTGCAGGTTTCTGCGTGTTCTGATGGCAGGATTTGAAGAAGGGCGGTGAGCGGTAGATGAGGTGAGGTTGCAAGTTAGCAGGTGGTGGTGAGATAGGGGAAGTGAGGAGATGTCAAGGTTGGAGATAGTGCAGAGATTAGTAAAAATAAGGTCAATGGAGTGTCCACCACAGTGAGTTGCTGAATCTGTCCATTGTGAGAGGCCAAGGGAAGAGGTGAGTGCAAGTAATTTTGCAGTTGTTGGGGAGGTGGGTGTGTCAGTGGCTATGTTGAAATCGCCAAGAATGAGTGAAGGTATATTGGAGGAGAGAAAGTGAGGGAGCCAGGCGGCAAAGTTGTCCAGAAATTGAGAGGGTGATCCAGGCGGGCGATAGATCACAGCTACTCGCAGAGGTATAGGAGAGAAGATGCGAAAAGTGTGGACTTCAAAAGATGAGAATTGGAGGGAGGGAACAGGGGGTATGCAGTGAAAAGTGCAGCGAGAGGATAGCAGTATGCTCACACCTCCACCTTGTTTGTTCCCAGGTCTAGGAGTGTGGCTGAAGTGTAGACCACCATAAGAGAGTGCAGCAGGGGAGACAGAGTCAGATGGAGTGAGCCAGGTTTCTGTGATAGCCAGTAAATTGAGGGAGTTGGAAATGAAGAGATCATGAATGAAGGTAAGTTTATTGCAAACAGACCTTGCATTCCAGAGGGCACATGAGAAGGGCAAAGTAGATGGTTTGTGACAAGTGATGGGTATTAGATAATGGGTGTTTTGGGCATTAGCTGCCCTGGGGACTCTGCGTGGCTGACAGCAGGTGGGAATGAGTGAGGGGCCTGGGTTAGGGGATATATCTCCACAAGCCATCAGAAGAAGGAGAGAGAGTAAAAGGAGATGGGAGTAGGACTTACAGGAGCATTTCTGCTTTTCAGCTTTAGAGGAGGGATGAAATAGTGACTGGAGGAAGGAGAGGAGCTCATGGGAGCAGAGAAGAGGAGAGGAAAGCAGGGAAGGTGAGATAGTTATATTATTGGAGACATGATGTCTAGAGACTGTATAAGAGAGTCTGAGAAAGAGGCAGCAGGTTATAGTGAGGAAGATGGTGTGAGAAAACATTGTGACACTGTATTAACAAGTATTCTTAAAGGGGGGGTGGTTAGAGGTGATAAGCAGATGTCACTGATTGAACAGGTGCAGGTAATTAGTATGCCTCAATATATTAAGTGTAAAGAGGGCTGGGTGGGTAGAGGGGCAGGGAGGGAGGGGATTGCTGTGTTTCTGTGGAATATTCTGTGTAGTATTCTGTGTAGCAGTGTGCATTCAGATATCTGGGAGACAGAGAGGGAGTTATTTAGGTGGGTGGAGAGATAGGAGCAATAAAATTGGGTGAGTGAACACAGAGTATTTTGGTTTACAAATCAACAGTAACATATCCTGATAATAGCACTTCAATTTAACAGAAATAAATCTATCTCAGCAATTATCATAACACAGATATGAATAATATGAAATATTCCATTGTAGATGTAGATGTAGATATGGATCAGGTGAGAGGCTGTTCTTCTGAAATTACATGGGCTTGATTTAAACTGCATCCAGCTGTGTTTCTGTGGAATATTCTGTGTAGTATTCTGTGTAGCAGTGTGCATTCAGATATCTGGGAGACAGAGAGGGAGTTATTTAGGTGGGTGGAGAGATAGGAGCAATAAAATTGGGTGAGTGAACACAGAGTATTTTGGTTTACAAATCAACAGTAACATATCCTGATAATAGCACTTCAATTTAACAGAAATAAATCTATCTCAGCAATTATCATAACACAGATATGAATAATATGAAATATTCCATTGTAGATGTAGATGTAGATATGGATCAGGTGAGAGGCTGTTCTTCTGAAATTACATGGGCTTGATTTAAACTGCATCCAGCTGTGTTTCTGTGGAATATTCTGTGTAGTATTCTGTGTAGCAGTGTGCATTCAGATATCTGGGCTTGATTTAAACTGCATCCAGCTGTGTTTCTGTGGAATATTCTGTGTAGTATTCTGTGTAGCAGTGTGCATTCAGATATCTGGGCTTGATTTAAACTGCATCCAGCTGTGTTTCTGTGGAATATTCTGTGTAGTATTCTGTGTAGCAGTGTGCATTCAGATATCTGGGCTTAATTTAAACTGCATCCAGCTGTGTTTCTGTGGAATATTCTGTGTAGTATTCTGTGTAGTAGTGTGCATTCAGATATCTGGGCTTGATTTAAACTGCATCCAGCTGTGTTTCTGTGGAATATTCTGTGTAGTATTCTGTGTAGCAGTGTGCATTCAGATATCTGGGCTTGATTTAAACTGCATCCAGCTGTGTTTCTGTGGAATAGAGAATAAATATGAGGAATTATGGTTGGATAACCAAACGATGGGAACCAGGATCATAAAATTGGAAGAAGAAGCCAAATTATTAAAAAATAAATATAATACACTTGAGAGTTACACTAGACAAAATAATTTAAGAATTCGAGGTGTCTCAGAGAAAATTCTGATGAAAGATCTAAATGCTTATATTAACATTTTTTTTAATACACTAGTGAACTCAGAGGGGAACAACATAGAAAAAATATATAGAATTCCTATTCCAGGATATATTCCAAAAGAAACCCCAAGAGGCATAATAGTATGGCTTCAACAAACCTCCTATAAGGAGGCAATTTTGAAAGCATCAAGGGAAAAAAGAATATTTGATAACCCCTATGAAAAACTGATGATTTTTTTAGACCATCCAACTGAGTTTCTGACTAAAAGAAAATAACTTAGACAAATAACTAAAATATTGAGAAATGAGAACATTATATACAGATAGAATTATCCCGCTAAACTACTCATTATTTACAACAACCAAAGATTTACGGTTACATCATTAAAAGAAGGACAGAAACTTTTAGATGAATGGGCAATCCCTTATGAAACAACCTCTCATTTGAATACGGAATCAATTCAAAAAAGACAACTATGAAATAATTGAGATTTACTCTACTGTGATCTTATTCAGTTTAAATATTGACAGGCCAGAAGATAATGGCTAATGATTCTAGTGATATGTTTATATTGACTTGATCCTTAAGGATGAATAAATGTAGTGGACATAATTTAAAGATATTGCAAAAGAAACTGGTAGAATGGAGGAAGGGAAAGAAGTTTTTTTTTAGTAAATAGTAATAGTTAAAAATTTTATGACACTAATTTTAAGGAATACATTCACAATTCACATTTAAAACAACTATAATAAAAGAGCTACACAAGAAGAAATACTTATACACAATTTAGAAAGAACTGAAAGTAAAGGGAAAGATAGAGAAAAAAAAGGGAAAAGGGGAAAGAGAAGAGAAGAGAGAAGAGAAAGGAAAATTAAGCGATCAAAATGAAAAGCACCTAATTTAAATACTATAGAAATACATTGAAAATAATACACTAAAATTAAGGAAATCAACACTTAGGGCCTCATTCTATTAGCGGCCGTAAATCGGCCGTAAGGCTGCGTTTCCTTGCGGGGGTTCAGTTAACTCGCGATTCTATTATACGGCCCCGCAAGGATCTCCCCTTACGGCCGGCCGCATATCTTGGAACCGGCCGTAATCTCAGAAATATAAAAACTCAAAAATAAATTCAAGCCTGCACTGTACAGCTCTGTAAATGCTAGGGATCATATTGGGGGACATGAGGATTAAAAGGAACCCACTCTCAAGCTTGCACATCTGCCCAAACCCGAGTTCAAATTAACTGTTTATTTTCCGGCTGCGGCGTGGGTGTGTCTGAGGTGCTCCAAGCACTCTGGACTTTTTACATGGATATTTTACGGATATTAAAAATAAAATATTTTACGGATTTGAGTACAGGATAATTATGTGCTATTTTTTCTAACACCTAAAATCCCTTTATAGTCTTCTCAAAGTGCAGGATGGCTTTATTTAAGCTATTTTATGTGCTTAATTGGTGCTAGCGAGACCTCTTTCCTGCAAGTAAGCTGCGGCTCGCTTTTAGCCTTGCAGAGAGGTTTCCCGGAGCAATTAAATTGCAAATAGGAATTTCTTACGGCCGAAACTCTTGCGGCCGTTTTAGATCAAAGGCTTTCCTCGGCCGCAAGAGATAGCAAGGCACCGGCCGCAAGCCTGCCGGAGCCCCCGGCCGTAAGGGAATAGAATAGCCGAATAGCTTGCGGCCGGTCCTTGCGGCCCCGCAACGGCTGCGGCCAGTAATAGAATGAGGCCCGTAGAATTTAGAGAATAATTCTTATTGAAAGATGTGTTTTTTTTTTTTTTTTTTACTTTCCACCAAACAATTATAAAAACATATTAGACCTTTCTTATCCTACCTAAGATATCAATATTTGATGAATAATAAGAAAGACAGAAAAATATGGATAGTTCATCATTAAACAAAAATGTGTATGGGTTAGTCGACGATCAGATTAAAACTACAAAAACGGTAGCAAATACAATTACTTTGCTACCAAAATACTATTTTAATCTTTATTTGTTTATTTGTTTATTTATTTATTTAATTTTTTTTGTCTTACATAATTGAAACCACCTTTTTTTGTCTTAGTCGAAGAAATGTTAATGAAGATTAATTACAATATAACTATGAAATATTGTATGTTTTACACTGGAAAGGAGGAAAGCTCTAACAATATGGATGGGTGGTGGAGGAGGGGAGTAAGAGGTAATGAATTTGAACAACTAGAATATCATGGGACTTAAATGTATATCTCAGAATGTAAATGGGTTGCATATTCCATCTAAAAGAGCAATGGTCATGAATTTTCCATGAAACAAATGCTGATGTTATATGTGTACAGGAGACTCACCTTAAAGATAAACATATTCCTAAGCTATCAGACAAAAAGTACAATATAAAACTCTTTTCCAATTCATAACCAAGTCAAGAGGTTTCTGCATATTCTTCAATAATATAAATAAAATAGTTGAAGAACTTATAGAAAAAGATATAGAAGGTCGCTATATAATTTGGATAGGTACAATAAATGACCAAATCTATACAATAGTGAAAATCTATGCTCCTAATAAGAATCAATATAGATTTTTGAACAAAATAATAAAACACACTAGCGATATTAAAAAAGGTAATTTGGTTATTTGTGGTGACTTAAATATCTGCTTAGATCCATCTATGGATAGAAGATCCATAGTAAAGCCAGAACCAGATAAAAGGATGATAAAAAATGCAAATAAGTTTGAAAAGACCCTATTGAATCACAAATTGTATGATGGCTGGAGGGTATTTTACCTACTTGATAAAGAATATACCTATTTCTATAATAAATATAAAACATATACAAGATTGGATTACTTTCTAGTGAATTTGGAATCTACTAAATAAAATATTTGTTTTTTAGATTAGTTCAATAACATGGTTAGACCACGCACTAATAACAATGATAGTAGAAGATGGATATGGAATACAATATAACAAATCACGTAATATAGATTCAACTCTGTTTAAATCAATGGTAGATAGGGAAAAATTAAAAATAGAAATAGAAACCTTTTTTGAGATTAATGAAAACTCTGTAACATCACAATCACTGCTTTGGAACGCGCACAAGGCATACGTGAGAGGTGTCCTTTGTGCGGACCTCATACAGAGATCTACTTATTAAATTTACACAATTACAACAGAAAAATACATTGTTACCAACAAATATTACAAGCTTGGAAATATCTAAAACTCAATCAGCAATTAAAAAGATTCAACAAGAAAAAAACGATAATCTAATCTGGCTATATCAGTTAAAGCAGTATCATCTAGGTAATAAACCGTGGAAACTAATTGCTAAACAAATTAAAGGAATACATTTTAGTAAAATAATCCATATGATTCATGATGATAAGGGCCTAATCCATAGAAATCCAATAGATATAGTGAAATATTTTCTTCATTATTATAAAACTTTATATAACCTTGAACAAATAGAAGATTTCCAGAAGCCTACAATTAAACAAATTGAAGAATATTTAAAAAAAATAACACTACCAAAGATATCAGAAACACAATTAAAAGAATTGGAAAATGACATTACAGAAGTGGAAATTCGTCAAAGTATAACATCTTTGAAAATTGGGAAATCTCCGGGCCCAGACGGATTCTCAAATATATATTATAAATTATTTTCCTCTTCTATAGTGAAACAAAAAATGTACAACGAAATTAAAACAAATGGAACAGCATCAGCAGAAACATTAGAAGCAGCAATAACTGGTTTACCAAAACCTGATAAATATCACTCAGAATGCTGTAACTATCGCCCAATATCACTTATTAATACAGATATAAAGATATATGCTCGCTTAAATCCAATATTAAACAATTTAATTATTAAAGATCAAACAGGTTTTATCAAATCCAGACAATCAACTGATAATACCCGAAAACTTTTGAATAGAATTGATTTTGTCCATGAGAGGAAAATACCATTAGTAGCTCTATCATTTGATGCTGAAAAAGCATTTGATAGAGTGACTTTATATATTTAGTGTTAGATAAATATGGTTTTGGATCGTTTGGATTGCACGCAATAAAAGCACTTTACACAGAAGTCAATGCATATATAACAGGAGTAGGCTTTAAAACCCATTCGTTTGATTTAAGAAATGGAACCCGACAGGGCTGTCCTATGTCACCACTTATATTTGCCTTAATTTTTTAATCATTATTGGAAATGATCAGATGCTGTAAACAAATAAAAGGTATAGTTATTGGCTCTAATTACCATTTTTGCTGATGATTTATTGGTTACAGTTTCTGATCCAGTGAACTCAATACTCAGCCTACTTCAGCTTATTGAAGAGTATGGTGACTTATCCTATTATAAAGTAAATATTACTAAAACGGAAGTGCTATATTTTAATATATCTGATAAAGATACATTTGTATTAAAAGAAAGATTCCCGTATAATAGGAGAAATAATAATAATAATTGGAGAAATAATCAAATAACAAACTTAGGTATAATATTCAATCAAAACCTAAATAACACGGTTCAAAATAATATGGATAGGCTATTTTTTCAAGTCTCTTCTATTTTAGCAATCTGGAGAGATTTGAATTTGTCTTGTTCGGTAAGAATATCATTAATTAAAATGAATGTTCTCCCCAAAATAACATACATCTTAAGAAGTCTTCCATTAAAGATTTCATTTAAAAATGTAAAACAATTTTAAAAAATACTGTATACATTTATATATAGAAATAAAAGACCCCGTATTAAACAAGAAATTATCTCGAGAACCTTTTCTAAAGGAGGCTTGGCTGCACTGCACATTATTCAATACTCAAACGCTATTAATCTGGTTCATCTTTTAAAATTTACGTTAAAAGAAAATAAACCTAAATTCTTACTTATAGAAAATGATTTATTTAAAAATATCAACTTACATTATATATTCTGGGATATGAAGATAGATAATAAGATTCTTAATAAATGACCACTTATTCCCTGAACCTTAATAAAATGGTGGTTTAAATACAATAAAAAAATTAAATTGGAAAAATTTCTGGCCCCAAATACTCCAATACATAAACTGTCATTGGAGCTAACTCCTTTTTTAAATATATCCTGGGAGAAATGGGGTATAAAAACTCTTAAGTATTTATTCCAGGGACAAAAACTGAAATCAGTTGAATTGATATCTGCTGAATATCAAATACCATCTACCAAATGGCTTCTTTACGACATTTTTTACACATCGATAATAAATACAGACTACGGAAAACTACTTAATAGAGAACTGACTCAATTCGAAAAAACTTAAAATAATACTAATAAGAAAAGTACAATATCAAGATATCATGAAATAATAAAATTTTGATTAGAAATAGAAAAAACAGAAAGGATAAAAAATGGCAAGAAAATTTTGGGGTAACATGGCCTACAGTCAGTGGTATAAAGCATTTCTAATAACAGAGAAAAGCATAATTAACTCGTCTTTAAGAGAAACATATTTTAAATTAGTGCAGCCATGGTATATGACTCCAATTAAATTAAAAAAAATTGCCCCACAGAAAAATCATGGTTATCTCTGGAGATGTGGAAATCAAATAGGAACTCATGAACATATGTGGTGGAACTGTACCTACATTAAGGAATTTTGTATATTGTGCTTAACGTATATATATCAAAAATTATTAATTTTCAATTAGAACTAACCCCTGAGATTGTATTATTTCATATTTTTCCAAATAAAATGAACTACAAACAAAGTAATGTGATTATAAATATTTTAATGGCGGCTAAGTGGCTTATAGTCAGAGGATGGAAAAAACAATCTTTACCAACTTGAACTGAACTTGTGACCATTGTAGAGAGAAATAAACAAAAGAATTGGAATATTCAACGCTTTCAGACTGTCCGTCAAAAAAAAATAGTCTAAAATGGTCTTTTTGGAAGACATAGCAAGTTGTTTAAGTATCAATGCTTAAAAGGAAGTTAATAAGGGAAGGGATGGAAGAAACAAGGGGTAAAGATGAATGAAGAAAAGAAAGAAAAAAGTAAATAATCCCACAAATCCTTAAACCTTTTGCTCCCCCTCCCCAGAATTGAACACTATCATCTTTTGATATTATGAAAAATGTTATTTCATATGACTTAACTTGAACTAATCAAGCTCAGTTGTGGTTTCACTTTCGTGTTTTTTTGTCTGATTGTCTGTTGTTTTGATGTTTTGATGTTTTGATTTTAATGTTTGTAATGTTGTAATCTTATGAAACTTGAAAATGAAAATAAAATTATAAAATAAAATAAAAAATAATTATCATCCAAAAAACACACAAAATGCGTACCAAAATTTAGTTTTATGTTTTGAGACATATGAAAAATAATGTTAAATATAGTCGTGAATCCCCTAAATACAATACATAAATAATAGCGGTTGGAGTGTATATTAATGGCATTTTGGCATTGAATGACAAACACACACACATAAATATATATGTATTATATTGAATATAAAATGGTCATCATAAAACTATCAATAATAATAATTAAAACACCTTTTCTGTCTCTACTTCTATTATTAAATATTAGATACATATTAAAGAAAAATATTTCACTCTTTGAGACAATATTAACACAATTAATGGGGGAAAATATATTAATATTTGAAAATATGTATTGAATAAATATAATCATATAAAGAATATCAACTAAAACAACCTTTTGTACCCTTATTTAGGTATTAGTCTTGAATGTTTTGTCTTCTCTTTATTATATTTAAGATAAAATGGAAGAACTTTAATCATTGCTGTTAATCATTTTGCGACCAAATTGTGAATAATAAATAGCCCAAGGATCTTTAGAAATTTGTTACTTAAATTAACTATAATAATTGATTGTGGGGTGTCATGACCCAGGAGTTAGGGGACCACATTCTCCCCAAACCCTCCTGAATTGGGGGTTACCTCAGTGCCCAGCTCTGCCTCAGGAGCATCGCTAAGAAGCACTCAGGAAGTTACTAACCTATTGAATATTTTCTGCCCATTTGTTTAGGATTAAAAGCACGCAGCATTCGATTAGTGTATCAGACAGAGATTGACTTTATTCTTCTTACACAGGAATCTAAAAATACCCCCCAAAAAAACTATGACCCAGTATAGCCCAACCCTATTGGGCAAGCAAGGCTGTGTCCAATTGCTTGTTTGATCTTTTCATCTGGCATTTTCTGTTGTCATTAGGTTGGAAGGGTCATATTTCTCCGTCTCTGGATTCCAGGATCTGGCATCTTATCAATTGTATGACCCTCTGAGAGTACTGAACATTCCAGGAGGATTCTGGTTACAATATATCTTGTACATCTAAAGTAATAAATGGCTTTTGTTTATATGAGCGTTCTGCCCAGGTTAGGGGTTAAAAAAATTGCTCTTTTGAGATCACTATGTCTGGAGAAGTAAATAGATTACTTTTATCCTGAGAAATGACATATAAGTGTCAATGGATTTAAATGTTCACTTATTCATTTACCCCCACCAGATTTCAACCAATAAACAATGATAGGGATAAATGCACAAATTAAATAAGTAACAGGGTATTCACAGTAGTGAATAACATCTTAGCAGTCACTATTGTTACTAACTAACTAGTGAATATACAAACATACAATCATTACCATTAAACAAATCATTATCACAGCACATTTTGAACACACATAAACTCTTTAAACATTACACATAAATGACAGACATATTGTCACAGTTCTTAAGACACATTGCATGCCAATTTTGATAGACTTTTGATGTCAGCAATCACATGTGCTAGGTTCCCAAGAATAGAGTCCATGACGTCAGGGGCTGTGACAGATCAATTTTGGGCCAAAAAAGGACTTATGTTTATGGGGTTCAGGCGAATCCCACTTTGAGCACACATGTGGGCATATGGAATATTAAGAAATACCTCTGTAAATATAAAAAGGAATTGAATGGTTATATTAGAGTTAAAGTACAAGTTTGACCTACCAGGATTCTTATTAGGGATGATACAGGACATTGGTAAACTGCTTAAAGGACCTTAAGAGGTTAACATCAAGTCCTTCATAAATATGTTATACAAATAGAAGAAAGGACCATAGCCAGGCCCTGTGACTGGGAGTGAACTGGATATCACAGATTGCTACTGGAAGTGTCTGCTGGTCACCCTTACAACCAATACAAGGGGTTGTGGTCAGGTGACTACTGTGAATTCTGTTCTATACAGGTAATATTTGAGATTCTTTAGAACCCAAGCCACTACTAAGCACTCCTTCTGCAGCTTAGGCTACCCCCCTTGGCAGGAGTTTTCGACTGCGGTAGGCGATGGCGTGCTCACAACCCAGCTCATCCTTCTGACTAAGCAAGGCCCAAGATCGTAGGTAGAAGCATCATCTGAGCTCATAGTAGGGAGCAGCCAGTTAAGGGGTGCAGGTCTCACAGTCAAGTGTCCAGTTCACCAACCTTGGCATCTTCTTGCTAGTTAGGTCCATGAGGGGCTTGGCAATGGCACTGTAATACGGAAAAAAACTTGTGGTAATACCCCACAGTCCCCAGGAAAGCCATTGTCTACTTTTTGGTTTTGGGAGTGGTCAATGCAGGCTATCCCTTCTGCCTTTGCTGGTTATGTCTAATCTGCCCACTACCTACCCAGTGCTCCAGGTACTGTACCTTTGCCTGGGCTTACTCACACTTATGCAGGTGTATGGTGAGCCCCTGACTGCATCTAGAATGACCATAATGCACTGAAGTTGTTCCTCCCAAAATATGCTGTAAATGGCTATATCTTCCAGATACTTGGAATGAAATACAGGTGCCCATGTAGTAGCTGATCCAGGATCAAAGCCTTGTTGCTGAGATAAAACACAGATTGAGAGGATGTCAGTCCAGATTTCCGGGGTTGGTTGGGGCAATCCCTCTTTAGATGGCCCCTCTGGCGGTATCATAGCACTGTGGCTAAAAATAAATCTCTTACAGCAAGGCAGGGACCCATAGGGACTGGTGATCGGATTGGTACCCAGGCCCCATCTCAGGACCGATTTGCAGATAAGGAACTGGAACTGTTGGCCGTGAAGGTAGTGGTTGTGCCTTGGACACAAAGGGACGGTGTGGTCCTCCTCAGGTACAGAGGTGCTAGTGTATGTTGTCCTCGTCTCTCCCTAGGTCTCCTTTATTAATTCTTACATGTTGGTTGGGCATTTGGAGTAGACCTGCTCTAGAAGCATGACATGCATTACCTTATCCATGACATGCCTCATGTGGCATATTTCAAAAAGGGCTTGACTAGGGTGCGGTATTGCTTTCAGTACATCTCCAGGGTGATGGTATACCAATTGAGCACTATATGGCATAATTATTTGTACTCCCTGACTTTGTTAAGAGGGATGGCCCTGTAGGCTGCACTGGTTCATCAACTAAGCTGGCTGACTAGCAGCTTTACCCACTCGACTGGAGGTATTTGATGGAGCTCACACTGCCTCTCAAAGTCCATCAATGTCCTCCCTGCTGATTTCTTGGCTGATCTGAGATGGCTATTACCTGATCAGAAGCCAGTATAACAGCTCTTCATACGCGGTATCTCCTCATCACCTCGTCCTCCCCCAATTTAGCATTGGGGGAGCATCCAATGAGATGGTACTACAAGAAAAGAGGTCTACTTCATACAGCCCTTCTTCTGGCTGGTTGAACTTGCCATTCCACTGTTGTTCCTCTATATGTCTTGTATCTTGGCAGCTGAATAATCTTGCTTTAATCTCTTCACTAAGTGCAGTTGCAGACATATCCTTGTAATCCACCATACTGGTATTGTGTTTTGTGGATTCCACTGCTGCCACCAGTTGTCACAACCCACTCTTTGTTGGGCTTGAAAAGGCCAAGAAGACCAATTCTACTTGCAGGTTGTATATGATCCTTTATCCCCAAACTCAGGGCAGCTGAAGAGGGAGCTATTACATGTTACCGATTCTCCATAACAAGTTGCGGCTCTCAGGGCCAAAGTGCAGTGCTTCAGGACAAGTTACTGGGTGCCAGGACAAGTTGCAGAAATTACTTTCAGCAAAAAAAAAAAAAACGATTTCACTCTAAACACATCATGCATATGTGTCCCAAACAGAGCATAAACTTTATTTTTCATTGCACAGTTTTATACAATGTTTGAGCCACTCACCAGTGGGACACTTCCTTTGGAAAAGATCACTTTGACACCTTATGCACTCTTTAAACGACCTCAAGTGGGTCAGGTTCGTCTTCAAGGACCTGTTGTCAACATATCTCCTTCTTGGACCTCCATAGAAATTCTACACATTCAGGCTCCTATTAGATTGAATGGGTGGTCACAAACAATGACTAAGGTCAAGTATTTCCTAAAAGGGATCAATGGAATATTCGTTTCAGGGCACTTTATACCGCTTTGTAAATTGAAACAAGTGTTTAATTTGCATTTTTGACAGCTTTCTTAAATATACTTGATGGCTTAAATGTGTTTTTGAATCTCCAATAGAAATCTATGGAGACTAATTCACCTTGTGACAAAAGTTTTAATCCAAGCAGGAGCATAGCCTGGAAGCTCCTACTGTTTGCCCTTAAAGTGGGACTAACCACAAAATATTTGTATTACCACAATGTAATCCTAAACCCCAAAACACCTTCTGCACATGGAATAAATAACCACAAATTACAAAAACAACTCAGAACCCTTTAGGCTTAAGTGAACAGGGCTCATGGAAGCACAGAGCATACAACAGGGCTTGGGGCCTAAACTTATACAACAACATAAATACATACAAGTCCTTTTAAAAAAAGCTTGATGACCATGAGAATAGCCCTTGGGTTAGGTAGCCACATGGGCTAGTGTCCAACAATGTCCAGTTGCCAATGCAAAAAGAGTCCATGAGTCCTGGGGTCATGACATGGCAGAAATTTTACTCCTGCTTCCTCCACATGGGGTTATGGATAGAATTTATGTTGTGTCCTAAACTTGATGTGTTTTGTTTTAGTATGTCAGGGGGTATACTTTTAACAGCAGTACAATTCTTTACATAATTTCTCCATGTAACCACTAGTTCCATTTGATCTGCCCTCTTTCTCTGATGTACAAGCAGTAATATATATAATGATTATGAACAGCTATTGCAGGCAAGCATGTTTTAAGGGAAGCTATCAACTCTCCCTTAGCCTCCGAATTGTCTTCTAAAGTACTCACATACTCGATTTTTTTGCATAGGTTTAACAACAGTCTGTCATAGTTACATAGTTACATAGTACTTTAGGTTGAAAAAGTACTTTAGTCCATCAAGTTCAACCTTTTTAGATCTCCTCTGATCTGCAATATTCAGATTTATAGTTAATTGAACCAGAGGAAGGTAAACAGAACCCCCCCCCCCCCCCCCGAGAAACTTCGCCAATTGTCTCAACAGGGAAAAAAATATAAAATTCCTTCCTGACCTCAGATACTGGTGATCGGATTCATCCCTGGATCAATACACCCTCTCTATTAATCCAGGATAGCCCTTTAATGCCCTTTTTATTTAAAAATATATCCAATCCCTTCTTAAAGTTATCTATTGAATCCGCTGTCACCACCTCCTTTCGTAGAGAATTCCACAGATTAACCACCCTTACTGTGAAGAACCCTTTTCTAGATAGTGCTTTCCCTAAAGCACCTTGCAAGATGGAAAATTTGCAAACTTACAACCTAAAGTGTTTGGGTGTGGTACAGGAGGGTGAGAAAAGCAAAGAAAGTGATAGGCTTCCTTAAACAAATGTGTTTTTAGTAACATTTTGAAGGGTTTGATGCAGGGAAATAGTCTAGTGGAGCAAGGTAAGGAGTTCCAGACACTAGGGGCAGCACAGGAAAAGTTCTGAAGGTGGGAATGAGAGGTGGTGATAAGAGTGGTGGAAAGAAGAAGATGCATGAGAATTTTAGAAATTAGTCTACAGTATCTTTTACTGAAAAGTAGACCTATATATGACATTTTCAATAACTTCATTTTAAGTATGTTTTGTGTTCATTCTTCCCAGCTGTCTCCTTTGTATATGTAAACCAAACATTTACCACCAAACTAATGGAGAGGATACATTGACATAACAAGAGTAGGTGATCTCTATTAAGGGAAAGAAAATGACTGGTCCCCAACCTATAAAAAATAAGTATGCTCATTTGCAACTACCACAAAGAGGGACATTATTAGTTTGTAAGTTTCTTTTTGTGCTAAAATATATTTTTACAATAATTAATTTCTGGTATATTTATATATATATATATATATATATATATATATATATATATATATATATATATATATGTGTGTGTGTGTCTTTGTGTTCGTTTGTGCGGGTATATAGTTATGTATGTGTATATGAGTGATAACAGTGTGTGTAGCACAGGCAGGGTCAGATACAGTGAGTCATTGTCCTATCAGTGTATAATTTAATTATGAAGCCTATGGCAAAGGCATAAGGTCACAATGAGCTGACAGATTTGAAGATAGCTGCCCCGGTTGTTGTTTTGAAAGTCAGTATATTTACAGACAGATCTATTTACTGTCAATATCTGCTCTATCTATCTGCTTGCTTTTCCCTACATTTTTAGATAATTCCACTGCAGACTATTACAATAGTGAGAGCTTGTGGATACTTTGTTTGTGCTATAGTATTTGAGATCATTGTAAGTGTTTTGCTTTTATTAGTGGGCTTGTTTATTAATGTTGCTATTGTTAACGTGTTTGGCAAAAGGGGACATTTTGTCTTAACCCAGATTAACAAATGTTAACTTGCAAATAAATTGAATTGGAGGTGAACTTCACTGCACATAAAGTACAGTAAAGTCCCATAAAGTTACATATTCTGTGTTACATATATACAATTTACTATTTTAAAATTGAATACCAGAGAATATTAGATTTTTTTTGTAAAGCTAAAACATTTTTTAAGGGCCACAATTTGGAGCACACCACTATAAAGATCTCCTAATAGAATGTTTAAATCATTTTTGAATGTTTGAAATACTTGCATTTTTCACAGAGAATTCAATAAAGTCTGTGTTTACATGAGTCACTGACTACCCACTTACAGACACGGAGACCCATTCAATTGAGGTTTCGGGAGATCCGGAGGGCCGTAAGTGAGGTTGCAAGCTACTTTGCTATTCAATTGGCTTCTTTTTTGCGGGGTCGGAACGTCTTCCGAGTTACGGGCTTGGAAAACTGGGATGGTTAACCTCGTAATTTACAGCCTCCAAAAGCCTTTGATCTTTCACTTTTGCATGGCTAAAATCACAAATCACTATTCAATTGCTCAATTTCCCCATGCGCGCAAATGTTTTCACACCCGTAAACGGCAAATGAAGGAGAAAATCCTACCAGTGCTAGAGAGGACCCGCATGGGGTTATATACCTATTCGTAGCACTGTAACTGAAAATAAATAATCAATATGGCACGGTAAATAGCATGCAAATCGATGATAGACATTAGAATTAATTGCACAACAGTCTCAAGCTCGCAATTCGGCAGGAAATAAATATTATTTTTATGTTTCATTTTGGGGCTAAACCGATCTTGGGTATCAATAAGTTAAAGCCACCCATATGGACTAGAACAGTATTGGCATTCATTTTCATAATTCTGCATTTTTGGGGTTTGCGAGTCTGATCGCATATCAGACCCCCAAACCTAATTGATTAACATGTAACCTCCATATTTTATTGACGTAATAATTTTCTATTGGCTTATTTCAAATGGGAGGATATGGGCTTGCTTGATTGATCATGTTATAGCCCTGAATTTCTCTAAACCAGTGCATGGTTTTCGGTTTTGGGACAGTAAATTGCGTCTTTGAGGAATTGAATAGCGTCGAGTTGCAGGCTTCGAAGTCAATGTGGCCCATGCAGTCTCAGCTGCCTGTAGTGAGCAAATGAAAAAACATTCAACCCTCAACAAATCAATCTGTGCAGATCATGGAACACTGGAAACACCAACATAAGTCAGTTGTGGGTTAGCGTTTGAGTGCATTCCTGATTCAGAGAAAAGTTAATATCAATCAGTGTCCTCACCATAGCCGTGGCTGTCTGTTATTAATCATGAAACTGCCAGTAGGCAGGAAAGACTGTGTTTGATTTTTTAGCTGTTATTAGTGTAATAAAAAAAAAAAAAAAGATCATTTTAACTTCCAATGCTGTGCTTTTTAACACCGAGAAGAGCACATACAGTTAGGTAAATGGTCCTTTACTTTCTTTGTAAATTAAAGTCAGAAATGATGTCCTCCTGCTTATATATATTTTAATAGAGAACATTACCAAGTATGTCCTTTTTTTGGCAAGAGGCAAAGGAGATATTACTTTGTCAGGAAGCTCAATCTCAATCTTCTCAGAATCAAGGATTTTATCCGAATCTTAAATACTGCTTAGTGCATTCATTAAAAACATATTTATACACAAAAAAAGCAAAATGGTATTCTCAAAGTATGTTATATATCATTAACTTGGAAGTGGATAAGACACCTTTTGATAACTCATTAATGCAGCAAAAAACGTATTATTTTGCGATTTTCTATTATGCTACAAAGAGAAGAAAAGGGAAGGTCAATCCACTTTAGTAGAACAAATCTAAAACACAACAGGAGTAGATCATTCTGCTTTATCTTACTTGAACACATAGTAACTGGCTTTATACCCTGCTCAGCAAATTTTCATTCAAACTCTGTCACTCTAAAGAGCTCTCACAATATACTGCAGTTTTCTCTCCTCTAAGCCCTGCAGTAGTTCTAAGCATTAATTGCCACTCAAAAGATGTGTAACAGAGGTTTGTCCTAAGAAAACTTTGAAAACAACTTACACAATTATAGGGACATGGAACACAACTATATTTTTCATGCATTTCAAATTATGCACATTAAAAATAAAAAAAAATTTGAATGAAAAAATATTAATCAAAACATGCTTACATTTAATTGGAAATAACAGGAAATGCAGAGAACATACTTTAGTCTGTATGTCTCATTGGTTGTCAGAAGTACCAAAAAGCACAATAAGTTTTTGAGCTCTAATACATACTCTGACAAATTATGAAATACTCTTTTTCTAATGCAGCAAAGAAACAAAAATAAATTACATGTCCCTGTCCCTATCAGAATATTTGGACAAAGCAAATTATTATTTAAAAGAAGAATCCATACTGTTTAAATAAATTAAATTTGTTCTTTTAAATAAAAGAGCAGTTTTAAAATGGGACGATTTACAGAAACAAGTAAACAAGTACAAAATATATACAGCCTTTAATTTACTAACAATAATGTGCAATAATTCTTTACTGTGAGCACAATTCCTTTTCTTGCTTGCGTCATTTTCCATTGTAGCAACTGTAATCATCTCTGCATTCACGTTCTTCTCCCACCTTTTAGTAGACGATTAGAAGAAACAAAAATGGCTCCGACTGCAGTATAATTTAACTACAGATGATACATTTTAGACTAAATTGCTATTGTTTATCATTTAAAAACATTTTAATCATTACCAAGTGCAATTCTTTAAAAGACCATAATGTAAATATTGGTCCACAGTGCCCTCTAGAATTACTGGCTGCCTTGATAAAGATGAGCAAAAAGGCTACTAAAAACTTCCGATTTTGTAATTTTAACATTTATTCCCAAAATGTATTACTTATCTTTGCTAAGGGTGACAATTATTTTGGAGGGCATTGTACGTTTACCTTTTGCTTTTTATTGGTCATGTAAGAAACATGGACCATCGGAGAAGGTCATTGTTCATAGATTATCTGCTTTGTTATGCACAATTGTACACAATATGTTCAGTAAGTTGGTGTTCCACAATTGTATTTAGTATTAAATTCCATTTCTGTTTGTACTCCACAGCTTTTTAGTTTTTTACCTTTTTGCCCTTTTTCTCTCCCCTCTTTTTGTAGAGCATTTTTCTTGCTCTGCTACTCATCAGCGGTAAACTTGATAGTCGCCTTTTCTAACCAGGTTCTATTCCAGCTTCCCTTTAAAAGGGATATGGAACACAATGTTTTATGCATTTAAAAGAGCTTTGAGTATTACCCAAGCCTAGACCATGTTGTCCAATACAATATCCCCCTGAGCAGTGTGGTTATACAAAGTTCTAATATGATACTTTTGAACCTTCTGTTGCTTAAAATTAGTTTTGAAAAAAGAACAATTAACTTAAGAAATACACCACTCTTCTCACTTCATCTATTGAATTACTATGCACTATTTTCTGTGGGGAAAACAACCCTTCTCAGATATTCTAACCTTATCTCAAGTGAAAAAAAAGTGCTTAGTAAGTTCCCCCCATTATCAAATGCATGAACACACATGATAAGTTACAGTGCGTTGCAACAGTATTCTGACTGTTAATCTGAATTGTATGTGATGGATCAGAACACAATAGTCTAAGTTGATGAAGTGAAATGAGAAAAATATATCCATAAAACTATTTTTTTGAAATAGAAAACATGTATGTATTCACCCCTTTTGTTATGAAGCCCATAAAAATCTCTGGTGCTACCAATTACCTTCAAAAGTCACATAATTAGTGAGATGATGTCCACCTGTGTGCAATCTAAGTGTCACATGATCTGTCATTACATATACACACCTTTTTTGAGAGGCCCCAGGGGCTGCAACACCTAAGCAACAGGCAACACTAACCAAACACTGCCATGAAGACCAACGAACTCTCCAAACAAGTAAGGGACAATGTTGTTGAGAAGTACAATTCAGGTTTAGGTTATAAAAAAAATATCCAAATCTTTGATGATCCCCACATCAGCAAACCTGTCAAGAGTCGGCCGCCCACCAAAACTCACGGACCGGGCAAAGAGGGCATTAACCAGAGAGGAAGCACAGAGACCTAAGGTAACCCTGGAGGAGCTACAGAGTTCCACAGCAGAGACTGGTGTATCTGTACATATGACGACAATAAGCCGTACGCTCCATAGAGTTGGGCTTTATGGCAGAGTGGCCAGAAGAAAGCCATTACTTTCAGCATAAAAAATTGCATGATTTGAGTTTGCGAAAAGGCATGTGAGAGACTCCCAAAATTTATGGAGGAAGTGCTCTGGTCTGATGAGACTAACATTTTACTTTTTGGCCATCAAAGAAAACGCTATGTCTGGCGCAAACCCAACACATCAAGAAGAACACCAGGACTGGGAAACTGGTCAGAGTTGAGGGAAATATGGATGGTGCTAAATACAGGGATATTCTTGAGCAAAACCAGCACCACTCTGTGCGTGATTTGAGGCTAGAAGAGAGGTTCCCTTTCCGGCAGAACAATGACCAGAAAAACACACTGCTAAAGCAACACTTGAGTGGTTTAAGGGGAAACATGTAAAGTTGTTGGAATGGCTTAGTGAAAGCCCAGACCTTAATCCAATAGAAAATCTGTGGTCAGACTTAAAGATTGATATGGTATTGGGCTTTTTGTATTCCCAATTTGGACTTTAGCACTTAGTTTACTCAGATAATGTCAGTCCAAGATAATTCTCTCTCGGTTTCTGTAGATAATATGTTGATGTGGATAATATGTGGATGCTAGTATATTTCCACACTATTTCTATGGGGTCTTGGATGGGTCTGGTTGTTATATTCCTAGGGCTTTGTAGATCTCACTCTTGGAGGATCCGGTTTCTCCTGTTACACCGGCAAATGTGGTTAGATATAAGAAAGAAGGAGGGGAGAAAGCGCAATAGATACTCCTAGTGTAGATTACTCTGTGCCTCTTTGTAGTATAAGACAATATACTTCTACGGAGTTGTCTCTCACCTTTGGTGACCTCCAGAATGTGAGATACTTAAAAGCTGGATGTGATTCTCTCTCACAGGTAGGTGTCAGAATGGATGTTTCAAGACCTCTTTGTGGTTTTCGTAGTGCACCCCAATATACAGTGTGTTTCTATGATCTATGAGGTGTACTTGAAATTACTTCTGTGAGGTGTCAGATATACTAACAAAAACATTCAAATTTATTTATATCTCTATATAAGAGTATGCACCAATGATTCTATATTAGTGATGTCGCGAACATAAAATTTTCGGTTCGCGAACAGCGCACGCGAACCGCTGCAAATGTTCGCGAACCGGCAAACCCGACGAACCGCCATAGACTTCAATGGGCAGGCGGATTTTAAAACCCACAGGGACTCTTTCTGGCCACAATAGTGATGGAAAAGTTGTTTTAAGGGGACTAACACCTGGACTGTGGCATGCCGGAGGGGGATCCATGTCAAAACTCCCACGGAAAATTACATAGTTGATGCAGAGTCTGGTTTAATCCATAAAGGGCATAAATAACCTAACACCCCTCTCCATCATCATCCTCCCCTGTATCTCTTTACCCCCTCCCTCATCATCCTCCCCTGTGTCTCTTTCCCCCCTTCCTCATCACCCTCCCCTGTGTCTCATCCCCCCTCCCTCATCATCCTCCCACCTCCCTCATCATCCTCCCCTGTATCTCTTTACCCCCTCCCTCATCATCCTCCCCTGTGTTTCTTTCCCCCCTCCCTCATCATCCTCCCCTGTGTCTCTTTTCCCCCTCCCTCATCATCTTCCCCTGTGTCTCTTCCCCCCTCCCTCATCATCCTCCCCTGTGTCTCTTTCCCCCCTTCCTCATCACCCTCCCCTGTATCTCTTTACCCCCTCCCTCATCATCCTCCCCTGTGTGTGTTTCCCCCCTCCCTCATCATCCTCCCCTGTGTCTCTTCACCCCTCCCTCATCATCCTCAACCTCCCTTGATGATAAAGGGGGGAAGAGACACAGGGATAAGTGTGAGGGGTGTTAGGGTAAGGGGTGTTAGGGATAAGGGTGAGGGGGTTAGGTGTTAGGGTGAGGGGTGTTAGGGCTAAGTGTGAGGGGTGTTAGGGTGAGGGGTGTTAGGGATAAGTGTAAGGGGTGTTAGGGTGAGGCATGATAGGAATAAGTGTGAGGGGTGTTAGGCCTTAGGGATAAGTGTGAGAATGTTAGGATTAGGTGTTAGGTTGATGGGTGTTATGGATAAGTGTAAGGGGTTTTAGGGTTAGGGTAAGGGGTGTTAGGGATAAGTGTGAGGGGTGTTAGGGTAACGGATATTAGTGTTAGGTGTTAGGGTAAGGACTGTTAGGGATAAGTGTAAGGGGGTATTAGGGTTAGGTGTTAGGGTGAGGGGTGTTAGGGATAAGTGTGGGGTGTGTTAGGGTGAGGTATTTTAGGGTTAGGTGTTAGGGATAAGTGTGAGGGGTGTTAGGGTTAGAGTAAGGGGTGTTAGGGATAAGTGTGAGGGGTGTTAGGGTAAGGGATGTTAGGGTTAGGTGTTAGGGTAAGGGCTGTTAGTGATAAGTGTGAGGGGGTATTAGGGTTAGGTGTTAGGGTGAGGGGTGTTAGGGATTAATGTGGGGGTGTTAGGGTGAGGGATGTTAGGGTTAGGTGTTAGGGATAAGTGTGAGGGGTGTTAGGGTTAGGGTAAGGGGTGTTAGTGATAAGTGTGAGGGGTGTTAGGGTAAGGGGTGTTAGGGTTAGGTGTTAGGGTAAGGGCTGTTTGTGATAAATGTGAGGGGGTATTAGGGTTAGGTGTTAGGGTGAGGGGTGTTAGGGATAAGTGTGGGGGGTGTTAGGGTGAGGGATGTTAGGGTTAGGTGATAGGGATAAGTGTGAGGGGTGTTAGGGTTAGGGTAAGGGGTGTTAGGGATAAGTGTGAGGGGTGTTAGGGTTAGGTGTTAGGGTGAGGGGTGTTAGGGATAAGTGTGGGGGGTGTTAGGGTGAGGGATGTTAGGGTTAGGTGTTAGGGATAAGTGTGAGGGGCGTTAGGGTTAGGGTAAGGGGTGTTAGGGATAAGTGTGAGGGGTGTTAGGGTTAGGTGTTAGGGTGAGGGGTGTTAGGGATAAGTGTGATGGGTGTTAGGGTAAGGGATGTTAGGGTTAGGTGTTAGGGTAAGGGCTGTTAGTGATAAGTGTGAGGGGGTATTAGGGTTAGGTGTTAGGGTGAGGGGTGTTAGGGATAAGTGTGGGGGTGTTAGGGTGAGGGATGTTAGGGTTAGGTGTTAGGGATAAGTGTGAGGGGTGTTAGGGTTAGGGTAAGGGGTGTTAGGGATAAGTGTGATGGGTGTTAGGGTTAGGGTGAGGGGTGTTAGGGATAAGTGTGAGGGGGTATTAGGGTTAGGTGTTAGGGTGAGGGGTGTTAGGGATAAGTGTGGGGGGTGTTAGGGTGAGGGATGTTAGGGTTAGGTGTTAGGGATAAGTGTGAGGGGTGTTAGGGTTAGGGTAAGGGGTGTTAGGGATAAGTGTGAGGGGTGTTAGGGTTAGGGTGAGGGGTGTTAGGGATAAGTGTGAGGGGTGTTAGGGTTAGGTGTTAGGGTGAGGGGTGTTAGGGATAAGTGTGATGGGTGTTAGGGTAAGGGATTTAAGGGTTAGGTGTTAGGGTAAGGGGTGTTAGGGATAAGTGTGAGGGGGTATTAGGGTTAGGTGTTAGGGTGAGGGGTGTTAGGGATAAGTGTGGGGGGTGTTAGGGTGAGGGATGTTAGGGTTAGGTGTTAGGGATAAGTGTGAGGGGCGTTAGGGTTAGGGTAAGGGGTGTTAGGGATAAGTGTGAGGGGTGTTAGGGTTAGGTGTTAGGGTGAGGGGTGTTAGGGATAAGTGTGATGGGTGTTAGGGTAAGGGATGTTAGGGTTAGGTGTTAGGGTAAGGGCTGTTAGTGATAAGTGTGAGGGGGTATTAGGGTTAGGTGTTAGGGTGAGGGGTGTTAGGGATAAGTGTGGGGGTGTTAGGGTGAGGGATGTTAGGGTTAGGTGTTAGGGATAAGTGTGAGGGGTGTTAGGGTTAGGGTAAGGGGTGTTAGGGATAAGTGTGATGGGTGTTAGGGTTAGGGTGAGGGGTGTTAGGGATAAGTGTGAGGGGGTATTAGGGTTAGGTGTTAGGGTGAGGGGTGTTAGGGATAAGTGTGGGGGGTGTTAGGGTGAGGGATGTTAGGGTTAGGTGTTAGGGATAAGTGTGAGGGGTGTTAGGGTTAGGGTAAGGGGTGTTAGGGATAAGTGTGAGGGGTGTTAGGGTTAGGGTGAGGGGTGTTAGGGATAAGTGTGAGGGGTGTTAGGGTTAGGTGTTAGGGTGAGGGGTGTTAGGGATAAGTGTGATGGGTGTTAGGGTAAGGGATTTAAGGGTTAGGTGTTAGGGTAAGGGGTGTTAGGGATAAGTGTGAGGGGGTATTAGGGTTAGGTGTTAGGGTGAGGGGTGTTAGGGATAAGTGTGGGGGGTGTTAGGGTGAGGGATGTTAGGGTTAGGTGTTAGGGACAAGTGTGAGGGGTGTTAGGGTTAGGGCAAGGGGTGTTAGGGATAAGTGTGAGGGGTGTTAGGGTTAGGGTGAGGGGTGTTAGGGATAAGTGTGAGGGATGTTAGGGTTAGGTGTTAGGGTAAGTGGTGTTAGGGATAAGTGTGAGGGGGTATTAGGGTTAGGTGTTAGGGTGAGGGGTGTTAAGGATAAGTGTAAGGGGTGTTAGGGTGAGGCATGTTAGGAATAAGTGTGAGGGTTGTTTGGTCTTAGGGATAAGTGTGAGGGGTGTTAGGGTTAGGTGTTAGGTTGATGGGTGTTATGGATAAGTGTGAGGGGTGTTAGGGTTGGGTGCTAAGGTGAGGGGAGGATGATGATAAGGGGGGGAAGAGACACAGGGGTGTCCTTGCAGCAAAGATCAAAAGAGTCCTGCAGGACTGTATTGCACACTGTGTACAGTAGCCTAGCTATGGTTTTCCCTATTGATGCAGTATCACCTACACTTAGCCTCCTCTCAGTAAGACTGCAAGTTATGATTCCAAAATGGCTGCTGTCCATGAGGTTAAAGGGTCTGGAAGGCAGGGTATGATGCTGATTGGCTGGAATGTGTCTGCTGACTGTGAGTTGCAGGGTCAAAGTTTGCTCAATGATAAAGTATAGGGGGCGGATCGAACATCGCATATGTTCGCAGTTCGCCGCGAACGCAAACATGCTATGTTCGCCGGGAACAGTCCGCCGGCGAACTATTCGCGACATCTCTATTCTATATATATGTGTATATGTTCATGTGTGTCTATGTGATCTAAATCCAAGTCTAATAGAAAGATACACACACACCCAATTCCTTGAAAATATATACTTTTATTATGCCATAAAAAACATACTGACCATTGTAGGAATTGGACAAAATATCCTAAAAAATATAGGTAAAAGGTAAAAATTGGTAAAAACTCAATATAAACCGTGATATCATAAAAGACACTAAAGTATCAATGTTTATCAGTGGTAAAGTACCCTAAAAATGTGTATGTATGTAAATGGTAGATCAAACGTGTTTCTCTGCTCGTTGTCGCAGCTTCCTCAGTGATTGGTGTTCCTATAATAAGCACAAATATTGGACAAAAAGATTGTATGCTTTATATACTAGAACATTTTTAAGCTTTTATTTGTCCATTATAGGGATGAAGGCTGGTACATGCCTCCACCTATTAAATGGATATGTGTCTAGATAACTAGAACCTCTATAAAATAAGACATATGGATATATACCCATAAATAGATAGACATATATTCCCAGAATGCAGTGTAATAACTGTTTTTCTCAGAACTCTGAGCTGGAAGCAGGTTTTTTAACTTGCTTTAGACATTCAAATGTGAACACAGATGTACTTTTTATTTACTGTACTACTGTATGGTGGACTGCTTCTATCGCTCTTTTGCCCACCATATTATAAATGATTGTTGTGGTGAACTACCTACTCATAATTTCCACAACACAGGCTGAGATCCCGCTCCATGCTGATGATAGCCAGTAAGCTTGAAACAGCTGTACATGGATTGGATACTCAGCCTGTGTTTATTCCAACCTTGGCTTTGCATTAAAGCTGTGTAATAATACAGCATGCATAAGCTTAAAGGAAGCCATGTTTGATGATGGCTACGGAATGAAGAGCGAGGCATTTGTGGACATACTTGTGTGTCCCAGCTCAACTTCCCAGAATGCAGTGTAATAACGTTTTTTCTTTAGAACTCTGAGCTGGAAGCAGGTTTTTTAACTTGCTTTAGACGTTCAAATGTGAACACAGATGTACTTTTTATTTACTGTACTACTGTATGGTGGAGGGCTTCTATCGCTCTTTTGCCCACCATATTATAAATTATTGTTGTGGTGAACTACCTACTCATAATTTCCACAACACAGGCTGAGATCCCACTCCATGCTGATGATAGCCAGTAAGCTTGAAACAGCTGTACATGGATTGGATACTAAGCCTGTGTTTATTCCAACCTTGGCTTTGCATTAAAGCTGTGTAATAATACAGCATGCATAAGCTTAAAGGAAGCCATGTTTGATGATGGCTACGGAATGAAGAGCGAGGCATTTGTGGACATATTTGTGTGTCCCAGCTCAACTTCCCAGAATGCAGCGTAGTAACTGTTTTTCTCAGAACTCTGAGCTGGAAGCAGGTTTTTTAAGTTGCTTTAGACATTCAAATGTGAACACAGATGTACTTTTTATTTACTATATATATATATATATATATATATATATATATATATATATATATATATACACACATACACACACACACATACATGTATACATGTATAAATGTAACTATGGAGACCTCTTAGGTCTGGGCTTAGTTAGTAACCAAGTTAGCCTTAGTGAATTTTGTAAATATCATGGACTAGTGCATATAAGCTAGGACATCCATATATGAATGCTTGACAGGATCCTCTCCTGTATATAAATTCGTGGCAGTCCCTATTGAATAACAACTATGCGTGAACAGTGAGTACTCCAGCGTGGTGACATAATAAAATAAAATAAGATAAAATATTGTACTGTAAACTTCTTATACCTTTGAACAGCCTGCACATGTACAATTGATTTCCTTTATACAGAAAAGCTGCCTGCGCATTAACAGTATCAATATACAACTATATGTCTCTGTTGAATTTAGATGTGCATTTAGATATCTGTATACTTCACATATGATACATAAATAATAAATAACAATAACATAATAAAATAATATACTATAATATAATATAAAAATGAAATATACCATAATCCATAGAATTATTGGTGCATACTGTTATATATAGATATAAAGACATTTGAGTGTTTTTGTCAGTATACCTAACACCTCATAGATCATAGAAACACACTGTATATTCTGAAACCTTCCTGTGAGAGAGAATCACATCCAGCTTTTAAGTATCTCACATTCTGGAGGTCACCAAAGGTGAGAGACAACTCCGTAGAAGTATGTTGTTTAATACTACAAAGAGGCACAAAGTAAACTGCACTAGGAGTATCTATTGCGCTTTCTCCCCCTCTTCTGAGTTATATACAGACTTAGAGATTGCTGTTCACAAGCGCAAACCATCCAACTTGAAGGAGCTGGAGCAGTTTTGCAATGAGGAATTGGCAAAAATCCCAGTGGTAAGATGCAGCAAGCTCATAGAGACTTATCCAAAGTGACTTGGAGCTGTGATTGCCGCAAAAGGTGGCTCTACAAAGTATTGACTTTAGAGGGGTGAATAGTTATGCATATTGACTTTTTCTGTTATTTTGTCCTATTGTTGTTTGCTTTACAATAATAAAAAAAACATCTTCAAAGTTGTGGGCATGTTCTGTAAATTAAATGATGCAAATCCTCCAATAACCCATATTAATTCCAGGTTGTGAGGCAACAAAATACGAAAAATGCCAAAGGGTGTGAATACTTTTGCAAGGCACTGTATATTACTCATGGCTCTCAGGATTTTCAGGATCAAGCAATAATATATGAAATAAATAAACTTCTAGAGCACAATTTTGCCTGTGATAGAGTATTATGATAATAAATAGTCATTTTCATAATCAGTTTCATTACTCATTAGTACAATTAGTTATTGTGATTGGCAAGGAAGTGTGTAATCAGAAAAAATGGAATGCATCTGGCAAAGATACACTACTTTCACTCTGTCCAAATGCACTTCAAAAGTAATTGGCCATAAAAGTTAATCTTTTTTGGTATATATGTTATTTTAAACTTAAATGATCACAATTATTCATGAAAAACTGCATGTTTGTAAAGTATGTAACAAACTAAAAACATTGGCAGATGTTTAAGTCATGAACAAAAATCAAAGAAACAAATTAAAACAAAGAGATTCTTTAGGAATGATTTGTAACATAATTATATCTTACTGAATGTGACACCAATACAGTTCCTCTGCACATACTTAGAAGCAGAGGGCTTGCAACAATAAATGCAAACCTAGCTACTTCCCCTCTCTTACACGCATAACCTTCACCAAAGTATTATTTAATCCTACAGGGAATTATACAGGTTTCATTATTTTTTTCCTTTGTAATTTAAACCTAGTTTTACGAATTATCCCTTGCCTTATTATGCTTTTATTAGACAGACAGGGTTTTCATTCACATATATTTGTTAGTATTGTACAGTGTTCCTTTAAGGTTATTAAAGATTGGATGTCTGTTAATGTATGTGACTTTAGAAAGAGCTTATACTGGGATCCTAAAAATAGTAGTTGAAAGAAAAAGACAATAAAGTTAGATAAAACGATAATGGAGAAGAATTATTTAAGTGGAAAGTAGACAATAGTAGGTACAGGCCCATGTACAAGAATGTATCTGTAAAAGTAATGCACCTTGTTGTTGCAGTATTAGTATAGCAACTAATACTGTATATGTGATTGCTGATTTATATACAAAGAATTTCCTTCACCTGAGCCCTGTGAGTCCCAGAAGTATGTTTAGTGCTTTATAACTTTTATTATTTTTTAAATGAAAAAACAAAACAAAACATTTAATTACAAACTGAATAATTATTATTATTACCTTTTACATTTTTCGACTCCATAACTCCTGCAGTAAGTTAATGTACCCATCTGTTCTCCTGAGTACTGTGCTACTATCCTTAGTAGCTAGATTATGTGTTCTGTGGCTTTTTCATTTATCCAACTTCTGGCCTGTTTATGGTTACTCCTTTTCTAGGACTGTCAGACCAAACCATATGATCAGGTCTGACTATAAAATAACCTTATCCATCCTTCAAAGTTTACCATCTGCAAACCATACTTATAGGACTTGTGACCCTGAGAACCATCCTTATAGGGGATTACATATTTCTCGAGAGAACTACACCATATTCTTTATGTGATTTAACACTTCACTTCTGTGTTTGGAAGATCTGCAGTACTTGACAAGGCATTTCTCACTCCAGCCAGGGATCTTGGTCTAAATATCAAATGTTATTTGAAAGAGTCCCATTTTGTTTGGTAGTTACCCAGACTGACATATTCAAATGCCATGCTTTGATTGACCAAAAAAGGCATAGAACATAATTTGGAAAATAATTAAAATCTGTAACTTTTTTAACTGATAAACAGTATGGCCATAATAAACTTTGACAGATGTTGTTGTGAATCTGTTGAATACATTAAATCTTGAATCAACAAAATAAAGCTAATGGAAAGAAGTTTTTGAGGTGCAAAAAATGTGCCATTGGTTCATTAGGTACCTAACTTTCTTTTCTTATTTTCTTTGATAATGCAAATGAATGCCGCAGGTGCATATTCTGAAGCTGACACTGGTGATAATACTGTGTGATGTACAATGCCTGCAGAGGCTCTGTGGAAGGCCATTATCACATCAATTGATAAAGGCACAATTATAATACCTGCAAAAAAAATATGAAAAGGGTTATGAAAGTAATCAATCAAATGCTCAGATCATAAAACTACGTCAGACACAGTATGAAAGCATACAATATGTTTTATATGTACCTGAAGGTATTAAAGGCATTTTTGCTGAAACTGGGGAAACATAAATTGGATTAAATTGTAAGGCTTCCATGGGCTTTGATTTGCTTTTGCCTGTTGACCTACTATCCCATTATATTTTCGAATGGCTGAATTTCATTACATAAAGTCACTGTTAACTGTGACCTACAAGTCACTAAAACAAGTAGAACTTTTTAAGTAGCATTTGTCTGGGGACAAAAAAAAATAGGTTTACATTGAAACTTACAGGGTTGCTTGTAGAATGTTTTACAGTATTATCTGGTACCAATGTGAACAACTCATGCATTAAAAATATCCCAAGAAGTAAATGTATAAGTAAAACAGCTTCTCGAGTTGTCAAAATAATAAAAAATAAAATTTAGTAGAAAACATAAATAGTATAGATAAAGATATATCAAAAAATTTAAAAATATATACACAGGCAAAAACTCATTATAATATTTTTTGGTTGATATATAGCCAGTATTGAGTTTTTACACAGTTACATAAATCTGATCCATAAAATAATGTAGCATTAAATGGTATTCTGCCTTTTATGACTTTACCAATCATAAATCTAGGCTGTCCTGTCAGTTGACCTGACATTACTCTCAGTTATGTGACATAATAATTATTGCCATTATATATATAGGATGAGCCACTGATTGGTACCCTTGTGTTCATGTAGGAGTATAATCAAACACTGGACTATTAGTAGTTCTCGAGTTCTGGAGTTGTTCATGTAGGAAATCTCTTTTTTACACTGCAGATTTTTTTGTATTGCGTTCTCTTCTCTACTATTTGTGATGTGCTTTACAAATATTTCCCATATTTACGCATAGTTCATCTTAAAAATGGGTATGACTGAGCATGATCAACTTTACATATTAATGGTGATTAATAAGGAAACAAATAAAGAGAAGTAATATGCAAACTGTGACATTGTCTTATTCAGTATTTCTGAGGTTAGTATATTGTTATTTGCAACTATGTTTGTTATGTTTTGTATTTCAAATGTGTTAGTGTAAAAGGACAGGGACATATTGGAGATCTTGTACTACTAGACATATGTACTCATAATTCACAACTAAAAAGATTTGTCCAACACTTACAGCCTTATTAAATTGCAATTTGGAAAATTCTAAAGGGCTCTATATAAGCACACAGCATATTTTTTACAGAAGTTTTTAGTTAGTGAACACCTTGCTTTTGCCTAGAAGTTCACTAACTAAAAACTTCTGTAAAATACATATGCTATGTGCTTATATAGAGCCGTTCAGAATTTGCTAAATTGCAATTTAATAAGGCTGTTAATGTTTTTAGTACATATGGGCCAAGCATTAGTGGTCCATTGCATACTTTCTTGCACGTAAGAGACAGTTCTCTAATTCTAATGTTATTATATGAATTATATGGGGAGATTTCTACACATTATTGAATAGGATATATGGCATACAGAGAAGTTTCACTCAATGCTGAGAAAACATTTAACATAGTGAACTCAAAATTACACATATTCATCAGGACTATATTCTTGCACATCTTTTAAATCTTATGTATAAAGTGTCTAATATATCTTTAATTTGTGAAACATTTTTACTTTTTAAAAAACAAAGCAGTAGTGCTCAATAATCTGTTTAAACTCACCTTTTAATTGAAAAATCTCAAAGAATAGATACATTATTGCGTATAAGAATGAATAAGCCCATCTATTTTATCTACAACAAAAACCTGTTTTAATAAACCTTTGGCATAGCCTTGTGGGTACTTCAGGTTTGCCTTTTATGTTGTGTGTTCTACTCTTTTTGCCTATTGTATCACATTCATACTACCAAGCAGAATTAAAATTAAAACTGACTATCCACAGAAGAAATACTAGCTTTCAGCAACCACTGAAAACTGTCTTTTTCTGTCATATAAGTAAAAACAGATGATATTTATAGTGTTTTTCTGTAGATTTCAAGTATTACCTAAACTTTTTCAATTCATTTACATGTTTGTTAAAACATTTTAATTACATGAAAAACACATTTGGGGTTAAACATACCTATATTGTAGCTGCTGATAATTTTCTTCTGTATTTTCCATATGGAGCATCCCTCCTAAATGACCTGCAGTGATTAGCAGGCATAATATTCCATGGCAGAGATATCCTTAATAAAGCATTCTCCATGCTCATCAATTATATCACCAAGGTTCTCTGGGAAAAAAGTCAATATATAATTTTAAGAAATATATTTTAGTGACATATTACACTACATTACATTGTAGGCATTAAAGTTCACTGATCAGTTCTTTGTAGGTTTCTGCCTTGTAGTTTCCCAGAAAGTATTTGATAATTTACTGTATGTAACTACTTTATATTCATTATTCAAGTTTTCAAAATATTCATCATACATCAATATTCTTACTTACCCACCAATATTTCTTTAATTTTATTTATTAATAATAATAATAATAATTTTTATTTAGCCTCGCTTTTTCTTGGAAATCACCATGTTTTTCATGCAGCAAAGATGATTGTGCAATGGAGACACGTAATTTCCAGCTCTAACCATTATGTAAATAACACATTTTTAGATCAATCCATCCTTTTAATTTTTAAGCTAAAACTTTAGCTTGAATTTTAGATATATTTTGAGATCACAAATCAGACCATTAATATCTGATTAAGTTAGCAAAGGAAGACAAGAGGGTGTAAGAATGGTTTAAAAGATGTGTTACTATGTAGTTGATCTCCTTGGTTGCTGGGTCTCATCATCTTGAGCCTTCATCCAAGCTCCAAATTGTTGAGCGCATTGGTTACAGGGAGCGATGGGCAATGGGGCACATGTTTCCATAGCTGACCCTAAAGTTAGATAATGTACAGAGTGTTTAGCATATTACAACATAAACTGTTTAGATGATTGGCATATTTTCCAAACCTACTAGCTATTGTAAATACTTTAAACATGTTTTAAAACCCTTGTATTATTATTATCTTTGTATGTCTAAATGTGAATAGACTTGTCGTCTAGCCTCATGACCCATAAACTCTCGGTTAAGTTGACAGAAAAGAACTGCAGTGATATTACTATCATCCATAACCCCTCTCACACAGAACTAGATACTTTAGTATTATTGCTGTGTGTACTTTAAAAAAAAAGAACCAGTACAAATTTTACATGTGACAAAGTCTCTGCTGAAAATATTAGATGATTATTGGACAAACAAGTAAACAATACATATAACAGTGTATCATAATAACTCAATAACAAGTGAGAAACAATAATGACCAAGATTGTCAAAGAAATCTGTAAAATAAAAAAAAAAAAAAAAAACTTTTTTCAGTTTAATGGAACAGCTGGGTGTTGCAACTGATGAAGCTTTTATTTTGCTTGTTAAAGTAAATATAACAGTTTAGAGAAAGATGATTCAAAACATAAATAAATAGAAAACATTGCACAGTTTAATTACAATGCACTCCTAGCAAAGTTTTCACAGAAAACATTAAGTATAAGTCTGTGGGTAGATGGATACAATTGATTAATATAAAGACATTAAGCCTTAACTATTTCTAGTCAGACACAACAATTTGTTAAATTTGCTCTCCTAGATACATCGTTGTGTTGGCTTTAACGCTCCAATTTATTTATTTACTGATAGTTGTAACAATATTGTTATAATAATATGTTTAACTTTGGATGAACGTCATTAATAGTTTTCAAAATTATCCAGTGGTTAGAAAATATCTCTTATGACCATACCACTTCATAGAGTGGTATTATCAATGAAACTGCCAAGAAAGCTGAGCACAAAATTAATAAAAGAATAATAACCTTTTTTCAAGTGCTCTAACTCACTGCACTTCTGTATATCAGCTGCAGGAGCTTCCCCCCTCCCAAATTACACATTAATATGAATCTTTTGCTCCTCCAGGTTGGGGCACTCAGCCCACAGCCGTGAATCCTGCCTTAGCCACAACATGTTTCTGTGTAGGGAATAGCCAAACCAAGCTTTACGGATGAGATAGGGCTTTCTGAGCCAATAGGGAATGCAATGTCATGAATATTATAATTAGTGGGAAGTGCCATAACAAGTGCCATAACTGCTACAGCAAGGAAAAATTTGAGATATATACAGTATATAAAGAAATTGTTTTTTTACTTCCTAATATATTTTGATATTAAAATTATGTGAGAATTTGATTTATAGCCTCAGTAGATAATTAGGTATTTATTTTGTATTTAAATCACATATTATAATTGTCGAACTACGAGACGTTGGCACACTTTGCGTGGTGCATACGACTTAGGAGATGAGAATAGCGAGGTGACCCATTAAACCACTAAAACTCACAGCACTTAGACGATGAGCACCCAAGGTGCTCATCTGCGAGCCTCACGTAGTGAGGCGAGTCGTTAAACCACTAAAACTCGCAGCAATTAGGCACTGAGCGCCGAAGTCATTAAGTCATTAATAAATATGTTAAAAAGGAGAGGACCTAATACTAAACCCTGAGGAACCCCCACTTACCACATTAGTCCAATCAGAGTATGTTCCATTTACAACAACCCTTTCCTGTCTTTTAGCCAGCTCTCAAGCCATGAGCAGATATTTACTGCAATTCCTGTATCTCTTAGTTTGCACAATAGTCTCCCATGTGGCACTGTATCAAAAGCCTTTGCAAAATCCAAAAAGACTACATCCACTGAGTTGCCTTAATCCAGGTTCCTACTAACCTCCTCATAGAAACTAATTAGATTTGTTTGACATGACTTATCCCTCATAAATCCATGTTGACCTCTACTTATAATCCTGTTCAAATAGACATATTCTTGTATATTATCCCTTGGTAATGATATGGAATCACAAGGTTGTGGAGACCAGCAGCCAAGGTCAGCAATAATCCAGTTCAGCAATTTGTAGGTGAAACAGGAACAAGCTTTATTGAAGTGATCAGGAACCACACAATAATCTGGCAAGGTACATTTGACAGGAAGTGCCTTATATAGGCCAAGGACCAGACACCTGACCAGACACAGCTGAAGAGACTTAGGTACTGATACTATTGCTAGCAGAGTCAAGGTTATCAGATCTCAATGAAATTCACAAAGGCAGGCTGGCGCAGTGGTAGGGAAGAGGTATAGCAGCCTGGGGACCAGGGTTCAAAACCCAGCAGAGTCAATTCCTCACATTACCCCCGCCTCTATAGGTGCAGCCTCTGGATGCCCTATTACCTGGTTTAGCAGGGTACTGCACATGAAAAGACCGAAGGAGATCGGGAGCGTGAATATTGTCCACTGGTTCCCACAAACTCTCCTCCTCACCATAGCCTTTCCAGCAAACCAGATACTGAAGCTTGTTACGGAAGATCCTGGAGTCAAGAATTTTTTCCACTTCGTACTCATCCTCATCATCCACGAGGACTGGAGGTGGCGCAGGCAGGGCTCGGCCAGGGAAAGTATTTTCATGAAAAGGTTTAAGCAGTGCAATGTGAAACACTGGATGTATTTTCATGGAATTCGGGAGTTGCAAACGGAAAGTGACAGCATTGATCTGAGCAATGATCTCAAAAGGTCCCATGAACCTTTGACCCAATTTATGAGAAGGAATCCGAAGCTTAAGATTCTTTGTTGACAGCCACACCTTGTCACCAACATGATAGACTGGGGCCTCCTTTCTATGCCTAGCAGCTCTTTTGTAACATTCCTGAGCCTCCAAAAGAGTCTCTTTCAACAGTGCTTGGGAATCACGTAAGGCGGTTAGCCGGTCAGTGACAGCAGGAATGGAAGTAGTAATTGGGAGACTGACTAGAAAGGTCGGATGGTAACCATAGTTGGCAAAAAATGGGCTCAAATAAGTGGAGCAGTGTTGGGCATTGTTATAGGCAAACTCCGCCGTGGGTTGAAAATCCAGCCAGTCATCCTGCAGGTAACTAATATAGCACCGCAAATATTGCTCCAATGTCTGGTTGGCTCGCTCAGTCTTTCCATTATTTTGTGGATGAAAAGCTAACGATTTACATTAATACCTAGATTAGAACAAAAATGTTTCCAAAAACGAGATGTAAACTGCACTCCCCTGTCAGAAACTACTTCATCAGGCACTCCATGCAAGCAAAATATTTCCCGAATAACCAGGTCAGCCGTCTGTTTAGCTGAAGGGAGACCACGAGCTGGTATGAAATGACCCATCTTAGTTAACCTGTCCACAACAACAAGAATGGTAGTGTGTTCCTTAGAGGGAGGTAGTTCCACAATAAAGTCCATGGATATAGATCCCCAGGGACGATGAGGAATCGGAAGAGGCTGAAGCAAGCCAACAGGGGATGAGCGAGGAGTCTTATGTCTGGCACATACATCACAAGAGGATACATACTTCTTAACATCCTCATGATACTTCGGCCACCAAAAGGATCGGGCAAGTAGGTCTTGCGTCTTTCGGATTCCTGGATGACCTGCTGGTTTTGAGTCATGGTAGAGACGTAAAAGGTCCAGTCGCACTGACTCCGGAGCAAACAGACGTTGTTGAAAAATCTAAAACCCATTAAGCATCGTCATATGGAGGTCACGAGGAGGATCACGAAGAACTGAGTCTTCAGCGTAGCCCTTTTTAATGCGAGACATCAGATCAGAAGGAAATGTAACTCCTATAAATATATCCTCCGGCAAGATGGTGGTCTTGGTTACGGTAGTATGGAGGGGGTCAGCTATTCTAGACAAGGCATCCGCCTTACCATTCTTGGAGCCAGGACGGTATGTAACCAAAAAATTAAACCTCAAGAAGAATAGGGACCAGCGTGCTTGTCTGGCTGACAGTCTCTTTGCTGATCGAATACATTCCAGATTTTTGTGATCTGTGAGGACAGTAATTGGATGGGTAGCTCCCTCCAAGAGATGTCTCCATTCGGTGAAGGCAGCTTTTATAGCCAATAGTTCTTTATTCCCTATGTCATAGTTTCTTTCTGCTGGCACCATCTGGCGGGAATAGAAGGCACACAGATGTAACAGCATCTTAGGTCCAGTCCTTTGAGACAGTATAGCACCAACAGCTGAATCAGAAGCATCAACTTCCACAATAAATGGTAATTCCGGCTGAGGATGTACCAGGACAGGGGCAGAGGTAAACAGAGTCTTTAATCGGGAAAATGCGGTATCCGCCTTATCGGACCACTGAAAAGGAGTCCCTTTACGTGTGAGTTCAGTGATCGGTGTAATAACGGCAGAGAAATTCTTAATGAAACGCCTGTAAAAATTGGCAAACCCCACAAATCTCGGAACATCTTTTTCATTCTTGGGGATGGGCCAGTCCAGCACAGCTTTAATTTTACTTGCGTCCATACTTAAACCTTTGGGAGTTATTACATACCCCAGGAATTGAATTTCTGTTTGTTCAAACTCACATTTTTCTAGTTTTATGTATAGGCGGTGGGTACAAAGGCGCTCTAGAACTATACGAACCTGTTTTCTGTGGTTTTCAAGATTATCAGAGAATATTAGGATATCATCCAAATATGCCACAACAAACTGATCCAGGAGATCTCGTAGTACATCATTGATAAGATGCTGGAAAGTTGCAGGGGCATTACACAGCCCAAAAGGCATTACTAGATATTCGTAATGCCCGTTCCTGGTTCTGAAAGCTGTTTTCCATTCATCATTGGGTCTTATGCGAACCAGATTATATGCCCCACGAAGATCAAGCTTCGTAAATATTTTAGCTGAGCGAAGTCTCTCCGAAAGTTCAGGAATCAGAGGCAAGGGGTAGCGGTTTTTAACAGTGATGTTATTAATGTCCCTGTAATCAACGCATGGCCGTAGGCTGCCATCTTTCTTTTCTACAAAGAAAATAGGAGCTCCTGCTGAAGAAGTAGATGGTCGAATAAAGCCTTTGGCAAGATTTTCTTGTAGGTATTTACGAAGAGCTTTCAATTCAGGCTCAGAAAGGGAATATATACGGCCAAATGGGATAGCAGCCCCAGGCAACAGCTCTATTGGGCAATCATAAGGCCTGTGTGGTGGAAGCTGATCAGCATTCTTCTTATCACAGACATCTGCAAAATCCCGATATTGTAGAGGAAGCTTAGTTAAGTTTGTAGCAACCATTTCATTAATTGTTGTGGCAACAGGTGTTACCTTAGAGGGTTGACAATTCATTAAGCAGTGTTCTGAAGGAAAGGACAAAGTTCTGATCTTCCAATCAATCTGTGGGTTATGCAGAGCAAGCCAAGGTACCCCCAAAATCATCGGAAACTGTGTTGAGGAAATTAGGTGGAAAGAGATAGCCTCATGGTGATTCACTTCCACAGTCAACATTAAGGGCACAGTCTCATGTGTAACCGGGCCAGAACGTAAGTGGAGGACCATCAACTGTCTCCATTAACACAGATGAAGAATTAGGGATAGACTGAATTCTATTTCCTGCTGCAAATTTAATGTCCATAAAGTTTCCACCTGCTCCAGAATCTATCATAGCTGTAGTTGAAATTTTACGATCACCACATTGCAACGTGATAACATCCTCATTTTGTGGTGCCTGAGTTAACATACCCTCTTCACCATGAGCCAGAGAAAACAAGGGTTGTGTGACAGAATCCAGTTGATCTGAAATCTGGGATTGGTGTTGAATCTGTGCACCTTCAGCCGCCATAGCTATTGTTCTTTTGGATTTGCTAGGGCAATTGATGGCATAGTGCCCTGCACTACCACAATACAGGCATAAATTGTGAGTGCGTCGCCACTGTTTTTCTTCGTTGGATAATGGCCCTCTTATTAGATTTACCTGCATAGCCTCTGGCTCAGAGTCTGTAGGTGTTTGTGGGATCGGAGTAGAAGTTCTTGAATAGGAAATTGGAGTAGTACTTGGTCTAAAAGAGCCCTGTCTTTCCAATCTTCTTTCAGAAAGTCTCCGATCAATACGCATAGCCAAACGCACAAATGCATCAAAGTCAGCAGGAAGATCAACACGAGCTAGCTCATCTTTTATAGCTTCTGAGAGACCTTTTCTGAAGTGGAACCTCTGGGCTGATTGGTTCCAGGTAGTATCAGCAACCCACTGTCTGAATTCAGCAGCATATTCAGCCACCGAGCGCCTCCCTTGATGCAAATGAAGGAGAGTGGCTTCTGCTGTAGCACATCGATTTGGGTCATCAAAAACTAGGCACATGGCCTCAAGAAAGTAATTTAGATTACACAAGACTGGACTGTCCTGTTCCAGAAGAGGGGAGCCCCAAGCCAGGGCTTCATCTTTGAATAAGGAAAAAATAAATCCCACCTTCTCTCTTTCAGATGGAAATCGTTGAGGTAACATTATGAAGTGCAAACGGCATTGATTTAGGAAACCCCTAAATTTTTTGCGATCTCCTTCAAACTTTTCTGGTAGGGGCAAGCGGGCATCTTGTGCAGGTGTAACAGTAGCAGCCGCAACATCTCGTGCCCTGTAGCTGGTATACTCACTGTGCATTAACTGAATTTTATTTTGCAGTTCAGCTATCTGGTCCTGCAGCACTTGAATGGTCTGTGCCTGGGTCTGCACATTTCTTGCAGTAAAAGCAACCTGTTGGGCCTGCAGTTCAGCTACCTGGTCCTGCAGCACTTGAATGGTCTGTGCCTGGGTCTGCACAGTTCTTGCAAATAAAGCAACCTGCTGGGCCAATGCAGAATCTGACCCGGCGGTCTCCATGAAAGCGGCCAGATTATTCTGTAATGATATGGAATCACAAGGTTGTGGAGACCAGCAGCCAAGGTCAGCAATAATCCAGTTCAGCAATTTGTAGGTGAAACAGGAACAAGCTTTATTGAAGTGATCAGGAACCACACAATAATCTGGCAAGGTACATTTGACAGGAAGTGCCTTATATAGGCCAAGGACCAGACACCTGACCAGACACAGCTGAAGAGACTTAGGTACTGATACTATTGCTAGCAGAGTCAAGGTTATCAGATCTCAATGAAATTCACAAAGGCAGACTGACGCAGTGGTAGGGAAGAGGTATAGCAGCCTGGGGAACAGGGTTCAAAACCCAGCAGAGTCAATTCCTCACACCCTTATTAACCCTTCTAAAAGCTTCCCCACTACAGAAGTGAGGCTCACTGGTCTATAATTCCCCGGATTTGCTCTTGCTCCCTTTTTAAATATAGGTATCATATCTACTTTTCTCCAGTCATCTGGTAAAGACCCTGTGTTGAGTGAATCTTGAAAAATTAAATATAATGGTTTGGCTATTACAGAACCCGTGGAACTCAGTACCCGTTGATGTATTCCATCAGGACCCGGGTCTTTATTAACATTTATTTTTTCCTGTGTTAACCAATTATTTGGCAAAGGTAGTGAAGCCCCATTATGTTGCAGTGTCCCAACCACTGGTACCTCCCTTGTGTATACCGAAGAAAAGAACCTATTTAGCTCATCTGCCTTTTCCTGGTCACTCATTTTCAGATGGCCTGTGTCACATTGTAATATTTTAGGGTTAGTCTTATTCTCTTTTGCAATTCATTTTTCATTTTCTATTTTAGCCAGTCTAATAGCGCTTTTGCAAGCCTTGTTGATTTCCTTGTACTCACGTAAAGCAGTCTCTCTCCCCTCTTGTTTGTCTAATTTAAATGCCAGTTTTTTACTCCGTATCTTGATCTTTAAATCATTGTTAAGCCACATTGGATGGGATTTACTTATTTTACTTTTATTCCCACATGGTATATGCCGATGTGTATGTATATTTAGTAAGGATTTAAATGTTGTCCATTTATGTTCAGTGTTTTTACCTATCAGTTCTCTGTCCCAGTCTATACTTTGTATTGCTGCCCTTAAAACGTAAAAAGAGTTTTTGTTGGCCCCTTAAAAAACTTTTTTTTAATTCAATCTCAAATGAGACTGTGTTGTGATCACAGTTTCCCCAAGGTTGCCCTATTCCAACATTTGATACTATATCAATATTATTTGTGATGACCAAATCTAAGATAGCTTCATTTATAGTATGCTCTTGTATAACCTGGGCCAGATAATGATCCCTGAGTGTACTCAAGAACCTGCTCCCCTTAGCTGAACTGCTGGTCTCATATATCCAGTTTATTTCTGGGTAATTTAAATCTCCCATTATTACAACTTGCCCATGCTTAGCTGCTTTTCTGATCTGTAACAATAATGGTATTTCCTCACTTTCAGCTATATTTGGGGGTTTATAGCATACTCCTACTAATATTCTTTTGAATGTGCTGCTCCTCTATTTAACCCTACCCACAAACATTCAACTTCATCACTAGGTCCTCCATAAATATCTTCTCTGACTATAGGCTTAAATTTAGGCTTAACATACAGACAAACCCCTCCTCCTCTTTTACCATTGCCTCTATCTTTCCTATAAAGGTTTTAACCATCCAGATTAACAGTCCAGTCATGAGATTCATCCCACCAAGTTTCGGTAATGGATATTAAATCCCATTTTGCATTAATTGCTTATAATTCTAACTCTCCCATTTTTTTTTTGGCAAGCTTCTGGCATTAGTAAGCATACACCTTATGTTATGAGTCTGTAGTTCTGAAGTGCCTGCCACTGTACTTGCTAATTACTAATCATTACCAAAAATAAATAAAATTACACTGTAATAAAAATAATATTTTTTAATCTGCACTTATATATTTGCCTTACTGCTCATTCATGTACATTGCTTTTTGAACTATTAATTAATATATAATTAATAATAATTCCAAAAAAAAAACAAAAAAACATTTATAATAGATAAAAAAATATGTACATTTTACAAAGTACTTATATATCTGTGCTGCTTATAATTGCCTGACATGGATAGGACCTTCAAAGCACTTAAATATCTAAAGCAGTTTCTTTGATTCTGACATGTGCTACATTTAATATTTTATACTGCTTTTATTTATGAATATATTGATAATTATGCATTTATGTTTTGCATGTATGCCAATTTAACAGCATCGTGTCAATGAGTCACACATTATTTCAATACAAACATTCAAAATGATTTTCATGTAATTTCACAGATTCCTCATCTCTGCACTTGACTGACAACAGAGAGTGAGCGCTGCAGGATTTTATCTGCAATAACATCAATTTCACAGGTATATGATTTCATGATGCCCTTTTAGTTTTGCATTGATGACAGTTAATGATTATTTAATTAACCTATATTCATTTAGGGCCTTATTTAATTGGGATTTGCCCAATTGAATAGGGCTCTATATAAGGACATAGCATTTCTTTTTTTACATAACTTTTTAGTTACTGAACATCTATCCAAAACCAAGGTCTTCACCAACTCAAAACTTCGGTAACAAAAATATGCTATGTGCTTATATAGAGCCCTTTTCCATTGCATAAATTACAAATGAATGAGGCCCTTAGTATTTAATTATTCATTAATAATTAAAAAATAATGCATACATATATGCTTACCTAATTAACTTTTAAAGAACGCAAATTACACTCATAAGTTCATTAACTTATTAATTCATTAAATAACAAAATTGAACATTATTTTAACCCCAATCTATACTTTGCTCATAGCTCTTTGGGTTTACCCTTCTTTAGGAAAATATAATTACCTCTTTAGGTTTACCATTGATGTCAGTTATTGATTAATACATTAACAAATATTCATTTATTAATGACTTAATAATTATTACAAAAAAAAAACAAGCAAGGGAAAGGAAGCAAAGGTGGAGAGATGCACAGTCCTCCGAGACTTAAGAGAAGAAGACCGACAGAGACTTTTAAATATAAGAAAAATGAGTAAGAAAGCACAACGTGAGTGTGGGCTTCTAAATAAAGAAAAAGTAAACAAAAGAATGTCTGTGAAACATTGCCTAATGATCCAATATTGCCTTGTGATACCAATGTTCATTCACATGACACCAATGTAGATATAGAAGGTTGTAGTGATATCTATGTTGAGGAAGCTCAGGATACTGCTTTCATTACAGCACTAACAGTAGACACTCATTATTGTAGATTACTCAATCTGTTTTGTCAGTTTTGTGGGGCCTATCATTTTCTCTCCACTGACAGAGATTTCATTAGTTGCTGTCAGAAAGGAAAGGTAAGACTTCCACAAAGACACATTTCCAGATTACTTACAAAGTATAATAAGCATTCCAACATTTCCAAATTATAACAATAATAAAAAAAAAACATCAGGTCTTAAGGTCTTATAACAGTGTAATTTAATTTGCTTCTATGGGTGCTACATTATCAGAAAATGTCCCAAGACACAGTCCATATTGTTTTAGAGTTCAAGGACAAATGTACCACCACACTTTACATTTACACCCACAAGAAGGAGAGCAAAGTTCGCACAGTTATATGTCTTAGATACAATGGAAGCTGTTGAGTAACGGATGACGTTTTCAGAAAATAAACAGTGTTTGCACATAGTCTTTGAACAGCTGGATAAAATTATGGCCAACAATTCATACAGTCAAGCATACAAACAATAAGGAAAGGTTGAAAAAGAACAAGAGCAACATGCTGAAATATATCAATTGGCAATGCCAAGAGTAAATATGGTTTTGAAAGACGGTATAATTTACCAACAGTAAATGAGCTTGCCATGGTCATTAAAAACGAGGATGGCGAACCACCTTTTCAGCGGGATATTAGAATATATCCACGCAATGAAGACCAACCTTTTATAAACATAAATATATTAAGTTGTAAATTGGATCCAATGACATATGCCATATTCTTTCCAAATGGTGAGCCAGTATGGGAACCACAATTACAATTGCAAAGTTATCCCAATAGTAAACTTCGTGTTAGAAGCAATATTTCTATGCTGGAAAATAAAGTGGCACAAACTGCTATTCGGGATCATTTTAATCCTATTTAATGTGGGGGCAAACTCACACAACAATGGATTATTGATTCCTATCTACAAGTCGATGCAAATAATCTAAATTGTTATTAAATTTCAATAAAACAAGCTTCGCAAAGAACAATAATTATCCCTCGAATTTATACTGTCATCCCAAAAGAAATTTACGCACAGTGGATTACAAAGTTTATGATACTTTCCTATTAGCTTCAAGACATCAAAACTTTATAGCAGATGATAAAGAATGGGAGAGGTGTCTGGAAGAAGCAGCACTATGTCAAATTCCAAAGCAAATGAGAGTACAATTTGCATTCATTTGCATCTTTTGCAATGACCCTGATGCATTTGCTTTGTGTGAAACATTTAAATTAAACATGTGTGAAGACTTGAAATGTTACAATGAGCCCATTGCACTCTTAAAAGCATTATTGGAAATTCATAAAATATTTTTTTTTGATCATGGATTAAATTGTGCAAGTTTTAATTTGCCTGATCCAGGACTTGTAGATGACATCAACTCTGATGACCATGACACTGAGCTTCAAAAGCATAAAAACAGAAGAAAAACTTGCAACTTTAAATAACAATTGCAAGCATTTAATGCCATCACAAATGCTGCAGATGATGAAATGGTCAAAGACCATTATTTCGATATAGATGACCCTGGTGGATCAGGAAAAACGTATCTGTACAATTGTTTGATGAGTTACATTCGAGCACAGGGTCACATAGCAATGCCATTTGCAACAACTGGAATTGTCACACTTTTGTTAGAAGGTGGCAGAACTGTGCATAGTGGATTTTCGACTGAATTATTTACAAGCAAAAATTGTATTGATAAATTATTAAAAGTGATGGATAATAATTTGCCATTTGGTGGAAACTGTTTGCCTTCCTCTGGATTCAATACCTATGTGGTTTAACGGTACTTTAAATAAAAGTTGCATGTTACAAACCATTATGTAATGGTTTAATATACTCATTGATATAAAGTTGACCTAATGTTATGTTACTCATCCATATCTCAGATTTAAAAATGTTAGTATTGTTAATAAAAATGGTTAACTAATGTTTCAAATTTAAGTTGCATGTTGCAAAGCATTATGTAATTGTTTACAACAATGTATTCATACAAATTTCATCCATTGTTACATTATTCCTGCATACATGACGATTAAAAAGTTTAATATGGTTAAAAAATTATCATTTACCAGTTGTTGAAATACAAGTTGACTGTTAACAAAATAAAAAAAAGTTATTATAATTGTTGTAATTCTTTCTACATAACAAAAAGGTTAAGAGTGTCAGAGACTCACATTGTGGCAAACAGCATTCCCAGCTTTAACATTTTATTGACCGTCATTTTTTGACAGGCAAGTCACTAGTATTATATATTTATAGACAATGCATTAGAGCATTTGTTCCTGGCAACGTGATTTTGTGACATGTATTAACCCTTTGAGGACTGGTTTGTGTGTTACCCTGGATGTTGTATAAAAAAACGGACATAATATCATATTTTGTTATTAAATATATGTTGATCTCGGACTGTTAAATGTCAAATAATGTTGAAATATGGTACACATAAGATTTTCTTTATTGCACTGCCCTGGTTTATAAGCGAACCCTAAGGTTTTATTAGCATAGGGTTTGGGTGTCAAAGACTACAAGTGAATCGTAATTTGTTCTAAGTGCAAAAATCAATGGAGTTTTTTGCCTTGCTTTTCAGTTTTGTCGTGTAGTACACTTGCTGCAGTTCTCTTGCAATGTTTTAGGGATGAGTGATTAACATAGCTAGGTAGAGTTTCCTTTGCTACTATGGCACTCGTAATTGCATTTGCCAGGATTTGTATAGGGCCCTTATTTATCATCTATAACTGCTCTGAGGTCAACTGCACATTATGCAACTAGTATTCCGAGAGAGTATTAAACTATAACAAACATAATTTTAAAATAGTTTTTTGATCTATTATAACTTACATTATGATTGTAAAAAATATATACAAGTATTAAGTTCTTTAAAGACTGGCCAAACTAGATGGATCAAACGATTATCTGCCATCAAAATCACATCTAATTACTGTACTAATATATATATTACATTTTGCACATTTGCATGTCACTGCCCAGGCTCCCAGAATGCAGTGTAAGAATTGTATTTTTGCAATTCTGAGCAGGAAACAATTTTTTTTAACTTGTTTTAGACATTCAAATGTTAACACAAATGTACTATTTATATATATACTAGGAAATTGCCAGTGAAAAATGAAAGGATTAAAATTGTAATGCTGTTTGCCACACAATGTGAGGCTTTTGGTCCTCTGAGCACCTTCAGTGCTCATCGTGAGCCTATCCCCCTGTGTACTTGAGCTTTCCTGGTTTGCACTGATCACCTTCTGTGCTCATCGTGACCCCCACACATTAGCCCTGCAATGAGCTCCTTCTGCCCTTTCCTCCCGCCTACTGTATGGGCCGATCATTGCAGGTTTTGTTAACCTGCAAGTTTCTTGCTTGGGAATGTAATGTGTCTTTTTCCACCATCTCTCCCATTTCCCTTCCCTGTGTCTTTCTCCTCTGTGTTACATAGTTACATAGTACTTAATGTTGAAAAAAGACTTTCAGTCCATCAAGTTCAACCTTTTAAGATCTCCTCTGATCTGCAATATGCGGATTAACTATTAATTAATTAGTTGTATAAAAAATCTATATATATATAAAAAAAAAAAATCAATTCCCTCCTGATCCCAGACACCGGCGACCAGACTTCTCCCTGGATCAATACTGCCTCTCTAATTATCCATGATAACCCTGAATTCCCTTTTTAATTACAAATAAATCCTGTCCCCTTTTTTATCTATCGAATCCGCTGTTACCACCTCCTCTGGTAGAGAATTCCCACAGATTAACCACCCTTACTGTGAAGAACCCTTTTCTTTCTTTAAGGTGGAATCTTTTTACTTCTAAACTCAAGGGATGTCCTCTTGTCAGTTCAAAATCTCTTGGCACAAAAAGCTCCCTTGACAAATTTTTATACTGACCCTGGATGTATTTATATAAGGTAATCATCTCTCCTCTTAGACGCCTTTTTCTAGAAAATAAGTTTAATTTGGTTAGTCTTTCTTCTTAACTTAGGCCCTCCATTCCCCTTATTAGTTTTGTTGCCCTCCTCTGTACCTTTATCAGCTCTAAAATGTCCTTTTTATGAAGTGGTGCCCAAAATTGTACTCCATATTCCAAATGAGGGCGTACTAGAGATTTGTATAGTGGCAGAATTATATTTGCTTCCCTGTCTTCTATACTCTTCTTAATACATGCTAATATTTTATTTGCCTTTGCAGCTGCTGCTTGGCTTTGAGCACTGTTACCTAGGTGGTTGTCCACAAGCACTCCCAAATCCCTTTCAATATCTGATACACCTAGATTTGCTCCATTAAAATTATAAATTGCATGGCTATTTTTCCTTCCCAGATGCATAACTTTACATTTATTCATATTAAATCTCATCTGCCATTTAGATGCCCATTCCTCAGTTTCAAAGGGAAAAAATAATAATTCCTTCCTGACCCCAGATACTGGCGATTGGATTTCTCCCTGGATCAATACTGTCTCTCTAATTATCCATGATAACCCTGAATTCCATTTTTAATTAGAAATAAATCCAGTCCCCTTTTAAAGTTGTCTAGTGGCAGAATTATATTTGCTTCCCTTGCTTCTATACCCTTCTTAATACATCATATTTTATTTACATTTGCAGCTGCTGCTTGACTTTGAGCACTGTTACCTAGGTGGTTGTCCACAAGCACTCCCAAATACCTTTCAATATCTGATACACCTAGATTTGCTCCATTAGGATTATAAATTGCATGGCTATTTTTCCTTCCCAGATGCATAACTTTACATTTACTCGTATTAAATCTCTTCTGCCATTTAGATGCCCATTCCTCAGTTTTATGTAAATCCCTTTGGAGAGAAAGCACATAATGATCTGATTTAATTACCTTGCACAACTTTGTGTCATCAGCGAAAATGGAGACACCACACTCCCATGCCACCTCTAAGTCCTTAATAAATATGTTAAAAAGGAGAGGACCTAATACTGAACCCTGAGGAACCCCACTTACCACATTAGTCCAATTGGAGTATGTTCCATTTACAACAACCCTTTGCTTCCTGTCTTTTAGCCAGCTCTCAATCCATGAGCAGTTATTTACTGCAATTCCTGTATCTCTTAGTATGCACAATAGTCTCCCATGTGGCACTGTATCAAAAGCCTTTGCAAAATCCAAAAAGACTACATCCATTGAGTTGCCTAGATCCAGGTTCTTACTAACCTCCTCATAGAAACTAATTAGATTTGTTTGACATGACCTATCCCTCATAAATCCATGTTGACTCTTACTTATAATCCTGTTCAAATAGACATATTCTTGTATATTATCCCTTATTAACCCTTCTAAAAGCCTCCCCACTACAGAAGTGAGGCTCACTGGTCTATAATTCCACGGATTTGCTCTTGCTCCCTTTTTAAATATAGGTATCACATCAGCTTTTCTCCAGTCATCTGATAGAGATCCTGTGTTGAGTGAATCTTGAAAAATTAAATATAATGGTTTGGCTATTACAGAACCCAGTTCCCTTAGTACCCTTGGATGTATTCCATCAAGACCCGGGGCTTTATTAACATTTATTTTTTCCAACCTCTTTTGGATTGCGTCATATGTTAACCAATTATTTGGCAAAGGTAGTGTAGCCCCATTATGTTGCCGCATCCCAACCACTGGTACCTTCCTTGTGTATACCGAAGAAAAGTACCTATTTAGCTCATCTGCCTTTTCTTGGTCACTAATTATCAGACGGCCTGTGTCACATTGTAATGTTCCTATAGCTTCCTTCCTCACCTTTTTCCCATTAATATACTTATAAAAATATTTTAGGGTTAGTCTTACTCTCTTTTGCAATTCATTTTTCATTTTCTATTTTAGCCAGTCTAATCGCCCTTTTGCAAGCCTTGTTGATTTCCTTGTATTCCTGTAAAGCAGTCTCTGTCCCCTCTTGTTTGTATAATTTAAATGCCTGTTTTTTACTCTGTATCTTAATCTTTAAGCCACATTGGATGGGATTTACTTATTTTACTTTTATTCCCACACGGTATATGCCAATGTGTATGTTTATTTAGTAAGGATTTAAATGTTGTCCATTTATGTTCAGTATTTTTACCTGCCAGTTCTCTGTCCCAGTCTATACTTTGTATTGCTGCCGTTAGACCATTAAAATCTGCCCTTATTAAATTAAGAGTTTTGGTTGGCCCCTTAAAATTTAGTTTTTTTAATTCAATCTCAAACGAGACTGTGTTGTGATCACTGTTTCCCAAAGGTTGCCCTATTCCAACATTTGATACTATATCAATATTATTTGTGATGAGTAAATCTAAGATAGCTTCATTTCTAGTAGGCTCTTGTACAACCTGGGCCAGATAATGATCCCTGAGTGTACTCCAGAACCTGCTCCCCTTAGATGAACTGCTGGTCTCATTTATCCATGGTAATTAAAATCTCCCATTATTAGAGCTTGACCATGCTTAGCTGCATTTTCAATCTGTAACAATAATTTTATTTCCTCACTTTCAGCTATATTTGGAGGTTTATTGCTGGGATCTGGGTGACAAATCACCCTGTCTACCTTCCTAATAATAGTGTCCCCCACAACCAAAACCTGTCTGTTGCTCAGCCTATTCTGCCCTCCCTCTCCTCCGGTAGAGCTGTTCTCCCGGCTGTTAGAGGGAACAGCTCTATCTGGCATTGCCATTCCTGAATGGGGATCCCCAACAGTTTCACTCAATCTGGCAAATCTGTTGGTGTTTGCCAACTCAGAACTGGCCTGACTCCTCCTGTTCCCCCTGCTTCCCCTTGTAACTGTAACCCAGCTACCTCCCTGGACATCCTCACTAGACCCAGCTCCGCCCTCCATGATAGCCCCAGCTAAACTGTGCTCAGTGAGCACCAACCCCCTTTCCAGTGGAACAATATCACTAAGTGCTGCAATTCTCCACTCCAGATCTCCAATTTGAGCTTCCAGAGAGGCAACATGCTCACACCTCTCACAGAGGTATGGACCCTGGATCATCTGTTCCAGTATTGCATACATATGACAGGATGTACACTGAGTGAGGTTGCCACTGGACTGACTCATAATTAATATTATTGTCTACAAAATTTCAGTGGTAAAAATAAAGAATATAAAATAATATATTTGTATAAAGTTTTCCTCCTTTGCACTATAAATCTGCCCTCCCTTTTCTTTGAAGTCCCTACCCCTATTTAAACTCCTACGTTTTCACTAGAACTGCACCTGATACCGAAAATGTTCGCAAGCTCACAAGTTCGCCCCTTCTCCCGTTTATACTAACTTCTGCCTTCTCACCTGGGCACAATTAGTGCACTCTGCAATTTATCAGCCTTTACTTGTAAGGTAAATCCACTTGTAAACGGGCCCCAAAACATATCACAAACGTTTTATACTAGTTTAGCAGTCAAGCCACACCCCTCTCACCTGGGCACAATTAGTGCATTCTGCAATTTATCAGCCTTTATCTGTAAAGGAAAATCCACTTGTAAACGGGCCCCATAACAGCTCACAAACCTTTTATACTAGTTAAACAGTCAAGCCACACCCCTCTCACATGGGGAAAATTAGTGCACTCTGCAATCTATCAGCCTTTACTTGTAAGGTAAATCCATTTGTGTGTCTGCTGAATGTTTGCGTGTTACGTGCTGAATGCTGTTGGTTTTATTTTCAAAGTCCCACGTGCCTGGCTTTGTTCAGTTTAGTTTTCATCCAGTTTCTGGAATTTTTAAGTTTTTCATCCTCTATTTTTTTCCTCGCTTAGCTGATTTTGTATTGACGAAAACCCCCAAATATGGCTAAAATTTGCCAAAGGTGCTCATTGCGAGGTCAGTAAAGTAGAGGGGGGAGAGGCTCCCATTGTGTTGCAAACAGCATTGCCAGGCTTCACTTTTTATTGCCGTCATTTTTGACGGGCAAGTCGCTAGTATATATATGTACTTTAGTCCATGATCATACCTGTTCCTTAAGTAAAGCCTCTGCCCCATTAAAGCAACTTCCATACTTTAATACTTCACCTGACCTTTACATTGTTAGAAAAATAAATATCTAAATGTAAATACAGAATTAAATACTACTAACAGTACAGCAGTCATTGCTATATAGACAAACTGTATAAGAAGGAACTAAAGTGCTATGTTCATTCTCACATCTTATCTTAAAGACTCATTTAGTATCTTAGCTGCATCAAAATGTAATGGTCGTTGCTCTTGGGACAATTTTATTTTTTTAGGTTCCTTAGACACATATCTACCAAATTACATGTCACTTTCTATCAAGCGTACCGAGTGAACGTATGTCTACAAAGAGAAATTGTAAGAATAAATCGTTTTCGCAGCATTTTATGTGACAAGGCTTTAGTCATCAGTTTTCAATTGGATAATGTACTGTCATCCCAACAAGACAGTGAGAATGTAAAATAGCTACTAATGATTGTGACTTGAAGTTGAAACCTTCAAAGATTTTTCTCTCCTTAAAGTCAGTTTGTTCAGTCAGATCAACCAGAAAAAAACAGCATTTAAATCAGTTTGGGAACATCAAAGCCTACCTTCATCTGTCAGCTGAGAATCTACGATCTGACACACTAATAACCCATGTTTGATTCATGTCCCTTACTTGTAAATCTGTTCCTGGTGCACTGATTTTCAATACTGCATCTGTATTAAAACAGAAAATGTAAGTCTTTTCTAAAAAATACTAAAAAGAAGTTTAGCTTCAGAGTTATGGTTTTCATAAGAGAATGTAATTGTATTGTATTTAGATTTTGAAAACAAAATATTAATGTTAAAGTATGTAAACTTTTATGTTAACAGGCAAAAGAGAGAGAACATTTATGGGTAGAAATTTCAAGCTTTGTGAAAACTGTGAAATGAAAATGTGTTTTGCATGAGAAACAAAAAATGCATAAGGTGGTAATTTACTCTCTAGTTATGAGACATCTCACATTCCTAGTTTTCTATGAACATCTTATTAAACTCAGAGTAATCACATCATGCTTCTGAATAAACTCTATGTATTAGAACATTTTGCTTGTTATTGAGCTTAGTTGTTATAATACCACGCAGAAAAAAAGGACCACAGTGTTCCATATTGTAGCCAGATGCAATCACATATATAGTTGTGAGCAATACGGGTTGTTGCTAACGTTTGCAGGCTTGCATAGCGAGCCCGCCGCAACTGCGACCCTCGCTTTGCAAGGGCCGCAGTTGCTTGCAAGGAGCACCAAAGGTGCTCCTTGCGTTGGTGAAGCTGAGCGCCATAGGCGCTCATCCCTACAACCCCGTATGACTTAGGCAGGGAGCGCCGTAGGCGCTCACTGCGCTGGTGGAGATGAGCGCCATAGGCGCTCATCCCTATGACCAAAGGCTCCCACTGTGCTGGTGGAGATGAGTGCCGTAGGCGCTCAACCCTAAGACCCGTGGGACTACAGTTCAACATAAATCAACGAGCCGCGGGACTACACTTTAACAAAAACATTCATTATCCAATTCACATTGCGAGACCCATAGCAGTTTGAAAAAAAAAAAGAAAAGTAACGACCCGTAACACTGTACAAAGGAAAGCGCAAAAAAAATACGACCCACGGGGAAAAAAAAAGCATGTAAAAATATCACACACTCCACGGGGGGAAAGGCAGGACGTCTGTCAGTGGGGTTGGTTGCAAATTTGGATTTCATCAATTTCGAGATTGAAAAATCGGCTAAGCGTGAGAAAAAATGGTGGACAAAAAAAACGAAAACGAGGCTAAGCACGTAAAATTACAACACCTACTCGGAACACTTACCCAAAATCAATAACACTTCATACGGCACGTAACACACATCATGCACTCCGTAACCCATACATAATCGCGGACATTTTATATGCAAGAACTAAATAACTTGCGTAAAATGGCGACTAGAGCACAAATTGACGGATGGAACGCAAATAGCACCTGCATATTGCGTTCTAACGGTTTCTACTTCAGATCCAAGTCTATAAATACTGCAAACTTTCCAGAAATTTCTCCTCAGGGGATGAATGGTGTGACTGGACATTTCACTGCAAATTACTGAAAATAGGTAAGCTATAATTCATTAATTAATTACTACATTATAATTATTACATTAAGAATTAAAATTAAAAAAAAAGATTGCAAAGGACAATGTTATTCACATACAGTAACATTTAAAATATATCTAAAGTTTGACAATTCATTAATATCAATTAATAATTTAAAAACAAAAATGTAATCTCAAATATTGTCACAAAACAAAAAATGTACTGAACAAATTAGAAGCCATTATTCATGTATAGTAAAATATCAAAGACAGATAAATGTTTACGTGGGCTAAAATGTGAGGTAGTTCAAAGGAACAAAAAAGGAGACATTTCTACAAAAACATAGCTTTTATTAACATATCGTTTAAAACCTAATTTATGCTTTTAGAAAAAAAATAGATATACATATATATTTACACTGCATTTCACAATTTGCTTTTTTTTATCATTTTCAACAGACTCTGCCTGAACAGTGTCACTGAATAATTTGCAGCACTGCACGGTTTAACACGGACTGTCAAATCTGCAACAATTTACAGACAAGAAATCAAAATCAACAGGTAATGTATAAAACAACATTTCGTTAAAAAAAATATCAGTGACTCAAAAAATAGTTTTTATAATATTATAACATTTACATTTCTCTCTATCTTTTTCAACAGACACTGCCTGAAGAGTGTTGCAGGAAGATTGGCAGCAGGGGACCCTCTGTCATTTATACACAACTAATAATTGAACACAACAGGTAAAGCATAAGAAGTAAAAAAAAAAAAAAAAAACCCTCTAAGCCTAACCCCATAACCTACAACCCTAATGCTAACAGTGACGCACTCAAAACAGAATATCACAAATCAAAAGAAAATATATATATATATATATATTAACTCCATAATGCCAATAGTGGTGCACACAAAACAGGATACTACAGCAAATGTTGTTAACACCTATAAAATACAAGTATATATCCTGTTTTCTGTGCACCAAACTCAAAGCATATCCCCATAACCGAAACCTGTAATGCCAACTGTCGTGCACACAAAACAGTATACTACTAAGAACATTGTCATATTTCAACATTTGCATTTCTCTCTATCTTTTTCAACAGACACTGCCTAAAGAGGGTCGCAGGAACATTGGCAGCAGGGGACCCTCTGTCATTTATACACAACTAATAATTCTATAGAACAGGTACAGTATAACAAGTAAAAAAAAATCTATCCTGTTTTGTGTGCGCCAATGTCAAAATTCACTGCAACATAAATAACCCTCTAAGCATAACATCAGAACCTACAACCCTAATGCTAACACTCACACACACAAAAGAGAATATAACAAAACAAAAACAAAAAAAAATCTATCCATAATGACAATAGTGACACACACAAAACAGGAGACAACTAGAAATTTTGGCAACAGATATCAAATTAAAACTATATTATGTTTTCTATGCCACAACCGATAAGCCTAACCCCACAACCATAACACATCATCTCATCAGTGGCATACACAAAACAGGATACTACAACACATATAAAATAGAAGGATATATCCTGTTTTCTGTGCATCAAACTCAAACACTAACCCCATAACCTAAACCTCTAATGTGAACTGTGGTGCGCACAAAACAGTATACTGCTACAAATATTGTTAACACATATAAAATCGAATAATAAATATGCTTTTCTGTGCACCAATCTCTAAGCCTGACCCCATAACCTAAACCTCTAATATCAACTGTGATGCACTCAAAACAGGATACTACAACAAATGTTGTTAACACATTCTAAATCAAACAATGCATCCTGTTTTGGGTGCACCAACCTCTAAGCCTAACCCCATAACCTAAACATATAATGACAACAGTGGTGCACACAAACCAGAATACTACAACAAATGTTATGAAAATATAATAAAGGCAAGGATATCCTGTTTTATATGCACCACTCTCTAAGACTAACCCTATACGCTAAACCACTATAAATAAATACAAAATGGAAGTATATACCCTGTTTTAGATGCTCTTACTGCAAAAAAAAATATTGATAATGTTATTTTAACATTTCCATCTCTCTCTTTAATTCGCAACAGACCCTGCCTAAAGACTCTCATTATCTCCACAGCAATTCCAACAGAACACATTGAAACAAAAGAGGTACAGTATTACAAGTAAAACAAAAACAAAAATATTTCATAAATCCATAATGCCAATACTGCTGCACACAAAATAGGATACTACAACAAATGTGGTTAACAGATATAAAATGAAAAATATATTCTGTTTTCTATGCCACAACCTATAAGAGTAACTCCACAACCAAAACCTCTAATGCCAAATGGGGTGCACACAAAACAGTATACTGCTATCAATATTGTTAACACATATCAAATCTACAAACAAATCCTGTTTTCTGTGCACCAACCTCTAAGCCTAATGCCATAACCTAATCTTCTAATGCCAACTGTGAGGCACACAAAACAGGAACAAATGTTGTTAAAACATATTAAATCAAATAAGGTATCTTGTTTTCTATGCAACAACCTCTAAGCCTAGCCCCATAACCTAAACCTATAATGACAATAGTCGTACACACAAACCAGAATAATTCAACAAATGTTCTTAAAACATAATAAATGCGAGGATATACCCTGTTTTTTATGCAACACTCTATAAGGCTAACCCCATAAGCTAAATCTCTCTGAATACATACAGAATTGAAGAATATATCCTGTTTTATATGCTCTTACTTAAAAAAAAAATTACATGTTATTTTATTATTTCCATCTCTCTCTTTAATTCTCAACAGACACTGCCTGAAGACTCTCATCATCTCAATTTCAACACAACACATTTGAAGAAAAGAGGTACAGTATTACACAGGATTACAAGTAAAAAAAATAAATAAAAAAAAACACAGCAGTTTACACATATAAAATGGAAGTACCTAGCCCGTGTTTTGTGTCTGCCTTTGTACAAACGTTCTGCACGCTAACTAACACTCTAAAATAACCCCATAACCGTAAACCCCCATTAACAACGTTGGCGCATGCAAAACAGGATAGGAAGAAAAAACAAAATGAGCCCTACCCTAAACCCTAATGAGAACAGTGCTGCACACAAAACAGAAATCGACAATGCTTTTTATATATACAAAATAGAAGGATATATCATATTTCTGGTGCTAAACCATCTAAGCCCGTCTCCATACACCCAAACACCTAATGACAACAGTTGCGCGCAAAAAAAACAACCAAATACATAATTGCAACACTTCCAGAAACAATACACAATAACACAAGAAATGCTGTTTTCATATACAAAATAGAAGGAACTATCATATTTGCTGTATGCCTTTCACAACATACACTATAACTTAACTAATCTAAGTCTAACCTCACAAACCTAACTTCATAATGCAAACAGTGGTGTACACAAAACAGGATATGAGAAAAAAGAAAAAGTTAAAACAAATCAATAAACAAAGGAGCAAAAGTACTAATAGACTACTTTTATTTACAGATTAATATGGCAGATACGGACAAGAAACAGGAAAAGAAAAGACGTCAAACTAGAGAACGTCAAAGAACATGGGCAGATCATCAGACACCGGAGCAGAAGGAAATTTTACGACAAAAATAAATGGAGAGACTCACAAGCAAAAGATTAGCAGCTGACAAACTAGCATCCAAGCCCAAGAAGGCTACTAAAAAACAAAAGCATTTAGAAAATGTGGATCAAAAATCAGATAAGAATTCTAATGAGGATTTATACAGTCACATTGATATATCTTCTCACAATTGTCCTTTACTTAAATCTTTAGCAGTAGAGGTTCATAATTGTGGTAATATGAATATTGTCTGTCAGTTTTGTGGGGCTTATCATTTCCAACAGGAAAGAACCAGAGATAGCCAGTTCGTTAGTTGCTGTCAAAAAGGCAAGATAAGACTTCCAGAAAGACAACAATTCCCAACATATTTAAAAGTATTATGACAGAGCCTCCTTTCCTTTTCAATATGGTTCTTAAAAGAGATCGCCATACTGATAAACGCTGTTACAACTTACCAACATCAAATGAGATTGCAATGGTCTTTCAATATGATGAGGGAGAACCACCATTTCAAAGGGATATTAAAATATATCCCAGAAATGACGAGCAACCTTTTATCAACATAAGTATCTTAAGTACAAATTTAGATCCAATGACATATCCATTTTTTTTCCAAATAGGGAAGCTGGATGGCAACCCAAATTAACACTTGAGAGTCACCCAAATTCAAAAGTACGTGTTAGAAACAACATTTCCATGCTTGAATTTAAAGTGGCTCAAACTGCCATTAGAGATGGATTTAATTTTTATGTCGTGGAAAACGGACACAACAATGCATCATTAATTCATATTTGCACGTTGAGGCAAATAATTTAAATATCATGAAATATAAGCAAGATAAACTACGTGTAGAACAGTATTCTGGACTGATGGATTATGTCGCTAAGGCAGCTACAAACAAAGAGCTTGCAGCTGGCAAAGCCATCATTTTACCTTCTTCTTTCCAAGGATCTCCCCACAGTATGCAAGAAAGATACAATGATGCTATGGCTATTGTAACTAAATTTGGAAAACTAGATTTATTTATTACATTTACGAGTAATCCACAATTGCCAGAGATTGTACAGAATCTGCTAATTGGACAAACTGCTTCCGATAGACCACATTTGGTGGCAAGAGTCTTCAAAATAAAATTAACTCAGTTATTTGGCAAATGTCTGGCTTATGTTTATACCATAGAATTTCAAAAAAGAGGACTTCCACATGCACATATGCTTATAATTCTTCAAGGAAAAAATATAAATTGGATACTGGTGATAATGTGGACTCAGTCATCATGGCTGAACTACCAGATCCAGAAATACATGGCAGACTATATGAGATTGTAACTCATCGCATGATTCATGGACCATGTGGAGATATTAATTCACAATCACCATGTATGGAAAATAAAAAATGCACTAAATTTTTTCCGAAAGATTATAGAGACAAAACGTATGCCAATTGTGATGGCAATCCATTATATAGAAGAGAAGGCCAAACTGCCATTATTCGTGGCAAAAAAAGTGGATAACAGATATGTGGTGTCATACAATCCACATTTACTCATGAAGTATAATGCACAGATTAATGTGGAAGCTTGCACTTCTAAAAAATCCATTAAATTTGTCTACAAATATATTTACAAAGGCTATGATGCAGCTACTGTAGTAGTAAAAAATGCAGAAAATCCAGAACAAACTGAGTTATCTCATGTAGATGCTCGCTATGTAAGTGCGCCAGAAGCAATGTGGCGCCTTCTCAAATTTGAAATGCATGATCGCTCACAAGCAGTATATTGATTAGCTGTACATTTGCCCCAAAGACACTTAGTTTATTTCAATGTTAGAAATGAAAGAAAAGCTTTGGCATACAGTGAGCATCAGCAAATTACACTAACTGCATGGTTTCAATTAAATTGTACTTACTTGGAGGCAAGGGATTTGTTGTATATTGACATTCCCTACCATTATTTTTTTGTTAATAGATTATGGCGAAGAACAAAAAGCTGTGGAAATAAAATTATAACTAGAATATACACTGTAAGTCCAAGAGACAGTTGAGAACTGTTAATGACACAGTTTATGACACATTTCATTTAGCTGCGCGACACAGAAACATCCTGGCTGATGATACAGAATGGAAAGATGTCTAGAAGAAGCAGCACTGTGTCAAATGCCACGGCAGATGAGAGAACAATTTGCATTAATTTGCATCTTCTCAAATACTCCATATGCATTAGCTTTATGGGACAAATTTAAAACAAATGTCTGAAGACTTTTTGCAATGATACAATGAGCCTTTTGCAGAATTAAAAGCATTAATTGAATTTCAAGAGGTCTTTCTCTCTCATGGATCAAATTGTGCAAATTTTAATCTGCCAGATCCAGGACTCATAGATGAAATAAACTTTGAAGACTATGATATTCAGCTTCAAAACCAAATAACACAAGAAAGACTTGTAACTTTAAATACCTTACAATTGCAAGAATTTAATGCCATAAAAAGTGCACTAGAGGACGACTTGCTCAAAGAGCGTTATTTCTATCTAGTGGATCAGGAAAAACTTATCTAGATAATTTATTGATGATTTTTGTTTGCGCACAAGGTGAAATAGCACTGCCATTTGCAACAACTGGAATTGCTGCACTTTTGTTAGAAGGTGGAAGAACTGTGCATAGTGGATTTAAACTGCCAGTTCCTATTCTGTAAACATCAGTGTCGGATATGAGAATTACATCTTTACAAGCAAAAATTTTTTTAGAAAAGTAAATTAATTATCATCGATGAAGCTACAATGATGTCATGCCATGCTCTACAATGCATTGACTGTTTGTTGCGTGAAGTCATGGATAATGACTTGCCTTTTGGTGGAAAAGTCATGTTGTTGGGTGGAGAGTTTAGACAAACATTACCTGTTGTTGTCCATTGAAATCGCACAGACATTGTAGAAACATGTATTAAGTCAAGTACAGTATGGGAACTCTTTACTCACCTCAAATTAGAACAAAATACGAGATCACCAGGACAAAATGAATTCAATGAGTGGCTCATCGAAATTGGAGAAGGAAAAACAGAACAAATTCAGAATTTACCCGATGATACCGTGGAAATTCCATCTCATATGATTTGCAAACAGGACATTATATTGGCTATATTCCAAAATACAATAAGTAACAACGATTATGCAGAGCTTGCAACAAAAGTAATATTAACTTAAAAAAATAAAGATGCATTGCTTCTGAATAATTAAATATATAAATGAATAGATGTACTGCAAAAAAATTATCACAGTGCAAATTGTGTACTTGGTGATGACAAAGAAACTTTTAAACCTAATTTATTCATTCTGTAACTCCATTTGGAATGCCACCACATATTTTGCAACTAGAAAAATGGTGCAATTGTCGTGTTACTGCGGAATATGCACCCCAAAAAAGGACTATGTAATGGGACCAGATTAATTGTCCCAGAACTAAAAGATCATTTCATAAACGTAGAAATTCTCAATGGTACCCATAAAGGTGAAAGAGTTTTCATACCAAGAATAGAATTAGCACCAAGTGAAAGTAGCTTGCCTTTTGTACTTCAGAGTAGACAATTTCCCATCATCAAGGCATTTGCCATGACCATTAATAAATCACAAGGACAAACTTTTAAATCCGTTGGAATCTTTTTAGAAGAACCAGTATTTGCCCATGGCCAACTGTATGTTGCATTTTCAAGATGCAAGAATCCAGAGGAAACAAAAGTTTATATTGAAAACAACCAAAGTCAGGGTGATTTATTAGATGATGGACAAATTTTTACAAAAAACATTGTCTACTATGAAGTACTGTAAATTCAATTACAAACAAAACCAAATTGCAACTAAGCCACAAAGAACCCAATTCAATAAACAACAGTGCTCTTATATCTACTTAAAATTCACAACAAATATAGAGAACAGTGGTTTTACTTTGATGACGCAATTTTATGTCACTCAGGAACTTTTTTGAGGACCACTATTTTGCTAAGGAAACTCTATAAAAAATAAAAAAAAACATAGAGAACAGTGGTTATACCCCGCAGACGAACTTTGATGTCTGGTGTCTCTTTTTAGAGGACCACTATTTCAGTTAGGAAACTCTATGTGCCATTTTCAATAAACACAGCAATAAAAAAAAAAGAAGAAAAAACAATAAACAGTGGTTATATTCCATAGACAAAATTACAAGTCTGCTGAGCTCTTTTAAAGGGAACCACTTTGACAGACAAAACAAACAAAAACAAAAAAATGGAATCTCTTGGAAGTCACTTTTGCCAGGATTGGTCCCCAAAACAGTTACCTTACATTTTGTCATCTTTACGGTTTCCATTTTAATACTTTAAGTTCATGTTTGTAATGTTAAAATTCTATTTTCAAAGGTTTGAAAAGTTGTTTCATTCTATGTAATTAAGGTTTAATGTTAGTAGCACGATCATCATTTGTTGCAAAATTTTAATTTTTCATGATATAGAGAGTATTGATCCAGGGACTAATCTGATCGCCAGTTAATGGGGTCAGGAAGGAATTAATTGTTTTTGCCCATTTTGAAACAATTGACAAACTTTCACTTTGTTTTTTTTTGGTTTGCCTTCCTCTGGATTCAATATTCAAGATCTCTATATTTTGAAATAATTTCATTTTAAATGTTATTAACTTACATTAAGGTTTCCATTGTTAACATTGTATTTTTCAAGGTTTGAAAAGTTAATTTCAAGAATGTTATTAAGGATTTATGTCAGTAGCAGCATAATCATTTGTTACAAATTTCAATGTATTATTAAATAGACAGGATTCATCCAGGGAGTAATCCGATCGCCAGTTACTGGGTTTAGGAAGGAATTCATTTTTTCCCCCCTTTGATACAATTGGCTAAATTTCAATGGGGTTTTTTACTGTTTGCCTTCCTCTGGATTCAATACCTATGTGCTTTAACAGTAGTCAAACTACAAGTAGCATGTTAGGAAGCATTCTGTAATGGTTTAAAATACTCATTTATACAAAGTTGACCTATTGATGTTAGTATTGTTAAAAATAATTCAGTCAACACTGTTTACAATATAACTTGCATGTTATAAACCTTTATGTCATGGTTCACAATACCTATTCAGACAAAATTCATTGTTCCATTATTACTGCATACATGAAAATTCAAAAGTTTGATATGGTTCAACAGTTCCTTGTTAAAAAAATAATAAAAGTTTATTATAAATGTTTGTACTTTGTAGATAAAAAAAGGTTAAGAGTCTCAGATAATCACATTGTGTCTCAAACAGCATTTCCAGCTTTAAAATGTTATTAACATTTTCTGATGGGCACGAAGCTAGTAAAAGAAATAAAAAGTAACAGACTTTAACCTTCTGTTCCACATAACATTTGTTTGATTTAGTTAACGTTTTAAGAAGTTGGATAAAAAAGAGCTAACTTTGGCAATGGGAGACCTGCTTTATATTTATGTTTTTATACATTTATACAGGCCAACATACATGTTGGTGTCTCAATGTTAAACTTGTTTCTGGGTACATTTGACCTGCTGATTCCAAAACTGGCACCAGTTTTCCCCTATGAGCTACAGCACATATGCCATATACCACTCTACATTCTGCTCACCCATAAAAAATCTGGATATTTTAATGTAGTGTATTAAATATTATCTTTTAAAAATGAAGGAAACATAGTAAAAATTTAAAGAAAAGTGTACTACATGAAAATCTAATTATTTCATACCAAAAGCAAAGATTTATGATAAAAACTTTTCAGTCATTTGACACACAAAAAGCTAATTTTGTAAGACTTCCGAGAGTGGGAACTGTCAGGACAATCCTGCATAAGATTCCAACAATAGTCTGCCATCATGTGTGCCTCCCATCTGCCTTGGTATCTGGCTTCCATTGTTTTCATATTTCGGTGAAATCAAAACGATCTAAGTGCAGATAATGGACTTTTAAATCTCATGTTATAGCATTGCCTGTTGAAATGAAAGAGTGTATCCTCTACTAATTGTGTGTATATGTTGCCAAGAAAGTGTTTCACAACAAGAACAAATAAAGACCAGGCACATGATTTTGATTTTATTCATTGATGCTATGAAATAAGGGTCATTTATAAGTTGCCTGATCAGTGGACCATCAAAAATGGGAGTCAAGATCATCTCACCCTCCTCCTAAAGAATCTGTATGTCGACCAAAAAGCCACGGTCAGAACTGAACATGGGACAACAGAATGGTTCAAGATCGGAAAAGGAGTGCCACAAGGTTGTATATTGTCACTTTATTTATTCAACTTATATGCAGAGCACATCATGCATAAGGCTGGACTGGATGAATCCAAAGCTGGAATCAACATTTCTGGAAGGAATATCAACAACCTCAGATGCGCCAATGATACGACCCTGATGGCTGAACGTTAGGAGGAACTAAACGACTTATTGATGAGGGTAAAATAAAAGAGTGCAAAAGTTGGCCTGCTGCTCAACGTTAAAAAGACGAAGATCATGGCAAATGGCAATCTCACTTCCTGGCAAATAGACGGGTAAGAAGTGGAGGCAGTGAAATGGTGACTCTAGTCATGAAATTTAAAGAAGTTTGCTGCTGGAGAGGAAAGCTATAGCAAGCTTGGACAAGATAGTAAAAAGTAAAGATATTAAACTATCAACAAAGGTCTGCATAGTTTGAACTATGGTATTACCAGTAGTTACATATGGATGTGAGAGCTGGACCATAAAGAAGTCTAAACGCCATAGAATTGACGCCTTTGAATTGTGCTGTTGGAGAAGACTGCTTAGAGTCCCTTTGACTGCAAGAAGAACCAATAAATCAATAATTCAGGAAAACAAGACAAACGGTTTACTAGAAGGCATAATCATGAGGCTGAAGCTAAAATATTTTGGCCATACCATGAGATGGAAAGCTTCCCTAGAAAAGACTCTATTTCTGCTGGGAAAGATTGAAGGCAGAGGAAGAAGGGGACGACAGAGGCAGAGATGGATAGATGAGTTCACTGAAGCAATGAACATGAACATGATAGAGCTCAGAGGGGCAGTGACTGAGAGATGCACCTGGCGTGCTGTGGTCCATAGAGTCACAACTAAACAACAACAACCATAAGTTGTCTGATCAGTGGACCATTGAAAATTCCGGTCTTCAGTTTTTCCATGGTAAGTCCAGGTAATTTATGCGGTATGTATTAAATGCACGAACCGCCTTTACTCAGAGGCCAATCGTTTCTTGCTCAATGTTCATGTTTGGCTCTACTATCCCAAAGGCATAAAAAGCAAGGACACTTTGTGTAGCCACTTTGTTGACTAAGAAGAAAATTAACCATCTTGAAGTCTACACAAATTACCGAAAAAAGGGGGGGTTTGGGTGGCTATACGTGTAAATTTATTTGTAATGAACCCTTGATAGGGTGCCACTGAGGGTCAGAAAGATATATCAAAAAGACTTGTAGAAAAAGTTCCCTCTTATAGTGTACACCTATTAATCCCAATTATCTTGAAGAGACCTAACTAAATAGTTAAAACTTAACTTTTAATAAATTAGTAAAAAACTTTAAAATGTATTTAGACGCTGCATTACTATCAGGGATTGTATCAATATAACTGACTAAGCAAATTAGCACATATTAAATATTTAGTGCAATCTTAAATTAAAGTGCAAGTGCAAAAAATAGTGAATCTTAAGTGCTTATATGGAGTCAGCTATATGTCTGACTCAATTTTTAAAGTAGTGTTATCAGAGTGCTGATCCTCTTATATTTGCTTTGCGGAAATATTTTTAAAAACTTAAATAAACTCTTTAATTAGAGCCTGATAATGCTGCTAGGCCTCTTATGGACTTCTTTATAAATGCCAATCATAGTGATTTATATTGCACTATGTCTATGAAGTAAGGAGCAGCACAATAGCGTGGAGATCGTGGTTAGGATGCCTCGCGATGACGTCACTAACCCGCGTCTCACTTTGCTGCGTCTGACCCGACGCACTTTTCTCACTTTCTTCAGGGGTTACCGCCATGACTAGTAAACATCCCTTTATAGTCTCTGGTAGTCATGGAGATCATGTCTGCTTTTAAAAAAACAATAATACTAACTTTAAAAATATTGGATAAGTCTCCTTATATTTATTGATAGAGCTACAAATGCTCAAATTTTTAAGATAGTAGGAAAATATATATTGTCATATTATGCTGTAATGTTGAGGTCTAAATATCAGATTTTTTGAAATTCTGATAAAGATGAAGAATGCAAAATCACAAAGTAGTCAACCAATATTAATATTAGTATATCATGAGATATCTTAAACAATTTGAGCATTTGTAGCTCTATCAATAAATATAATGAGACTTATCCAATATTTTTAAAGTTAGTATTATTGTTTTTTTAAAAGCATACACGATCTCCATGACTACCAGAGACTATAAAGGGATGTTTACTAGTCATGGCGGTAACCCCTGAAGAAATTGAGAAACGTTTGTCGCGTCAGACGCAGCAATGTAAGACGCGGGTTAGGCAGTGGCACTTGCAGTGGCGGTGGTAGAGGCATGGGGGGAGGAGAGGAGATGCCGGGTGGCCGTGAAGGGGATGCTGCCGGGTGGAGGAGGCGGGGCTCGGGACCAAAGAGCGTTGCTTTTCATCTGCAGGAATTTGCTGGTGGTGCCTCCTCTCCTCCATATTGCACCTGACCAGGGTGCGCATGACCTCTGCATGATTGTCGGAGATGCTGGCCTGTATCCCCGCAGATAATCCATCTGCTGCCGCATGAGGGCCATAATCTCCACCTGCCCAGCCTGGCATGGTGTTGGGGCGTGGCCTGGTGAGAAGGTGGCGGTGGTGATGGCCCAGTGGGGAGGTTCTGGGGCCCAGGAGGAGCCTTTCTCTATAAACTGTGGGTTTGGTGGGCCTGGTGGTGGTGGCGGCCAGTCTGACGCACTGCTGAGGGGAGGAGGAGGCGGTGTCAAGTCCAACTGGTCCCTCTAGTGGGTGGGCTCTGATGTCATCAAAAACGGTGCTTGATGGACCTCACATCCCTTTGCACTGTGTCCATTGCAGTTACCTCAGCCACTACCTCCTTCCATGCCTGGGCCCTTGACACTGGCCTGACTTCCCTACACCCCGCAAGGATGATGGGGTGACCAGTTCAGGAGCCTGTGCTTGCCCTTAGCCTCTTGCCCTCCCGACTGGTCACAGGAATCCTTGCCTCCCTGACCTGTCCCTGAGGCCTGTCCCTCACCCGAACTGCCACCCCTCTGGGATCAGGCCCCTCCCCCTCTGACCCTGGTCTTCATGTGCTTGGTGCTAGGACCTCCCTGCCACCACCCACCTTCTCCTCTCCACTCTCCTCCATCTCCATCACCTCCTCCTCCTCTACCATTTCCATCACCTCCTCCTCTCCTCCACCACTCCTCCACCACTCCCAACCTCCTCTTTACCTCTCCTCCGCCATTCCCCAGGGCCACCTCTCTCTCTTCTCTTCAGCTCATCTTCCCCGCATCTTCACTCCTCTCCTCCCTCCATTACAATCCCAAGAAGAATAAAATGATAAATAAAAATAAGTGTTTCTGTATATATATGTGAAGAAAAAAAAGAAATTTGTGTATTTTGTGCATTTATTAACTGTTGGGGGATGGGGTGTTAAGGATGGGATGGGGTGTGTGAGTGTGGAGTGACCCAGCTCTATGTGTATCTGTGTGTGTTCTTTAATTTATGCTTATTGCTATTATGTGTAATCTGTAAAAATTTATAATCAAGTATTAAGTGTAAAATCATAATTAGATTAATAGAAATAAACAAAACTGCAATATACTGCTTTCACAAATCTCCTACTCTCTCACTCTCACTGAAAAACCTCCAACTCCGGGACCTGTGTGCTACTTCGGAAGAAAATACAAGCTAGTCATGGCATGGGCCGGTGGAATGCAACTTTATAATCTCCTTCTGCAAATCATCTGTGGCTAGACCACCTTCTATTGGCTGAGAGGCCTGCGTCGCACTACATTATACCGTGATTGGTTCGTAAGAGCGGATCGCATCTTGGCCAGCCTACCTTTGCCCATGCTCAATTGAATAGCTCCAGAATCGGAGAAGAGCGGGCACCCGCAGACATATCTCTTGCGAGATACGTACGTGCAATTGAATCAGGATCAATGTTTCCAACTTAAAGGGATATCTAAGTGAGCTGGATTAATACATTTCTGCACTCTGTAGGCAAAAAGCAGCCTATGTGTATGCAGCACATCTCATAAAACATTTTATTTTTATTAATATCTAAAAATCCCTATAATTATTATGTTGACACCCCCAGGGGGTGTCTACACAACTTCCTGGATCACCCCCAATCAGCATTCAGCACCCCCAGGGGGTGTCTACACAAATTCCTGGAGACCCCCAAATCATCATGCAGCACACTATTAATCCACTATTTACCTACTGTTGCTTGCTCAGCCAATCTCCTTACAGCTACCTCCTTGCAGCTTCCTGTCACATGCTAGCGATACACTACATTTCCCAGGCTGCTTTGCCTTCATATCCCATGCTGCTTTGCACCACAACCAATAGGAGAGCAGTGTTGTCACTGAAGGTATATGACTCATCCCTGCTTCCTGGCTATGCTGTGTGCTGTTGCCATAGCAACTGACAGTGCTATGTCTGACATTTTTCTCTAACCGGATTGGTCAAAACAAATTGGAGGGGTTGTTAATCTTGATTTTAAACTGTCAGAAATAACAATAGATGTTGCTAACTTCAAGGTAAGTGTTTAAATGTTTGTTTTGGTATTTTTTCATGGAAGCATTTTTTTTTTCATACACTTCTGATTCTCCTCCATCAGATGCATTCATAATCCAGGAAAGGTAGATGTCCCTTTAATCATTTATCCTTCCCTTCTCACCTCTCCTCTTTTATGCTCCAATGAGCTCCTCTCCTTCCTCCAGTCACTATCTCCTCTCTCTTCTTGTTCTCATAAACAGAAACACTTCTTTAAGCCCCACTCCCATCTCACCTCTTTTTCTGTTGGATATATATCTCCTTAACCAGGTCCCTTATTAATTTTCTCCATTCACCTTGCACCCAGGGTTAGATCATCCATTAGACAAAGTCGGCACCCACCTAGAGGAGGATCTCTGAGAGGGGTGCCTTACTATCACCCCATTATCCACCAGAGACTCCCTCCAAATCCCCTTCTCTCATGTGCTTCTCTGGACAGTGCCTGCTTCCTCTCAAAGCAGTCAGTGCTGCTGGAGTTAACACTGAGCTTTAGGCAGGAAGCTCAATTTACACTTCAGGAAGCCTAAGCCCCCCCCTGTACCGGAGCACATAGAGGAGGGAGAGATGATCAACCTGAGAGGAAACCTTCCCCTGCACAGCCATGGTTACCGCCAAGCCTGGACAGAGACATGGTAGCAAAGAATAAAAGTTTCAGTAGATCACCACACAAGATGGAGGCAGGTGCTGTGATGAGGTGAGAGGCTTGCACATGTGATATTCTATGTATATTATGTAAAAGAAATGTGTACATGTGGTGTGGTTATAAATGAATAACTATGTAAGATGTAAGAAACACTGCATGTGTTATGTCCATCTCTAATTAAAATTACAGTAAAAACACTGCACGTGTCATGCCCATTTCTATAATAAGTACAGAAGTACTGCATGCATTTTATCCATCTGTAATTATAAGAACAGCAGAAACACTGCATGCCTCATGTCCATCTCTAATTATTGTCATTACAGCAGAACCACTGCATGCATCATATCCATCTCTAATGATAGAAAGTACAGCAGAAGCACTGCATGCGTCATGTCCATCTCTAATTATAATAAGTACAGCAGAAACCCTGCATGTGTCATGCCAGTCTCTAATTATAATAATTACAGCAGAACCACTGCATGTGTCATGTCCATCTCTAATTATAATAATTACAGGAGAAACCATGCATGCGTCATGCCTATCTCTAATTATAATAGGTACAGCAGAAACCCTGCATGTGTCATGTCCATCTCTAATTATAGAAAGTACAGCAGAAGCACTGCACGTGTCATGTACATCTCTAATTATAATCATTACAGCAGAAACTCTGCATGCATCATGTCCATCTCTAATTATAGAAAGTACAGCAGAAATCCTGCACGTGTCATGTCCATCTCTAATTATAATAAGTACAAGGGAAACGCTGCATGCGTCATGCCCATCTCTAATTATAATAAGTACAGCAGAACCAGTGCATGAGTTATATCCATCTCTAATTATAGAAAGTACAGCAGAAGCACTGCAAGCATCATGTCCTTCTCTAATTATAATAATTACAGGAGAAACACTGCATTCGTCATGCCCATCTTTAATTATAATCATTACAGCAGAAACTCTGCATGCATCATGTCCATCTCTAATTATAGAAAGTATAGCAGAATCACTGCATGCATCTTGTCCATCTCTAATTATAGAAAGTATAGCAGAATCACTGCATGCATGATGTCCATCTCTAATTATAATAAGTACAGCAGAAACCCTGCACGCGTCATGCCCATCTATAATTATAGAAAGTATGGCAGAAACCCTGCACGCGTCATGCCCATCTATAATTATAGAAAGTACAGCAGAACCACTGCATGCGTCATATCCATCTCTAATTATAGAAATACAACAAAACCACTGCAAGTGTCATGTCCATCTCTAAATATAATAAGTACAGGAGAAACACTGCATGCGTCATGCCCAACTCTAATTATAATAAGTACAGCAGAAACCCTGCATGCGTCATGTCCATCTCTAATTATAACAAGTACAGCAGAAACCCTGCACGTGACATGTACATCTCTAATTATAGAAAGTACAGCAGAATCACTGCAAGCGTCATGTCCATCTCTAATTATAATAAGTACAGCAGAATCACTGCATGCGTCATGCCCATCTCTAATTATAGAAAGTACAGCAGAATCAGTGCATGCTTATTGTCCATCTCTAATTATAATAAGTACAGCAGAAACCCTGCATGCGTCATGTCCATCTCTAATTATAATAAGTACAGCAGAAACCCTGCATGTGTCATGTCCATCTCTAATTATAATCATTACATCAGAAACCCTGCATGTGTCATGCCCATCTCTAATTATAGAAAGTACAGCAGAAGCAGTGCATGCTTATTGTCCATCTCTAATTATAATAAGTACAGCAGAAGCACTGCAAGCATCATTTCCATCTCTAATTAAAATAAGTACAGCAGAAACCCTGCAAGCGTCATGTCCATCTCTAATTATAATAAGTACAGCAGAAACCCTGCATGCGTCATGTCCATCTCTAATCATAATAAGTACAGCAGAAACCCTTAAAGTGTAATGTCCATCTCTAATTATAATCATTACAGCAGAAACCCTGCATGCATCATGTCCATCTCTAATTATAATAAGTACAGCAGAAACCCTGCACGTGTCATGTCCATCTCTAATTATAATAAGTACAGCAGAAACCCTGCATGCGTCATGTCCATCTCTAATTATAATAAGTACAGCAGAAGCACTGCATGCATCATATCCATCTCTAGTTAGAATACATGCACCAGAAACTCTGCAGGTGTCATGACCTCTGTTAACCAATCGCAAGAAGAGATAATGTGGCTTAAGTTTAAGCTGGTATAGTACTTTTTGTATTTATAGTATTTTTTCTCACATCTAGTAACATTATAAGCATGAATTCTGAAAATGTATTAATTGAAACTTTTAGGTAGATAACATGGGCAGACTAGAAGGCCATATGGTTCTAGTCAGTAGTCAAATCTATGTTTCTGAATATATAAAGAAAGAGGAAAGTACAGACACCTTTAAATTCTGATCATTAGTATGTTTCCCCTAAGCAACCAAAATAATATCTTGTGTCTATGAAATTGAGAAAATATAAAGACCCGCTCCTTTTGTTGTTTTGATTAAAATATAGCTTTTATTAAATATAATTAAAAAATATATCTATACACAAAAGTTAATATGCATACATTTTTAAAGAAATATCTATATAAAATATAACGTTTGTCTCCCAATCTCACAAATAACCAAAACAAGCGATAAAGTAAATGTCACAGTAATGATGAATACACAATCCTAGTAATTAATATATATACGACTAGAAATATATACTTAGTGCATACTTTATCTATGTATGAATTATGGTTTATTGTATATAAAATAAGATGACCAAAAATGTATAAGTATCGTAAGAATATCTAATAATATGGTATAATCCTTTCTATATATAACTTCTTGTCATCATTAGGCACAGTGAGACAAACAATATACATGCAGCAAAGAGTGTTGGAAGATTTAAAAGGCAGTGGTGGAGATAGAAGGGAACAATCAATTTTACCACTGTGGCCCTCTCTAGCTATATTATAGCGGAATTGCCCTAAAATACAATTTACTAGGGGGACCCACTCGTTATCCCCTGTCCCTGGTAGGTATATAATCCCTACACTAAATTTGCTGGGACTAGCCCCTTCTACTCCACTTACCTTGTCTTCATAACCTCACACTTGCTCTGCTTAGACGCCAATCAGTCCATGCATAGTATCTGGCAGTGTCTAGCTGCTTGGTGATGTCATCAGCGGGAGACAAAACCAGCAACCGATCCGACACGCTCGTTTTGAGTATAATGCTTCCACTGGGATCAGTCACCAATTTAGTGTAGGGATTTTATACTTTCCTCTTTCTTTATATATTCTGAATAATACACTGCTGATCATATAGGTGCACCAAGGAGATATAAGTAGGATAAGACTATTATGTTATAGTCAGCCTATATCACCAAGGTAATTTCCCAATAGTGATAAATCACCATTTTTTTTTCTTCAGAAATCTATGTTTCTGTCATTTAATAACCTAATGTTATTCTATTCAAGGGTGTGGACATGTGTCTGTATCTGTATCTGAGTGTGCACATGTATGGAAGAACAGTGAAAAAATATGTAGTTGGATGCATGAGGCTATTTGTTCAATATTACAATCAAAATCCTGGAGTTAGTGCTGGGTTTTGCAAAAAAAAAAGAAAGAAAAGAAATACCTATATAACTGATGCTTTACATAGATATGGTAGCATAGTGAAAATGTATGCTTTGTGCAAAGGGATGTTTCAGAGGTTCATAAAGTTGCCAGTGAGCTCCGTGTGAACATCTACAAAACAAAAAAAGGCTGCAGGGGCACATTAGAGTTTTTTGCCTAGGGGCTTCAGAAATGTTAATCCTGACCTGCCTGTACCCTCTGGAACTCAAGACCTTTATGTAATAAACTTACTTTCATTCACAAACTATTCATTTCCAATTCCTTCAATTTTCTGGCCATCACTGAAACCTGGCTCTCTTCATCAGACACTGGCTACCTATCTTTAGTCACACACCTCGACCTGATAACAAACAAAGTAGCGGTATGTGCATACTACTTTCCTCTCATTTTCATTTCAAACCCCCTGTTCTCTCCCTTCAATACTCATCTTTTGAAGTTCACACTGTCTGCCTCTTCTCACCTATATCTCTTCATGTTGCTGTAATCTACCGCCCACTAGGACCACCCTCTCTATTTCTATATCATTTTGCTACCTGTCTCCCTCAGTTTCTCTCCTCTAACGTTCCTTCACTCCTTATTGGCGATTGACACTCTCGCCTCCAAGGCTCCCGCTAAACTACTTTCACTTATCTCTTCCCTCTGCCTCTCACGATGGACAGATTCCTCAAATCATGATGATGGACACTCCCATTACCTTATTTTCACCAATCTCTGCACCACCTCCAACCTAGTCATTTGTCCACTCCCTGTATCTGACCACCACCTCCCAACTTTCAACCTCACCACACCTTCTTCTCACTCACCCTTCTTCATCCCCACCACCATCACCCGCAGATATCTGCAAGCTCTTGGTTCACAACAACTCTCCATTGTGCTACAACCCTTTCTCAGCCCCATCACCAACCTCACTTGCCCTGACACTGCTTCCTCACATTACAACTCAACTCTTACTTCCACCATTGACACAGTTGCCACCATAACCTCTTGTAAATGACCTCACTCACATCCACAACCATGGCACACTAAACAAACACTCTAAAACCAGAGGTGCTTCTGCACTGCTGAACGAAGAAATCTCGGACTTCAGCAGAATTTGTCAGTTACAAGTTTATATTGAGCTGCCTTCATCCTTGCTACATCCCACAGGTGCTTGAGGGGGTTCGAGTCTGGGGAATTTGGAGGCCAGGGAAGTAATTGGAAGTCTTCACCATGCTCCTCCAACCAGTCCCAGAAAATCTGTTCACATGACATGTTGCATTGTCCTGCTGGAAAATACCTTTTGCTCCAGTCAACATGTAAGGATGGATAGATAACCCAATCAGTTAAGATTGCCTTCCAGAGGTGTGAGTGGACCCAGACAATGCCAAAACAAACCATAATGCTGCCTCCACCAGCTTGTGTTCGTCTAACAATGGCTGCAGAGTGTTTGTTCTCTGTGGTTTTGCTCTTGACAAGCAAACGTCCAACCAGTTGACTGAGCGGAAAACATGACTCACCAGAGATGTCAATTTCATAACTAGTGTGCAAATTGAAGCCGTTTCTGATGATGAACCCTCGTCAGCATGGTGCAGTGACCAGCCGTTTGCTTCATAGCCCCATATGCAATAGGGTTTCTCTGTACTGTTATTTTAGAGAAACCTCTGGTAGCCCTCTGGTTCATTTAGATGGTGAGTTGCTCAACGGTAGCATGTTGGATGGCCCTCACACACCATCGCAGCCAATGTACACTTCTGACATTAATGGCATGTGGTGCTCAGCAGCAGTGTGCACGCCGTTTATTCACAATGGGGACATTTGACCAGTCACAGTATAATTTTACCACAGCAGCACATTTCAGAAATACTGCCACCCTTGGCTCGCAAGCCATTAATAATCATCTCATTTTCAAAGTTGAGGTGCCTAGAATCTGGGAGCATATAAACTGGGGGAATTTGTACTCCTCAACTCCCTGTTCCTATGCCCTTGATGCAATAGAAATTGTTGTTTTGTAAAAGGTCAACAATTTTTAAGTTATTTCACCTAGGCCCTCATTCAATTGCAATTTGGCCAATTGAATAGGGCTCTAAATAAGCACATAACATATATTTTTGAAATACATTTTTAGTTAGTAAGCATCTATCCAAAAGCAAGGTTTTCACTAACTAAAAACTTCTTTAAAAAAATATGCTATGTGCTTATTTAGAGCCTTATTTAATTGGCCAAATCACAATTGAATGAGGGCCTAGCTAGTATGGAACTAGATAGAACAGAACATTAAGTTAGATTATTTAAGGGACTGGGAATACTATTTTTCTAGTCACACTTATATAATATATATAATATATATAATATATATATATATATATATATATATATATATATATATATATATAATATAAAATAGCCATTACAGCATCAGAGAACAAAATTAAAGTCTCTGAGAACATTCCATTGTATATACAAGGAGGTAATTATGCAGTAGAAGTAATCTTTTATTATATACTCGACTTGCCCTAGTCAAAAATGATGGCAATAACATTTGAAGCCTGGCAATGCTGTTTGCCACACAATGTGAGGTTCTCCCCACTCTAACTTGCGGGCTTCGTGATTAGCGCCTTCGCCGCTCATTGCTAGCCTCTGCCCTTCTCTACTTTCCGGGCCTCGCGATGAGCCCCGCAATGAGTGGCTTTGTCTCTCATTGCAGGCGTCGGCCAACCCGCAGCTTTCGAGCCTCGCAATGAGCACCTTCGGCGCTCATTGTGAGCCTATCCCCACTCTCTCCCTAACTTTTCTCGTGGCCCTCTCTCCCTCCCCTGGGTTTTTTCCCCCTTATCTCCCTCCCCTATGTCTCTTTCTACCTCACTGCCACCCTGGTGTCTCTTTACACCCTCTACCCCCCTCTCTCACCCCTGTGTCTTTCGCCCCCCACTGCCTCCCCTGTGTCTCTTCAAACCCTCTCCCTTTCTCCCTCCTCTCTCTCCTCTGTGCTCTTGTTTGCATTTACCGGTGTGAAACCATTTGCGGGCTTGGGAAATTTAACCAGTTAAATATCAAATTAGCTTGCAATCTCACTTACAGGCCCCCTGCCTCTCCCCCTGGGCTGTGTGTGAGGTTGTAAGTTATTTTTTTTATTAATTGTCGTCTTTTGGCGGTCTCCCAACGGCTTCCAAGTTACAGACTTGAAAAAAATGGCGGCCGTTAAAACTGTAACATTTTTGAATTTTTGAAGCCTGTAACTAGTAAGTAATTTTGAGCCTCTATCCCCTGCCCCCACTCGGGATGAGCCTTCGGTGCTCATTGCAGCCCCGTCAAATTGAAGAATCCTTCAAAAAGAGACACCGTTCTGCATGATGGGATTTTGATTACCCCTCCAATGGGAGATTAAAATAATTATTCTAAATATCAAGGAGGTAATCCTTTTCCATACACTTTGACCTTTTTTATAAATTTTGTTTTCAATCCTGGATTTTTTATCAGTTTTTATTATCGCCGTTGTGATCTATAGTATTATTAAAGTTGAACTATTTTTAATTGATTCCCTGTTGGTAACAATTAGCCCTGTCAAATCAGTCACATACGGCCCTCACCTACGGGCCTTGTCTCTCTCTCTGTCTTGTGTGTCTCGATCTCATTTAGTTCTCTCTGATCTCTCTCTCTCTCTCTGTACGCTCTTGCTCTCTCTGCACTTTCTCTCTCTGTGCGCACTCTTTCTCTGTGAGCTCTTTCTGTGCACTCTCTCTTTCTGTGCTCTCTATCTTTCTTTGTGCTCTCTGCATTCTCTCTGTGCATTTTCTGTCTGTGCACTCTCGCTCTCTGTGCGCTCTCTCTCTGTGCACTCTCTCTGTGCACTCTGTCTGTGTGCTCTCTCTCGCTCTCTGTGTGCACTGTCTGTGTGCTCTTTGTCTGTGTGCACGCTCTCACTTTGTACCCCTCTCTTTCTATGTTCTCTCTTTCTGTGTGCTCTATCTCTCACTGTGCGTTCTCTCTGTCTGCACACTCTCTCTGTCTGCGCTCTCTCTCTGTTTGTGTGGGTGCTGTCTGTGTGCACTCTCTCTCTTTGTACCCCACCCTCTCTGTGTTGTTCTCTGTATGCTCTCTGTGTGTCTGCTCTCTGTCTCTGTGCACTGTCTCTGTGGCTCTCTCTCTCTCTCTGTGTGCTCTCTGTCTCTGCTCTATGTCTGTGCACGCTCTCTCTGTGTGCTCTCTCTGTGCACTCTCTCTGTCTGTGCGCTCTCTCTTGCTCTCTGTGTGTGCTGTCAGTGTGATCTCTCTGTCTGCTCACTCTCTCTGCTCTCTGGTATTGCACTCTCTCTTTGCTCTCTTTATGTGCACTCTGTCGGTGTGCTCTCTCTCACTCTCTGTGTGAGCTGTCTGTGTGTGCTCTCTCTCTGTACACCTCCCTCTCTGTGTCGGTCTTTGTGCGCTCTCTGTCTGTGCACTCTGTGTGTGTTCCTCTCTCTCTCTGTGCTCTCTCTGTCTCTGCTGTCTGTCTGTGTACACTCTTGCTGTGTTCTCTCTTTCACTCTTTGTGTGCACTGTATGTGTGTTCTATCTCTCTTTGTGTCGTTCTCTGTGAGCTCTCTGTGTGTACACTCTTTCTATGCACTCTCTCTGTGGCTCTCTCTCTCTGTGCACTCTCTTTCTCTACTCTCTGCACTCTCTCTGTCTGTGCAGCCTCTCTGACTGTGCAGTCTCTCTCTGTGCACTCTTTGTCTGTGCACTCTTTGTCTGTGTACTCTTTGTCTGTGCACTCTGTGCGCTATCTTTCGCTCCCTGTGTGTGCTGTCCTTTGTTTTCTATGGAACCTATTTATCAGGTCTGGATAAAAGTGAACCCTTTGATAAATAGCACCTATAGAAACCAAAGGTTGAAATAATAAACTAATTTTTAAACCACGTATCCCACTTTGATAAAGGGACTAAAATTAGTCTTGGTTGTGCTTTATTAGATTAATGTAGTATTTTCTCTTAAACTGTATCAAGAATGATTGTAATATATTTGTGGGAATTTTAAAAGGAGAAGTTTCATCTAGTTTCCAGTTGCTCTTACATGACAGTGTTCACTCATAAAAGTGAAGATATGCATTTAAAAGTGTTGGCACTTATATTGCTACAAGACCTCTGTATATTAGGTAATGTGAGATGCTGATAAACAAGAATTTTCCTAACACATTTTAGAATTCAGCTGCGGTATGATTAGTTCTTAAACTGCTTCTTGAACTTCTGGCCCAATCACCTCACGGAGCTCAGTGTCAATGACAAAAGCGAATCTTATAATTGCAGCTTTTGCTGTGCATAGACAAGGACTAACTGGCAAACTAAGCAAATTTCATAACGGTTATAGACAGCTAATCTTCTCTAGGATTGATCTGTAATATCAGTATGTATGATCAGTATGTATTTTTAAGTGTAACATACCTTTTAAAGAAGTATGTATTCGCATGCAGTTTTGATAACAGCTGTGGGCACATTTTTTCTTTCTATGGAGGGATATATTTTTTGTATGAGAAATTAAAAAGAACAAAACACCCATGTGTAGATTAGTGAATTTTGACTTACTTTTGTTCTTAGTTTTTTCTCAAAAGCGTAATGTTCTCAAAGGGTTAACTTTTGTTGTTACTGCAGATACACTAATGCTACATTTTCTTGGGTGCATATTGAATCTAATTGTGTCATATGGTTTGTGCATTATTGCTCTCTGTTATTCATTATGAAGCAATTTGATGATTTTTATTATTGAAAAAAACTTTTTTTTTCACTATAACATGAACTTACATGACTCTGGCCCCTATTAAATTGTCCAAATTGTAGTTACTGTAGCTTGAAATTTAGCCCACAAAAGTTAATGCTATAAAATTGGCCTCTTTCTCTACCCGAAATCGATCTGTGAGCTACAAAATCGTAATGCCAACCCTAAGCCTTTGATCTGTCAAGCCCACAATTGCCAAAATCGCTATTAAATTGCTACAATTCCTCAAGCCCGCAATTGCTTTAACACCTATAAATGGCAAATGTAGCCAAAAATCCTATGGGTACTAGAGAGGACTTGCAAGCTGGTTAAACACCTGTTCGTAACTATAAAAGCAAATAAAAACTCAATACTGCACTTTAAAAGCAATGTAAGACATTAGTATTAATTGCACAACAGGCTCAAGCTCGCAAATCTCCAATCGAAAATATTTATTTTTAGGTTTTATTTCTGTATTATCAATCTCGGGAATCAAGGATTTTTAAATCACTTGATTGCGAGTCCGATCGCATATTGTCTGTCAAAACACTAACTGATTGACGTTTACACGCCATGCTTTACTGACGTCATAATGACAGTCTCAATTACAATTGGCTATTTCTAAATCTGTATTTACGGCTTGCTTAATTGATCATGATCATACCCTTAAATGCTACTTACAGGTGCATGGTTTATGGTTTTGGCTTTCAGCCATGTAGTTGCAGGCTTGTTCAATATAATCACTCTGTAACTGCTGCATATGTAAAACCTGCAGACTTACGGGCTCTATCAAGGCAACTGCAAGCTTGGAATTTAATGAGGTCCTTTATCTTTTAAATACAGCACATTTCTGTTTTTTGTTGAAAGCCTTTACCAGTCTATTATGCAGACACATAATTTATTTAGCTCTTTATAACTTTATTCATGGAATTGTAATATGGAAAACATAATGTCCTTATTGTATACATAAGTTTTATTAATTTCTTTATTGTCATCATAAAACACATATATAGAGACTTTATTTTACTGTTATGATGTGGCCTATTTGTTATCACTGTATTATCAATGAATCCACATATTGCAGATAAGAGGAGATCTAAAAAGGTTGAGATTGATGGACTAAAGTCTTTTGTCAACCTAAATTACTATGGGCCTCATTCTATTATCGGCCGCAGCCGTTGCAGAGCCGCAAGGACCGGCCGCAAGCTATTCGGCTATTCTATTCCCTTACGGCCGGAGGCTCCGGCAGGCTTGCGGCCGGTGCCTTGCTATCTCTTGCGGCCGCTCGCGCCAGAGGAAAGCCTTTGATCTAAAACGGCCGCAAGAGTTTCGGCCGTAAGAAATTCCTATTTGCAATTCAATTGCTCCGGGAACCCTCTCTGCAAGGCTAAAAACGAGCCGCTGCTTACTTGCAGGAAAGTGGTCCCGCTAGCACCAATTAAGCACATAAAATAGCTCAAATAAAGCCATCCTGCACTTTGAGAAGACTATAAAAGGATTTTAGGTGTTAGAAAAAATAGCACATAATTATCCTATACTCAAATCCCTAAAATATTTTATTTTTAATATCCGTAAAATATCCATGTAAAAAGTCCAGAGTGCTTGGAGCACCTCAGACACACCCCCGCCGCAGCCGGCAAATAAACAGTTAATTTGAACTCGGGTTTGGGCAGATGTGCAAGCTTGAGAGGGGGTTACTATTAATCCTCATGTCCCCCAATATGATCCCTAGCATTTACAGAGCTGTACAGTGCAGGCTTGAATTTATTTTTGCGATTTTAGATTTCTGCGCTTACGGCCGGTTCCAAGATATGCGGCCGGCCGTAAAAGGAGATCCTTGCGGGGCCGTATAATAGAATCGCGAGTTAACAGAACCCCCGCAAGGAATCGCAGACTTACGGCCGATTTACGGCCGATAATAGAATGAGGCCCAAAGAGAGAAAAAATAAAGATTTGGTTAACGAGAGGTTTTTAGACACGTTATACTTACTTCTATTTAAGGCAGCGCCTCTTCCTCCTCCCTCAGCCACAGTAGAGAAATACACACGTCAGGCTGATTATGTGTGTATGCCGCGTCTAAGTGACGTCACGAGTAGAGTACCTTAGATCCATTAGAAAACTTGCTTCCACTGGTGGAGAATGTTGTTTTAGCTGTGAGACAAATGTTACATAAATACATAGTTATAGTAATTAAGGTTGAAAAAAGATTTTCAGTCCATCAAGTTCAACCTTTTAAGATCTCCTTTGATCTGCAATATGCGGATTAAATATTAATTAATTAGTTTTTAATTAATTATTAATAAATTATTTAATAATTTTTATTATTTCTTTCTTTTTAATTATTAATTAATTCAGAGGAAGGCAAACAGAAAAAAAAACAAGTGAGACTTAGCCAATCGTCTCAAAGGGAAAAAATAATAATTCCTTCCTGACCCCAGATACTGGCGATTGGATTTCTCCCTGGATCAATACTGTCTCTCTAATTATCCATGATAACCCTGAATTCCATTTTTAATTAGAAATAAATCCAGTCCCCTTTTAAAGTTGTCTAGTGGCAGAATTATATTTGCTTCCCTTGCTTCTATACCCTTCTTAATACATGATATTTTACTTACATTTGCAGCTGCTGCTTGGCTTTGAGCACTGTTACCTAGGTGGTTGTCCACAAGCACTCCCAAATCCCTTTCAATATCTGATACACCTAGATTTGCTCCATTAGGATTATAAATTGCATGGCTATTTTTCCTTCCCAGATGCATAACTTTACATTTACTCGTATTAAATCTCTTCTGCCATTTAGATGCCCATTCCTCAGTTTTATGTAAATCCCTTTGGAGAGAAAGCACATAATTATCTGATTTAATTACCTTGCTCAACTTTGTGTCATTAGCGAAAATGGAGACACCACACTCCAATGCCACCTCTAAGTCCTTAATAAATATGTTAAAAAGGAGAGGACCTAATACTGAACCCTGAGGAACCCAACTTACCACATTAGTCCAATCGGACTATGTTTCATTTACAACAACCCTTTGCTTCCTGTCTTTTAGCCAGCTCTCAATCCATTAGCAGATATGTACTGCAATTCCTGTATCTCTTAGTTTGCACAATAGTCTCTCATGTGGCACTGTATCAAAAGCCTTTGCAGAATCCAAAAAGACTACATCCACTGAGTTGCCTTGATCCAGGTTACTACTAACCTCCTCATAGAAACTAATTAGATTTGTTTGACATGACCTATCCCTCATAAATCCATGTTGACTTCTACTTATAATCCTGTTCAAATAGACATATTCTTGTATATTATCTCTTATTAACCCTTCTACAGAAGTGAGGCTCACTGGTCTATAATTCCCCTGGATTTGCTCTTGCTCCCTTTTAAAATATAGGTATCACATCTGCTTTTCTCCAGTCATCTGGTAGAGAGCCTGTGTTGAGTGAATCTTGAAAAATTAAATATAATGGTTTGGCTATTACAGAACCAAGTTCCCTCAGTACCCGTGGATGTATTCCATCAGAACCTGGGGCTTTATTAACATTTATTTTTTCCAACCTCTGTTGGATTACTTCATGTGTTAACCAATTATTTGTCAAAGTTAGTGTAGCCCCATTATGTTGCAGTGTCCCGACCACTGGTACTTCCCTTGTCTATACCGAAGAAAAGAACCTATTTAGCTCATCTGCCTTTTCCTGGTCACTAATTTTCAGATGGCCTGTGTCACATTGTAATGTTCTTATAGCTTCCTTCCTCACCTTCTTCCCATTAATATAAAAAATATTTTAGGGTTAGTCTAACTCTCTTTTGCAATTCATTTTTCATTTTCTATTTTAGCCAGTCTAATAGCGCTTTTGCAAGCCTTGTTGATTTTCTTGTAAAGCAGTCTCTGTCCCCTCTTGTTTGTATACTTTAAATGCCTCTGTTCTTTAAATCATTGTTAAGCCACATTGGATGGGATTTACTCCTTTTACTTTTATTCCCACATGGTATATGCCGATGTGTATGTATATTTAGTAAGGATTTAAATGTTGTCCATTTATGTTCAGTGTTTTTACCTATCAGTTCTCTGTCCCAGTCTATACTTTGTATTGCTGCCCTTAGACCTTTAAAATCTGCACTTTTAAAATTAAGATGTTTTGTTAGCCCCTTAAACTTTTGTTTTTTTAATTCACTCTCAAATGAGACTGTGTTGTGATCACTGTTTCCCAAAGGTTTCCCTATTCCAACATTTGATACTATATCAATATTATTTGTGATGACTAAATCTAAGATAGCTTCATTTCTAGTAGGCTCTTATATAACCTGGGCCAGATAATGGTCTCTGAGTGTACTCAAGAACCTGCTTAGCTGAACTGCTGGTCTCATTTATCCAGTTTATTTCAGGGTAATTAAAATCTCCCATTATTAGAATTTGCCCATGCATTTCCGATCTGTAACAATAATTGTATTTCCTCACTTTCAGCTATATTTTGGGGTTTATAGCATACTCCTACTAATATTCTTTTGAAATTAGCTGCTCCGCTATTTAACTCTACCCACAAACATTCAACTTTATCACCCATAAATATCTTCTTTAGGCTTAAATTTAGGCTTAACATACAGACAAATCCCTCCTCTTCTTTTACCATTGCCTCTATCTTTCCTAAAAAGGTTATAACCATCCAGATTAACAGTCCAGTCATGAGATTCATCCCACCAGGTTTCGGTAATGCCAATTAAATCCCATTTTTCATTAATTGCTAATAATTCTAGCTCTCCCATTTTTCCTGGCAAGCTTCTGGCATTAGCAAGCATACACCTTAAGTCTGTAGTTCTGAAGTGCCTGCCACTGTACTTGAGTTACTTAGTACTACCTCCCTATTGACTACACTACCCCTCCCCCATCTCCTCCCCTATGAGTTGTTAATTCATCCCTTACACCCTCTACACTTTCTACCCCATTAAATCACGAATTTGACTGCTGAAACACCAAATACGAAAGACCACCAAAAAACGCCAGATAATAAAAAAAAATACCTTACACACTCACGCTCAGCACAGGGGGAGAGCCAGGGAGCCTATGAGTGAGGTTGCAAGTTCATTTGAGGTATATTTTGCGTTTTTTGGCAATTGAAATTCGGCTAAGCGAGAAAAAATGGTGCCTGAAAAAACGTATCTTGATGATAACGAGGCTGAAGGCAGTAAAAACGGACCTGAAGCCAGTAGGACTTAGCCGAACCACGCAAGCAACGGCACTTATCGTGAGAAACGCAAAAATACAGCAGAAAAAACGGAGGAGAAAGACACAGGAGAAGGAGAGGGTGGAAAGAGACACAGGGCTGAGAAACAAAGGAAAAAAGACATGAGTGATGAGCGCAGAAGGTACAGCATTCCCAGCCATAACATTTTATTCCCCTCATTTCTGATGGGCAAGTAGCTAGTATATTAGATCACTCAGCTTCTCTTTAATGGTTCTATGTTGTAATTGCAGATAACACTTAGATAAATTGAGAGATTCAGAAACAAATTGTCTTTCTATACCTAATTAGTATATTGCTAAAATTCATTAATGGAGTCGCTTTTTCCATAATATTTTGATTTACCACTGGGACTAAGTGCCCCTTATATCTCAGCACATTGATATATTATTTGTTTTGCTCAAATAAGCACTTCATTTATTCATATAATACACTGGTCAAATGTGTTTTACCTGCTACCTTTCTACTATTTGTAATTGTTTGCTTCTACTTATTTACTTTTTAATGGTCATTAATAAAAGTACATTTTTAACTTGTAATTGTTCTCCTTATGGTTGAAATTCAGTCTTCTCTTTTTTTGTGGGCCTTGCCAGTTTCCCAGTATCCTGTTCTTTTTATAATTATTTGAAAACAGCCAAAGACACTAGAAATTTACTAAGGGAAACTATTGAAGCACTAAAATTTCAATACAAGATTTTGGGTTACAGCATGTTTTTTCGCAAAGTACGTCATACCATATTATCCTCATTGTCTGTGACTGAGTAGGTAGGAATTATCATTAGAGCAATTCAATTTGTTTAGTCAATATTGCATATATATTTGATATAATGGCATATGAGGTTATTATATATGAAAATTATATTTTTTTATATTAAGCTGTAACTGGAATACCTCTGTTCTCTGTACTGGGGTCACAGCATTTAATCTATTCATTAGCAAACCTTAAACTGCTACAAATGCTGACAACTCACAATTATTTAGTGTAGTTAAAAGAGAGTACATGCAATTTGTCTACATACGCTGGAAGCTTTGGGCAGGTACATGGCAGCATTAATATAAGTAACCTTATACATTTATCATGAAATTGAGTTGGAAACTTGCCATTGCCTAGTGGGAGAATTTTCCTAGGAATCTAGAAATGGTATGAATGTCACGGAAAATGGCATCCCAGCTCAGATTTCTTCTTTATTTCCATGTAGATATATATATATATATATATTACAAATGGTAATCTTAGAGCACTAAGAAATATAGAAATATAATGCTAATGGAGGATAATTGCTTACACCATCTTGTCTCCTCATTATTCACATTTTTTTAAACATCAAACCTACTATACCACTGGCCTCTTATGTGTTATCATCTGACTATTCAGATTATGTTTGATTCTTTTTACTGTATAAAAAAACCTTGTGGTGATTTTTTCTATATGGTCTTTTGAATTACTACCTCCCTAAACTATTTTGTTCTATTATTTAATTATTATTATTATTATTATTATTAATAATACTATTAATATTATTATTATTATAACTACTAGTATATTTCCCTTATATTTCAGAAGAACCACAAGTACAAGGAAATGCTGCTCTTTTGTTGGCATCTGTAAAAATGATACAATTTTATTTCCAGTCCCAAAAAGAACAGGGACAATCTCTAATTCTCCCTACGCCATTCTATTATTTGTCCCTTTAATCACAATGTCACAATTCTGGATGTTTAATCTGTTCATTGCAGGATCATCACAGAAACAAATGTGAATATATCTTCATGTTTAAATATATGTTTCCATAAGTGCTCAAAATGTGATGCAGATTTATTTATGTAAATAACAGAAAAACTATATTCTGGCATTCTTTACAGTTTTAGAATAACCACAAGACAGGAAAACATTATTTATTTGTAAATTAATAGAAAGAGAAAAAAGATAAGAAACTCTCCAATAAGTATGCTTGTTATAATACATTTTATTTGAGTTGCTGATCAAACTTAAATTTGAGGTTGAGCCCAGGCATACTTAAATTCCTTTACTGTGTTTGACCCTACCACTTCCACTGGATGGTAGTTCCACGTGTCTACTACTCTTTCTGTACATTAGTACTTTCTCAAAGACACTTCCCTCTTGAACTTTATTAAATCATTTGATATACAGTATTTTAACCTTTTTATGACTGCATTAGGTGAAGGTATAATGATTAATGAAGTACATATTTAAACATATGGATACAAGGGGAGTGGAGACCCAGCCCTGAGCAACAATCAAGGGTTTACAGTGGTTTTATCAAAAGCACTAAGTAGCCTAGAATTGTCAGATCATAGCAAGAAAAGAGAAGTAGTAATTCTTTAATAAGCAATCTCTTCAAGAAAATGTAGAATCTCAAGGTAAGCTTTTATGCCAAAGTTGGAGTAATTAAAGATACAAATAGTAGAGATTTAACAGCTCTGTTAGTCAGTGCACAGTTTTCTGTCCTGTTGCAGTAATCAGTGTACAGGTGAGAGTGGGTGTGGCTTGGTCTGTGTAGTTATATCTGGGTGCATTTGTGTGAGGTCTGGTTTGAATCCGCTCTGTTAGTCAGTGCAGAGTTTTCTGTCCTGTTGCAGTAATCAGTGTACAGGTGAGAGTGGGTGTGGCTTGGTCTGTGTAGTTATATCTGGGTGCATTTGTGTGAGGTCTGGTTTGAATCCGCTCTGTTAGTCAGTGCAGAGTTTTCTGTCCTGTTGCAGTAATCAGAGTACAGGTGCGAGTGGGTGTGGCTTGGCCTGTGTAAGTTATATCTGTGTGTATTTTGTTGTTTTCTGTTTTCTCACTGTATTTTTGTAACTGATAATCATGAGTCAGTCCAGTGGCAACCTCACTCAGTGTACATCCTGCCAAATGTATGCACTACTGGAACAGATGATCCAGGGTCCATACCTCTGTGACAGGTGTGAGCATGTTGCCTCTTTGGAAGCTCAAATTGAAGATCTGGAGAGGAGAATTGCAGCACTTAGTGATACTGCTCCACTGGAAAGGGAGTTGGTGCTGACGGAGCACAGTTTAGCTGGGCCTAGTATAGAGGGAGGAGCTGGGGCTAGTGAGGATGGCCAGGGAGTTAGCTGGGTTACAGTTAGAAGGGGAATTAGGGGGAACAGGAGGAGGCAGGCCAGTTCTGAGTTGGCAAACACCAACAGACTTGCCAGATTGAGTGAAACTGTTGAGGATGTCCATTCAGGAATGGCAATGCCAGATACAGCTGTTCCCTCTAACAGCCGGGAGAACAGTTCTACTGGAGGAGAGGGAGGGCAGAATAGGCAGAGCAACAGACATGTTTTGATGGTAGGGGACTCTATTATTAGGAAGGTAGACAGGGTAATTTGTCACCCAGATCCCAGCAATCAAACAGTTTGCTGTCTCCCGGGTGCTCGGGTTCGGCATGTTGTGGATCGGGTGGATAAATTATTGGGAGGGGCTGGTAATGAACCGGCGGTCTTGGTACACATTGGTACCAATGACAAAGTTAGTGGAAGATGGAGCGTCCTAAAGAATGATTTTAGAGAATTAGGGAATAAGCTTAAAGCAAGGACCTCCAAGGTAGTATTTTCTGAGATACTACCAGTGCCACGTGCTAGCCCAGGGAGGCAGAAGGAGCTTAGGGAGGTTAATGCGTGGCTAAAAAAGTGGTGCATTGCAGAGGGTTTGGGGTTTTTAGAGCACTGGGCTGACTTCTCACTTGGGTACAATCTCTATAGCAGGGATGGATTGCACCTTAATGATGAGGGCGCTTTTGTGCTAGGGGATAGGATGGTAGAATGGCTGGGGGAGTTTTTAAACTTGTAGGTGGGGGGAGGGACTATATAGAAGTATTGGGGTAAATCGTGTAGAGAGTGAAAGGGATGAATTAGTTACCCATGGGGGAGGAGAAGGGGGATAGTTACAATAGAAAGTAGGGAGGTATTAATAGGGGCCTCAAATACACTGGCTGGCACTTCACAACAACAGTTTGCCTGGGAAAATGGATGAGCTAGAAATATTAGCAGTACAAGAAAAATGGGGCTTAATAGGCATTACGGAAACATGGTGGGATGAATCTCATGACTGGACTGTTAATCTGGATGGTTATAACCTATTTAGGAAAGATAGGGGAAATGGTAAAAGAGGAGGAGGGATCTGTCTTTATGTTAAGCCTGAATTTAAGCCTATAGTCAGAGAAGATATTTATGCTGGCACTAACGGCATCATTGAATCCTTGTGGGTTGAGCTAAATAGTGGAGGAGCTAATTCGAAACGCATATTGGTGGGAGTATGCTATAAACCCCCAAATATAGCTGAAAGTGAGGAAATACAATTATTGTTACAGATTGGAAATGCAGCTAAGCATGGGCAAGTTCTAATAATGGGAGATTTTAATTACCCTGAAATAAACTGGATAAACGAGACCAGCAGCTCAGCTAAGGGGAGCAGGTTCTTGAGTACACTCAGGGATCATTATCCGGCCCAGGTAATACAAGAACCTACTAGAAATGGGGCCATCTTGTATTTAGTCATCACAAGTAATATTGATATAACATCAAATGTAAAAATAGGGGAACCCTTGGGGAACAGTGATCACAACACAGTCTCATTTGAGATTGAATACAAAAAACAGAGTTGTAAGGGGCCAACAAAAACTCTAAATTTTAAAAGGGCTAACTTTAATGGGCTACGGGCAGCAATACAACATATAGACTGGGACAAAGAACTTACAGGGAAAAATACTGAAAATAAATGGACAACATTCAAATCCTTACTAAATAAACATACTCATCAGCATGTACCATGTGGAAATAAAATGAATAGGAGTAAATCACATCCCATGTGGCTTAACAATGACTTAAAGATCATGATGAGGAAAAAGAAATATGCATTTAAATTATACAAGAAGGAGGGAACAGAGGCAGCTTTATGTGACTATAAGGAAATCAACAAGTCTTGCAAAAGGGCTATTAGACTGGCTAAAATAGAAAATGAGAAGTCAGTTGCAATGGAAAGTAAGACTAACCCTAAAATATTTTATAAATATATTAATGGGAAGAAGGCCAGGAAGGAATCGATAGGACCATTACAATGTGACACAGGCCATCTGATAATTAGTGACCAGGAAAAGGCAGATGAGCTAAATAGGTTCTTTTCGTCGGTTTACACAAGGGAGGTACCAGTGGTTGGGACAGCGCAACATAATGGGGCTACACTACCTTTACTAAATAATTGGTTAACGCAGGAAGAAATACAAAAGAGGTTGGAGAAAATAAATGTTAATAAAGCCCCAGGTCCTGATGGAATACATCCAAGGGTACTGAGGGAGCTGGGCTCTGTAATAGCCAAACCATTATATCTAATCTTTCAAGACTCACTCACTACAGGGTCTCTACCAGATGACTGGAGAAAAGCAGAGGTGATACCTATATTTAAGAAGGGATCTAGAGCAAATCCGGGGAATTATAGACCAGTGAGCCTCACTTCTGTAGTTGGGAAGCTTTTAGAAGGGTTAATAAGGGACAGAATACAAGAATATGTCTATTTGAACAGGATCATAGGTAGCAGTCAACATGGATTTATGAAGGAAAGGTCGTGTCAGACCAATCTAATTAGTTTTTATGAGGAGGTTAGTAGGAACTTGGATCAGGGCAACTCAGTGGATGTAGTCTTTTTGGATTTTTCAAAGGCATTTGATACAGTGCCACATGGAAGACTAGTGAGCAAACTAAGGGATACAGGAATTGCAGTAAATATCTGCTCATGGATCGAGAGCTGGCTAAAAGACAGGAAGCAAAGGGTTGTTGTAAATGGAACATACTCCGATTGGTCTAATGTGATAAGTGGGGTTCCTCAAGGTTCAGTATTAGGTCCTCTCCTTTTTAACATATTTATTAATGACGTTGAGGTAGGACTCGAATGTAGTGTCTCCATTTTTGCTGATGACACTAAGTTGTGCAAGGTAATACAATCAGATAATGATGTACTTTCCCTACAAAAGGATTTGCATAAATTAGAGAAATGGGCGGCTAAATGGCAGATGAGATTTAATACAAATAAATGTAAGGTTATGCATTTGGGAAGGAACAATAGCCAAGCAATCTATAATCTTAATGGAGCAAATCTAGGGGTATCAGATATTGAAAGGGATTTGGGAGTACTAGTGGACAACCACCTAGGTAACAGCGCTCAAAGCCAAGCAGCGGCTGCAAAGGCAAATAAAATATTAGCATGTATTAGGAAGGGTATAGAAGCCAGGGAAGAAGATATAATTCTGCCACTATACAAATCTCTAGTACGACCTCATTTGGAATATGGAGTAGAATTTATGCACCACCTCATAAAAAAGACATTTTAGAGCTGGAAAAAGTACAGAGAAGGGCAACCAAACTAATAAGGGGAATGGAGGGGCTAAGTTATGAAGAAAGACTAACAAAATTAAACTTATTTTCGCTAGAAAAAAGGCGCCTAAGAGGAGATATGATTACGTTATATAAATACATCCAGGGTCAATATAAGGCTTTGTCAAGTGAACATTTTGTAACAAGAGATTATCAACTGACAAGAGGACATCCTTTGAGGTTAGAGGAAAAAAGATTTCACCTTAAACAAAGAAAAGGGTTCTTCGCAGTTAGGGTGGTTAAACTGTGGAATTCTCTACCAAAGGAGGTGGTGACAGCGAATTCGATAGACAACTTCAAAAAGGGGTTAGATATATTTTTGAATAAAGACGGCATTCAAGGCTATCCTAGATAACTAGTAAGGAATATTGATCCAGGGAGAAATTTGATCGCCAGTTTCTGTGGTCAGGAAGGAATTTTGCTTTTTTTTCCCCTTATGAGACAATTGGCAAAGTTTCAATGGGGTTTTTTTTTTCTGTTTCCCTTCCTCTGGATCAATTAACAATTAACAATAATAATAAATAGTCCACATTAAAAAGATCAATAGAGATCTAAAAAGGTTGAACTTGATGGACTAACTCTTTATTCATCCTCCAATACTATACTATTAATAATTATTCAATCAATAATTTAATAAATAACTAATCTGCATATTGCAGATCAGAGGAGATCTTAACAGGTTGAACTTGATGGACTAACTCTTTATTCATCCTCCAATACTATACTATTAATAATTATTTAATCAATAATTTAATTAATAACTAATCCGCATATTGCAGATCAGAGGAGATCTTAACAGGTTGAACTTGATGGACTGAAAGTCTTTTTTCAACCTTAATTACTATGTAACTATGTAACTATGTAACTATGTAACTATGTAACAGAAGCAGCTCAGGTAAAGAAGTAGTGTCAGGAATATCAAAAGACCTGTACAAGAAGGATCTTAAATGCACTGATAATGTCAATAGTTTGTCCAATGAGCTGGTGCCAGACATCTTGTAGAATGAAGTAAGATGGACCTTGGGATGCCTTACTGATAACAAAGCTGCAGGACTTGATGCAATCCCAGCTGAACAGTGCAAGTGGACTGAAAAACGTCAGTCTACATCTTGATCCCAAAATAAGGCAGTGCCAAAGAATGCTCCAATTATTGAACAATTGCACTCATTCCACATGCCAGCAAAATAATGCTTAAGATCCTGCAAGCCTGGATCCAATTTAAGGGCCAAGAACTACCAGATGTGTAAGCCTGTTTCACAGAAGCGGAGGCACCAGAGATCAATTTGCCAGTGTAAGTTGGATAATAAAGAAAGCAAAAAACGTTTACCTCTGCTTCATAAACTATTCTTTGACTGTGTGGATCACAACAAAATGAGACAGGTTGTTAGAGAGATGAGACAAGAGATGGGAGTGCCAGGCAACCTCATCAACAGCCGTGAGGAATCCGTAAGTGGATTAGGAAGCCACTGGTAGAAATGAACATGAAACAGCAGAATTAATCAAGATTGGGAAAGGAATGCTCCAAGGTTATATATTGTTACCTTATTTATTAATTTTATACGCAGAATACATAATGTGTAACAACAAAAATACAATGAAAAATAGCAATCTCAGTTCCTTGCAAATAGATGGGGATGTAGTGGAGGCCATGACAGATTTTATTTTCCTGGTCTCAATGATCTCTGTAAATGGTCAACGCAGCCATTAAATTAAAATAATTTTGCTTCTGGGGAGAAAAGCTATGACAAGTCTGGACAAGCTATTAAAAAGCCAATATATTAAATTATCAAACAATGTCAGCATAGTTACATAGTTACATAGGGCCTCATTCTATTATCGGCCGCAGCCGCTGCGGGGCCGCAAGGACCGGCCGCAAGCTTTACGGCTATTCTATTCCCCTCCGGCCGGGGACTCCGGCAGGCTTGCGGCCGGCGCCTTGCTATCTCTTGCGGCCGATCGCGCCGGAGGAAAGCCTTTTATCTAAAACGGCCGCAAGGAAATCGTCCGTAAGAAAAGCCTGGTTGCTATTCTATTGCTCCGGGAACCCTGTCTGCAAGGCTAAAAACGAGCCGCAGCTTACTTGCAGCAAACAGGTCCCGCTAGCACCAATTAAGCACATAAAATAGCTCAAATAAAGCCATCCTGCACTTTGCGGAGTCTATAAAGTGATAATTGGTGTTAGAAAAAATAGCACATAATTACCCTATACTCAAATCCGTAAAATAATATTTTTTTAATATACGTAAAATATCCATGTAAAAAGTCCAGAGTGCTTGGAGCTCTTCAGACCCGCCCACGCCGCAGCCGGAAAATAAACAGTTAATTTGAACTCGGGTTTGGGCTGATGTGCAAGCTTGAGAGGGGGTTACTTTTAATCCTCCTGTCCCCCAATATGATCCCTAGCATTTACAGAGCTGTACAGTGCAGGCTTGAATTTATTTTTGCGTTTTTATATTTCAGAGCTTACGGCCGGTTTCAAGATATGATATGAACCCCCGCAAGGAATCGCAGCCTTACGGCCGATTTACGGCCGGTAATAGAATGAGGCCCATAGTAATTAAGGTTGAAAAAAGACTTTCAGTCCATCAAGTTCAACCTGTTAAGATCTCCTCTGATCTGCAATATGCAGATTAGTTATTAATTAAATTATTGATTAAATCATTATTAATAGTATAGTATTGGAGGATGAATAAAGAGTTAGTCCATCAAGTTCAACCTTTTTAGATCTCTATTGATCTTTTTAATGTGGACTATTTATTATTAATTGTTAATTGATCCAGAGGAAGGCAAACAGAAAAAAAAAACAATGAAACTTTGCCAATTGTCTCATAAGGGGAAAAAAAGCAAAATTCCTTCCTGACCCCAGAAACTGGCGATCAAATTTCTCCCTGGATCAATATTCCTTTGCTAGTTATCTAGGATAACCTTGAATGCCCTCTTTATTCAAAAGTATATCTAACCCCTTTTTGAAGTTGTCTATCGAATTCGCTGTCACCACCTCCTTTGGTAGAGGATTCCACAGTTTAACCACCCTAACTGTGAAGAACCCTTTTCTTTGTTTAAGGTGAAATCTTTTTTCCTCTAACCTCAAAGGATGTCCTCTTGTCAGATGAAAATCTCTTGCTACAAAAAGTTCACTTGACAAAGCCTTATATTGACCCTGGATGTATTTATATAAGGTAATCATATCCCCTCGTAGACGCCTTTTTTCTAGCGAAAATACGTTTCCTTTGGTTAGTCTTTCTTCATAACTTAGCCCCTCCATTCCCCTTATTAGTTTTGTAGCCCTTCTCTGTACTTTTTCCAGCTCTAAAATGTCTTTTTTATGAGGTGGTGCCCAAAATTGTACTCCATATTCCAAATGAGAGCGTACTAGAGATTTGTATAGTGGCAGAATTATATTTGCTTCCCTTGCTTCTATACCCTTCCTAATACATGCTAATATTTTATTTGCCTTTGCAGCCGCTGCTTGGCTTTGAGCACTGTTTCCTAGGTGGTTGTCCACTAGTACTCCCAAATCCCTTTCAATATCTGATACCCCTAGATTTGCTCCATTAAGATTATAGATTGCATGGCTATTGTTCCTTCCCAAATGCATAAACTTGCATTTATTTGAATTAAATCTCATCTGCCATTTAGCCGCCCATTTCTCTAATTTATGCAAATCCTTTTGTAGGGAAAGTACATCATTATCTGATTTAATTACCTTGTACAACTTAGTGTCATCAGCAAAAATGGAGACACTACTTTCGAGTCCTACTTCAATGTCATTAATAAATATGTTAAAAAGGAGAGGACCTAATACTGAACCTTGAGGAACCCCACTTATCACATTAGACCAATCGGAGTATGTTCCATTCACAACAACCCTTAGTTGGAACTATGGTATTCCCAGTAGTAACATATGGATGTGAGAGTTGGATCATAAAGAAGGCTGAGCTCCATAGAATTGATGTTATTGAATTGTAGTGTTGTAGAAAACTAATTATGATGGCAGAAACTGAGATAGATAGATGAGGTAATTAAAGCAATGAGCATGAGCTTGTTGGAACTCAGAGGGGCTGACAGATGTGCCTGGTGTGCTGTAGTCCTTAGGGTAACAGAGAGTTTGTCACAACTGAACTACTAAACAACAACAAAAAATGTATCATTGCACTCTACTTTGTATCCTCAAACATATACATTGTGATCTTTGCAGATATTCCTCATGCTATTGCTATTATAGTGTTAGTGGTTTGTCCTATCATTTTTAATTTATATAGTGGTATATTACTAAGTGCAATACTCCTTCCTACAATACAGACACCATAATTATTATTCATTTCATTTGGAACCAAAGTTGATACATTTTATGCTTTATAATTTCTTCAAACCCCAAATAAGCTTACAGGACTAGGAAGTGTGCTTTGCTTCTCGAAGTATAAAAGCATAACCACTCTCCCTGCATGTCTCTTTGTACAACTCCTGTGTCTTTTCATACTTTTTCAAAAATATTGAATATTTTTTTATTTCCACCCTCTCTATCCCCTCTGTCTCTTTCCCCCCTCCCCTTCCACTGTGTCTCTTCCCCTGTGTCTCTTCGCCCTCTCCCTCCCCTGTGTCTCTTCCTCCCTCACATGTGTCTCCTTTCCCCCTCTCCCTTTCCTGTGCCTCATTTCTCCCTCTCCTTTCCCCCCTCTCCATCCCCTGTGTCTCTTTCCCACCTCTCCCTCCCCTGTGTCTTTCCCCCTCCCGTATGTCTGTTCCCCCACTCTCCCTCCCCTGTGTTTGTTCCCCCACTCTCCCTCCCCTGTGTCTGTTCCCCCTGCTCCCTCCCCTGTGTCTCTTCCCCTGTCTCCCTTCCCTTGTGTCTCTCCCTCCCCTGTGTCTCTTCTCCCTCCCCTGTGTCTCTTCTCCCTTCCCTTGTGTCTCTCCCTCCCCTGTGTCTCTTCTCCCTCCCATGTGTCTCTTGCCCTCACCCTCCCCTCTGTCTCACTCCCCATTCCTCCTCATGCCTCTTCCCCCTCTCTCGCCACTGTTTCTCTTCCCCCCTTCCCTCTCCTGTGACTCCTTTCGTCCTCTCCCTCTCCTTTTCCCCCCTCTCCCTTCACTGTGTCTTTTTCCCCCACTCTCCATCCCCTGTTTCTGTCCCCTCCTCCCCTGTGTCTGTTCCCCACTCTCCCTCACCTGTATCACTTCCCCCTTCCCCTCCCCTGTGTCTCTTCCCCCACTCTGCCTTCTTTGTGTCTATTCCCCCCCTCTCACCCCCCTGTGTCTCTCTCCCCTCTCCTGAGTCTCCTTCCCCCTCCCCTGTGTCTCCTTTTCCCCCCTTTCCCTCCCCATGTGTCTCCTTTCCCCCTCTCCCTCTCCTGTGTAAATGGAGGGAGGGTAGAGGAGGGGCCGGGAGGAGAAGATGAGGAGAGGCATGGAGCAGAGAGAGGTAGCCCTATGGAGTGGTGGAGGAGAGGAGGTAAGGAGTGGTGGAGGAGAGGTGGAGGTGGAGGTGGAGATGTGGAAGGAGGAGCTGGAGGAGGTGGAGGAATTTGAGGAAGAGGTGGAGGGGAAGATGGAGGAGGTGGATAGTGCAGGAGAGGAGAGTGGCGGAGGAGTGGAGAAGGTGGAGAGCATAGGAGAGGAGAATGGTGGAGGAGTGCAGGAGGTGGTGGGGAGCAGAGGATAGGAAAATGGTAGAGGAGTGGATGAGGTGGGTGGTGGCAGGGTGCCCCGAGAAATAGGCACATCCAGTGCAGAGACAGAGGTGGAGGGGCCTGATACCAGGGGGGTGGTAGTTTGGGGGGAGGGGCAGGCCCTTAGGGACAATTCAGAGAGCTAAGAATTCCCATCCACAGTCAGGAGGGCAAGATTCTAAGGTCAAGCACAGGGCCCTGAACTACACGCGCCAGGAGAATGTGGTCCTCCTTGGTGCCATCCATGGTCGCCCCGTTTTCCGTGCAGGAAGGAGGGAAGTTCGGCCCAGCAGTAGGGCCCAGGCATGGAAGTAGGTAGTGGATGCAGTAACAGCAGTGGGAACAGTGAAAATGGATGTGAGGTCTGGGAAGCACCGCTTTGACGACATCAGGGCCAAGGTGAGGAGGTTGATGGCCAAGGAGGATGATGGCAAGCAAGCTGCAGCACCAAGTGGTCGTCCCAAAGTGACTGTGAGTTATGAGTGGGAGTGGGAGGCCAAGGACCTTCTCAGACAGCTGCCTGCCGTTGGAGCTTCAGGCCCAGCGGCCCAGCAGGTTCCAGCCTCCATGTCAGGTGTATATCACATTAATCAACATGCTACCACATCAGACACACTACAGATGTACATGATGACCAACAAGGACACTGACATGTCAGCTGTATGGAATTAACAAGGGATAGATGGATGCGCCATTAAATCCATGAAGCTGACAAATCACTGTCATTTGTGGGCACAACAAGAATAATCAACCAACAGAGAGTCCATGTATGGTTGTACCCACTGTAGCCTATGCAGTTACAGTCCGAAGACGGAATCAAGATAGCGTTAGGAGCCAAGAGCAATCAAGATCAATAAAGAATAGATCAAATCTAGCAAATGATAGCTACTCATAGTTGCAATTAGGTGAATCATCCAGGTTCAAGCCTAGATGTCAGATAGTTAGGAATGAACATCAAAATAATGTATTATTCATCATACTAAAAACATGTACATTTATTTTCTCTCTTTCAGCAGAGCATCAAGGAGGTCTGGGTCCAATGGTGAGCCAGAAGCAGAGCAGGGAGTCGGGCGAGCCCCCATCCATCAAGAACCAGTGTGGGGGGGGGGGGGAGAAGTGGAGCCGAGGGTCCTGGTTCGGAGGAGGATGTCATCTGGCTGTGGGGTCAGCAGGGCCTGACCCCATCTCCGCCCCTCACGAAGTGCAGCAGACTGGCCACTACCACCCGGCCCAGCAACAACACCAGCACCCACATGGAGCGAGGCTCCAGCCGGGCTTCAGACCCTTCCCACTGGGCCATCGCCACCACCACCCCCTCACTCAACAATGGCCCACGAACCTCCATCCCCACCACCAAGCCAGGCTGCACAGGTGGAGGTGCTGGCCATCATGAGATAGCAGATGGAGGGACAGCCAGGGCCGCTTCTCCGACAATCATGAGGAGGTCATGCGCAGACCTGACCAGGCGCTAAAGGGAGGAGAGGAGCCACCATCTGATGATTGAATTTTACCCTGTCGGGCTGCTCAGGATGGGGGCAGACCAGAGCTTCTGGGGGGAAGCCTCCACCTGTTAATGGTTTCTTCAATTAAATAGAGTGATTTTTGGTGATCCTTTTTTCATTAGATTTTGGTTGCAGTGGTGTAGTAACAACACGTGACCCTGGTAGCCATTATGTATTATGCTTGTTCTGGACTATGAGATTACCCCCTTTTGGTTCCCCTTTTTCCCAAAACTAAGCCTCTTGCCCTCCCAGGATCCGCCCACACCACACCCATGATATTAATTCACAGTCTTGTCCATTTCTGATTGTGCTCTGTGTAAACCATTTCCACTGTGTCAGTGTGTTTTCAATGGTTGGGATTTTGGGACATCCACAGACAACACATTTGTGTCACATTCCTATAACTAAATTATTTAATAGAATAATACATATAATAACAATAATAATAATATAATAAGATAGCATATAATTATATATGTCATACATCATAATAAGGGGTTAATACGCATGCAAAGTCCAATTGGTGATACTGTGGAGGGTCCCCTGAAGGGCTGATAACAATACGACAGGTGATAATGTGATTTGATTGATAGCAAAACACTTAATGGGATGTATGTATGTATTGTATTGTGTATGTCTGTCTTTCCTTGTCAGGTGTGTAATTTTTTTTTCTGTAGTGGGGGGGGGGGGGGGGTTGTAATGTATTTTTATTTTCTGTACTGTAGGTTTTTTTTATTTTCTGTACTGTAGTTTTTTTTTTGGTGACTTAGGTTTTTTTATTTTCTGTAAGGTAGTTTTTTTTTATATTTTGTAATTAGAGTGGTGGGGAGGTTTATTAGGGGGTAGGTAGTGTAGGTAGGTAGTGTAAGTGTTAATAGATTAGTGTAGAGGGGGGTTAGTTTAGATTAAATGGTTTATTGGGGTTTATAGTGTAGTGTTTGTTGTTAGTGTACTTATGTGGTTAATGTTAGGGTTTTAAAAGCCCCATAGGTATCATAATATACCCTTATGGGACTGATGGGGTTAAATAGAGGCTTATGGGGGTCTGTATTGACCCCCATGAGTTTTAGGGTTAATTAAGGCCTTATGGGGGTCTGTATTGACCTTCATGAGTTATAGGGTTAATTATGGCCTTATGGGGGTCTGTATTGACCTTCATGAGTAACGGGTTAATTAAGGCCTTATGGGGGTCTGTATTGACCACCATGAGTTATAGGGTTAATTAAGGCCTTATGGGGGTCTGTATTGACCACCATGAGTGACCGGGTTAATTAAGGCCTTATGGGGGTCTGTATTGACCTTCATGAGTGACGGGGTTAATTAAGGCCTTATGTGGTCTGTATTGACCTTTATGAGTTATAGTGTTAATTAAGGCCTTTTGGGGGTCTGTATTGACCTTCATGAGTTATAGGGTTAATTAAGGCTTTATGGTGGTCTGTATTGATCCCCATGAATTATCGGGTTAATTATAGTTGCCTGGGGTTAATGTTTTTTAGTGCGAGTCCTTTCAGGACCTTTACAGCCCTTTAATGACCCGCAAGGCGGGAAATGTAAAAATGTAAATGCAGCAGGGTCACGATCGGTGCCGATTGGGGACCCCGCTGCAGGGGTTTAACGTGGGGGGCTGCGGGTGTCCCTATGGACCCCTGCAGCAAGGGCTTAATGTGGGGACACTTGGGGGGTCCCGATGGGGACTCCCAGCATAAAGGGGGGTTAATTGTAGGTGCCACGGCCGGGATTGGGTAATAGTGTGCCGCGGGCCCTTTAAGGAGCCGCGGCGGGGAATTTACATTTTTTAAATGCAGCGGGGGCCTGATCTATGCTGATCGGGGACCCCCGCTGCAAGGGGTTAATGTGTGGGGGCTGCGGGGGTCCCTATGGACCCCTGCAGCAAGGTGTTAATGTGAGGGGGTAGTTGGAGTAGGCCCTCTGCACTACTTGTTGAGGTGCAATAGCCTGCGATATCATATCGCAGGCTGTCACTCCTCATGTACATTTACGCAGTGTTGATACGTACGGCCCTGCTGCGTAGCTCATACGTTGCTCGCAGCAGGTCGATTGTAATAGCATTGTAAGTCAGAGAAACTTTGCAGTACGTAGGGCTTAAGTAGAAGCCTCTTATTTACGAGGCTGGAATTTAATAGGGCCCAGGATGTCTTGGTGAGTTTGGTATCCCTCCATTTGACATCCAGATTTATTTGATAATATTCTGTCATGTACTCTGTCATTATTTTACAATCCCCCTGCACATTGATTTTATTTAATTTTAACATAGCTGCCATAAAAGTTATATTTTTAAATTACTTTGTACACATTGCTCAGGTTTCTGTGTTCAGAGTAGAAATGCCTAGAAGGTCAGGGCTGGATCACCTTGAGTGAGACCAGACTTAAAGACTACAGTCTGTGAAGGGCGCAAGTGAGCTAGAAGAGTGTTGCTCTCTGAGTGGGTAACCAAGCCAATAGAACAAAAAGGACGTTTTAGAGTTGGAAAAGGTACAGTGAAGGGCAACAAAATTAATAAGGGAAATGGAAGTGCTAAGCTAGGAAGAAATACTAACCAACTATGGCTAATTAAAGCTTGTTAGCATTTTGACAATAGTGAAGAATATGAGCCTCATTCAATTCGGCCTCCGCCAGTCGCGGGATGTAGGCTGTAAGTCTGCGGGCCTGCAGCTTCTGCAACTTATGGTGATATTCAATTATCCGAGGCCGCAAGTTAGGGGCCAATAGCGACATTCGTAAACCCTGCCATTGTATGTAGCATTTGCGGGCTTGAACATTATCAGTTACGCAAGGCCATAATTCCTGAATAGAAACAGCCAATGGAAACAAAGATCGTCATCATTACTTCAATGAAAACTGGAGGTTGGATTTCAAAGTCCTACAGGCTTGGATTACGAGTTACTGTTGGAACCACATTCCAGATATATTGCAATATTGATTAAGCTGTAAATATGATATTCTATTACATGCGAGTTCCTTTATATGTATTAACACATTAATTGTCGGGATCGATATAACACGTAAATTAAAAAAAGTATTTTACTTTGCCGATTTGTGAGCTTGAGAATGTAGTGCTATTATTTGTAAGACCTAACATCACCTTCACTTTTAATAAAAGTACAGTAATGTGTGTATATGAGCATTTAAAGTGCTACTGACAATCACTAAGCCCTTTGAGAGTTCTCCTTGGTACCTGTAACTTGTGGTTCGACTTTTGCCTTTTGCGGGCTTGACGGCTTGTTTATTGAAGGGGAATCAGAGCAATTGAATAGCGATTTGCGATTTTAGCCATCGGAACTCTTACGGCCGTGAAAGATCAAATGCTTTGAGGGGATTTAACTTGCGATGTAAACCACTGCAGTGAATCGGAGGCCGTAGTCCGTAACCCGATCAGAGTCTGCAAAAAGACGCCAATTGAATAGCAAAATAACTTGCGGAATACATTTACAAAGCCCGGATCTCCTAAAAGCTCAATTGAATGAGGCTCTATAACCTGAAAAGTGTACCCTTTTTTCAATTACTTCATAATATTTATTATTTTCCTATAGATAACATGAAAATCTTACCAAGGGCCCAATCACATTCACCTCTAGTGCAGACTAGTTAACAAAAGACACACTTTATATACATGTTTTCTCTAACCTAGATCCACATTGCATTGGATCCCCATCATTAACATGAAATACTCCAGTCACCCAAACCCAGCCAATAACAATAGCATTTATTTCTAATCACCTACCCACTGCAAGACTGGGCAAGGGGTTTCTTGGGCAAATATCTCCATTCTTAGTTCTTATTGAATTGGCACCCCTATTAATGAGTACCAGTGATTAGATTCTCTTTGGGCTAGAGATGTAACATTTTTTGTGAGGATTTCCCTGTTTTGGCTGGATTCAGTGCATGAATTTTTTATTTTAGCATATTTACTATAGGTAATGTGTTTTTGGTGTGTTTTAATTATTTGGTTTCGACAATCTGTTTGTAAAATGCCTTAGTGTGGGTTTGTCTGGTTAAGCTCAGTATTAGGACTAATTTTTAGTGTGAATATGGATTAATTTAGCACTCACAAAATTTTGAATATTTGGCTGCTTTTTACTGTGCCTACTGTGATTAATCCCCAGGGGCCTCATTCTATTATCGGCCGTAAATCGGCCGTAAGGCTGCGATTCCTTGCGGGGGTTCTGTTACCTCGCAATTCTGTTATACGGCCCCGCAAGGATCTCCTCTTACGGCCGGCCGCATATCTTGCAACCGGCCTTAAGCTCAGAAATCTTTAAAGTCAAAAATAAATTCAAGACGGCACTGTACAGCTCTGTAAATGCTAGGGATCATATTGGGGGACATGAGGATTAATAGTAACCCCCTCTCAAGCTTGCACATCAGCCCAAATCCGAGTTTACATTAACTGTTTATTTTCCGTCCGCAGCGTGGCCAGGTCTGAGGTGCTCCAAGCACTCTGGACTTTTTCCATGGATATTTGACATATATAATAAAAAAATCTTTTTACGGATTTGAGTATAGGGGAATGTTGTGCTATTTTTGCTAACACCTACAATCACTTTATAGTCTCCTCAAAGTGCAGGATGGCTTTATTTGGGCTATATTATGTGCTTAATTGGTGCTAGCGGGACCTTTTTCCTGCAAGTAAGCTGCGGCTCGCTTTTAGCCTTGCAGAGAGGGTTCCCGGAGCAATAGAATAGCAACCGGGCTTTTCTTGCGGCCGAAACTCTTGCGGCCGTTTTAGATCAAAGGCTTTCCTCCGGCGCTTGCGGTCGCAAGAGATAGCAAGGCGCCGGCCCAAGCCTGCCGGAATCCCCGGCCGGAGGAGAATAGAATAGCAGTATAGCTTGCGGCCGGTCCTTGCGGCCCCGCAGCGCCTACGGACGATAATAGAATGAGGCCCCAGGAAAGCACAGTTATACCAATGGATGCTTAACTATCAGATTTATACTGCATTTAAATTGAATTTCTGAAATCTGTCATAATTATTTTATGTCCATTCAAAATAATGTGCTTTTCCTGCAAAATTATGAAATAATACTAAAAAAAGAAAGAATAAATGTTGGTATCGTAGAATCCTATACTTAAGTAATTATGACAGTAACATAGTTATACCTTCTTTCAAGAAAACAATATATCTGTTTTAAAAAATACTAAATACGACACCAGAAAAAAAAAAAAGCCCACATTGAATACAAATGAAAAAAGATTTTAAGCATTCTGGCACTGAAGGATTTTGAGCAATTTAAATATGACAGCTCTGCTTCAGAGCAATCCTGTGTTTGTTTGAAGTGCAAATAGGATAAATAGTCTTGAAAGCAGAATCTTTGCTTTTCCACCTTTATATTACAATTACAATCAATTTGTTTAATTGACTTTCATTCAACTATAAAATCATATTATCCTAATCCTGTTTATGTTGTTACAAAAACATGCTAATGTAATAAATTTAAATTGGATAGTGAAAAGAAAAAAATATTCAATATGACCTTGAGTTTTAAAAACAGAGATCTGAAAGGTTAAATCAGATCTTGTTTTTCAATATTTACTGCTAAAGATTTAAAAAAGGGCTATGCTGTACATGGATGTTATTTTTTTTTGTGCCAAATATAAATAATATATGATGCTCAGAATATGTAAAAGAACAGTATTTGCAGCTCTTAAACCATATTGATAGATTGGTCTTTTAACTCACATGACAGACTGCAACTTAATACTTTATCAAAGCACATACACAATTCATTAATATCCATATTCTGACAAAAGACAGGCATAGAGATTTAGAATACACAAGGTTTGATGGACATTCCTTTAGTAAACGCTTGCAAATCACAAGCACTTGAGAAAGTGGCATCGAAAAATAAAATGTGAATTCATTATTTTCAGCATTTCACAATGGGTTGTCTCCGTATCGCAAAGTATGTTGATGAATGTGGATGTTTGTCACACAGATTCAGAATAATTCCTTTGATAAAAAGAATATCACACATATCAGTTTTTATTGTGCCATAACATGAAATCACTATTTGCACAGCAGTTAACAAAACATATTGTTTTAAGAAGTATGCAACAATGGGAAAAAAGTATCACTCACCTTTCAGTGGTCAGTATAATCAGCAACATATACTAGAAGTAAAGCTTAAATAGAAATACAAGTTTAATACTTATGAATGTTCTATACTAACAGTAGGAAGCACATTTTACTTTACTAATATATTTGACAATTCATTACAATAGGTATTTATATTAAATGAACAAATCGCTACATGACTTATATGTTTCTACACAATTTGGTGAGATGACTTAAAAAAAACAACCCCATGATTAAGTTATCCTTAAAAAACTGGGCTTGGGCCAACTCGAGAACTCAATTAAAACACAAAATTTCACCTCACCACAAATACTTAAAAATATGGGAGAAGAATCCAAAACTTGGTTGCATTTTAATAAACTAGATAGACTAGAAGCTTGGCTCCAAGATGAACAACTACTCTCAATAGACCAATTTAAAACCAAATTCAAATTGCCTCCAAAAGAATTCTTCAACTTTAACAAAATCAGAAAATGGATAAATGCAACCTATGCGATCATTATAACTTAACAATGAACTAATACCTCACCTCTCACATAAAACATCTTCCAAAAACTAGCATACCTCGAGCTCCGGTGTAGATCTCAAACTTTATAACAACCTTTTGACTACAACTCCAACAACAAAGCATTAAATAACTCAGAGGAAAAGTATCTTTACTATTGTTTATGTTTATTTGGATTTTGTTGAAAAATGAAAATGGATTTGGAGAAGTTACAATGTGGTCTGTATTATGCAATTAATTAAGAAACCAATACTGTATATAATACATAAATATACTCTTTGACCTACATATCAGATTTTCTATATATAATACATAAACTTACTTATTGACCTGCGTGTCAAAATTGCTATATCTAAATAAAACGGACTCTTGTAACAATAAAAATCTTTGAAAAGTAAAAAATAAGCCTTTACTAGTTATTTAGAGGAGTTTTTTTAAAAGGTGTCAATAGACAGGCTATATGTAGTATTCATAAATTATATATATATATATATATATATATATATATATATATATATATATATATATACACACACAATAGATTCACTGAAAGGAAATTAGCACTATAATATTTTCAGTTGCCCCTTGCATTCAGTCAAGGGTCAGAGTGCAAGTAAGTATTTGATAAAGTAACAATAATACATACTAATGGGTTGGAAGTGGTTGGGCAACAATGACTTCTTCGGCCAGTGGCCAACTTGGTCCTATCAGGGCCATCAATGGTAGCTAACTAAGGAGTTATGTACTTCTTTGCATGGATCAGTCAACATGAGTAAATTACAGATGTTAAATAAAAGACAACCTGAATCCAGAAGCATAAAAATCCAGAAATCCTGGACTGTTGGTAGTCATTGAAGGACAACTTGCTGGTCTGTGTACATTGTTGATCAATGCAGTAATTTCTTCAGCTGCTAGTATAAATGAGAGATTTTGGTTAAAAACATCCTTTCTAACCATACGTTACAGAATTATTTCAGTAGTATTCCATTAGTCATGCAAAAAAAATTATAATATACAAAGATTATCTTATTATAAGCTATTGCACTGGGAGCCAGAAATCTAATAAATGCAAAATATGCAAATACAAAAGAAGATAGTGTTTCAATAATTACATTATGTACATATAAAGCAATTACTTAGGCAATGAATTACACAGCCAAACAAACAAAAAACATTTTGGTGTCTTGGTTTTTAGGCTTGTTCTTGTGGTTATTTGGGGTGCTGATTCAGAAAATTGCATTGGATAGACTGCATCAGCTTTAGTTTCTTATATACTGTATGGTTGAATTTATAAAATTTTAGTCCGCTCTTTAAAAAATCTCTTCTGCGGACTTTGGATATCATAATAACTTTCTTATTTGAATGGGAAATTTATGTATTTAAATTACATTTTTTTTGTGTATATTGACCTTTGTTTCACAACTATTCATCTACTTACTTTCCTATAATACACACTGGCATAAAAATGTAAAGCTCAAATGACAAAATCGCTTTTGGTTCTGTTTTATTACATAATTATGCGCAAATAATTCACATGGTAAATCATGCTTTTTTACACTGCATAAAATTGTATTTCAAAGGTTTATCAACCTGATCTGTTTCATAATAAATAGATTTACATTCTAAGAAGTTTTTCAACTTCTGTTACCTGATATGTATTTTGGAGTACAAGTTAGCAGATATAGTGAGAGTGTTTACATATTTCAGCTGTAGTTTTACATCCAAAACACTGGATTGTAAAAGGTAAGTAACTTAGCTGTATAATAGTTATGACTGAAGTGTGCGAATATTCTCACATTTCATTTTTGCAAATCATAGAGGTTATGGCTGCTTCAAGACAGAGCTGATTGAATCATATATTTGTGGGGAGTACACACTGAAAGTAAGTAGGAATATTTCTGAATTTGTAAAAAGAGCATATGTAGGTTGTTTTGGTGTCAAGCTTGGAGATCACAATAAGCTTGTGCCAGTGGACATATGGACAGAGAAGCTGCCTGAAATTTGGAATACCAGTTGTTTGGAGGGAACCGAAAATCCACTTTGTGACTGTTATCATAGGCATCAATGAAAATAATCATTATAAGTGGTCTTACCCATATCTACCTTCAGCCAGGAGACATGTTCTGCCCCTAGATATTGAACCCTTTCTGTCAACTACCAAAGCTCTCAGAGGATGAGTCCATTCTTTACCGAAGACAACAACTTAGTATTCTGGAATGACATCGGAAACCTTCTGAAGAAAATTGGTCTTTCAGAATATAACCCAAGTGAGTGGCATTTTTTCATCGAGAGTTCAAAAAGTAGATTGAAATGTGTTCTTTCAATTAACTGCAGCAAATATGGTTCTATTCCAAAATGGTCACTCCATTAGGATGAAAGAAGAGCACAAGGCCATCTCTTCAGTCCTGAAAACAATAAAATAACAAGAACATCAATGGGTGATTTATGTAGACTTGAAGATGGCTAATTAAGCTCTCATCAACAAAGTATCTACACAAAGTATCCTTGCTATTTATGCCTTTGGGATAGTAGAGCAAACATGAACATTGGGCAAGAAAAGATAGACCTCCGAGGGAATATCTGTTGGTTGGAGGACAAAATGTAATCAATGAATCTTTGGTAGCATGAGATAGAATCATACTGCCACCACTACATATAAAGCTAGCTGTCATGAACGATTTGGGGCCATGATGGGACCCCTTGCAACCCACAAGTAACTCTGCTATTTGGAATGCTGGCACGCTGGGTGTTAATGTCAAGAACTATTACAACGGACATGAAACTTGTGAGGACTGACTTGATTGTTTTTGTGTGTAGTATGGACCACAATAATTCATTTGGTGGTTACTAGATCATGTTATATGCACTGTAATAATGCATCTGTGATAGAAGTAGGCCCTAGGATGCTAGAATTATCTAAAAAATACTGCAGTCACTTATATGACAAAGGATTTATCTTCTATAGAATCTTTATGGCCCTGCAATCGGCCACGTGTGAAGGCTCTGGCTTTATTTATGAAAGGGGGAACCAGTTTTATGGCTCTGTAAGAGGAGGAAAAAAAGGTGTAATTAGAAGAAAGCCAGATGCCTCTATACATCTGGAAATCATGTGGGTGAGGGGGGATAGCAAGCAATTTGTCTGGTGTTTTGTTTAATCTTTCTGTGTTTATATATGTCTCTGAAACAATAAAGAAGTGGCCAGTATGACTTTGGACACACTAAACACAGGTGGTGTCAGAGTCTGCTTGTACTAATCCAAGGTACATGGCGTGTGATTCTTAGATCCTAAGAATAGGGGTCTGAGGTGCATGTCTTTGCAGTAATGATGCTGTCATCTGAAGTGTCTGCTGGTGTCGAGATCTGAACAAAAAATTGCGACCGTAGAGAGAGAGAGATTTGGTGTGAGCGTGGTCCCCCAAAGCTGGCGGTCGTGACGGCTGGTGGCAGCGGTGGGAGATCTCAAGCATTTTTACCAGCAGCAAGGATGGCTACTTACAAAGGCAGAGAGAAAGAGAGCCAGGTGACAGAGGCAAAGGACTGCAGAGGAATGGCCCTTCTAAAGCAATGGATGGCGTTCCTGGGATTGTGGCAGGGCCATGAGCTGTCAGGCTGGCTGAAGAAACTGGTATGGAAAGAGATTGCCTTGGAGAAACAGTATCATGCCAGGATAGGGCCTGTTGGTGCCCTTGAAGAGGATCTCTATGTTAAATTGGAGATAATAGATGGGCTCTGGGAGATCGTCTATGGTGATCCTGAATGTGGCATGGGGACTGTAAGGAGGAAAAATAATTTATTTCTTAAACGCTGTCATTGTCTGGGACTAGAACCATGGTCCCCGGAGGCTAATTAGCTGGAACCCCTGATTCAGCAAGAGCTGCAGCTGGAGGCAGAGTATGTTGAATTGCTGGATGAGGCATCCATGGAGGGGGTTTGGCCATCCAATTGGGAAGAACCCTGTCAGGCGGACAGGGAGGAAGAGGATTGGTTACCAGAGGTCTGGGGAGAGGATATTGTGGACTCTGACCAGGACAATACCAATGTGAAGGTACAAATGGGCCAGGCCCAGTTAATTTTTTCTACAATTGGGACAGATGAGGAGGGTACCATACATTATGGGTAAATTTCAAAACCAGTGGAGTCTGAGTCTCAGACAGGAATAGCAGGCCAGATGGAGGGCCTGGGAGAGTTCTGGAAAGAACCAGAGATGGATTGTGAACCTATCATGGGGATCCCGTGGATAATTACAGTTCAGGAACCAGCCATGGGTACAGGGGCGAGCACCGAGAACAACCTTGGGACTGTGTCAGACCAAGGGGGCCAGCCAGACCCAAATGGCTGTGGTACAATTGCTAATAACAAGGCAGTTGAGAAGACAGATAATGTCTGTAAAACTGATGGCCCAAGGGGATGTCTGTATAAGAGCTGTGAGGTCCTGCCAGGGAACACAGTGACCAAAGATCCCAAGGGAGGTGAGTGCTGTGCCCAGGCGGTGGTTCCAGAGAGAGGGGAATGTGATGTGCTGATCCAGATACCACATAGATATTTGGAGTCTTTAGACCAGACCACAACATTGGGTGCCGGCTTCCAGATCCATCCAGTAAATTCCTACTTGGAATTACTATTTTTCTGGGCACCCCAGGGGAGGGTTTTACCCATGCAGTGGGGCAGAAGAGTGTATGGGCCCTGGTTATTGGGGGGTGGGCTGGCAATGACAAAGGCAATCTGTTCTTGATGTGAAACACTTTCTTGGCAACTGGAAGGCAGACAGCTACACACAATTAGTAGAGGACATGCTATTTCATTTCAAAAGGCTTGGAAGTAACATGAGTGTTAAAGTCCATTATCTCACTTTTCCAGAGAACCCTGGTGATTTAAGAGAAAAGCAAGGTTAAAGGTTTCACCAAAACATAAAAACAATTGAAGCCAGATACCAAGGAAGATGGTATACACACATGATGGGAGACTATTGTTGGAATCTTATGCGGGATTGTCCTGACAGTTCCCACTCGCAGAAGTCTTACAAAAGGAGCTTCTTTTATGTCGAATGACTGAAAAGTTTGTATCATAAACCTGTGTTTTTAGTATGAAATAAGTAGATTTTCATGTAGTACACTTTTCTTTTAATTTTCATGCTTAAAGGATATTAAATAAAACACTACATTAAAATATCCTGATTATTTTATGAACGAAGAGAGTGAAGAGTGGTATATGGCATATGTTGTGTATCTCAAAAACTAGAGCTGATAGGGGAAAACTGGTGCCATTTATGGAATCAGCAGGACAAATATACCCAGAAACACGTCTAACATTTGAGGAACCAAAATGTGTGTTTGCCTGTGTTATTAGTTAGAGCAATATTATATTGTTAAGTAAACTAAACCTGATATATAATTAGCAGACACACAATAGTTATTACAATGTTTATAATGCTATTACATAAATTATTAAATTAAGACTAATACCATGGATTATTGAAAGTAGTCAGTATGTTAACATGCAATGGATGGATCATTTGCATATGCAGTTGTGTATATGTGAGCACACAGTGTAACAAAGTGTGTGAAAGCATGTATATGTGAAGATGTTTGAGCACATGCATTTGTTTACTTATACAGATTTGCTAATCTATATTTTCAGTGAATGCCCATGCAGATAAATCTTATATATTTCAGTATGAACTGGATGTTAGGTACATTCTTAATACTAATGGTGTGGAATTGGCTTTTTATTTTAGGTCTACCAGCTTTACTAAATTCCTTTCATTATCTGTGCATAAAATATGAAGAATACGTTCTTGTTGTAGAAGTGCTCTTTTGAATGAAACACGCAAAATGGATTTGTGCTTCCACTATGTTTATAAATCACCTCTGATTTTGTATCTTAGTAAACATGTTTTTAACTTTATTACAGTCCCTGTCTTATGGGGAATGAATTCAGCGTAGAGGGCTTTGATACACACATTTATTTTTCTTTTTACTAAGTGTATTTTTATGTTTTGCTATTCTGATATATGGGAGCTATATATTTACTGTCGTGAGGATGGGTTGGTTTTAAGATTGAATGGTCGCATAAAAGTAAGATGTTCTTAAACCAATGGAAAAGGGTGTTATAAAAGTTACAACCTTGTTCTTCCTATTGCAATTTAGTTAATTTTTTATTCATTATCCCTAAAATGGAAATACAATATAACCAATTGCATGTAACAATTTTGGTGATTTAAATATGCAAATACACATAACTTTCTAGCTATGAATATAGAAATGCATTTAATATTATTACAGGTGTCTATCTTTTTTTTTTTTATAAAAGTCCCTTTACTTCTCTAAAATGCAATACTCTTCCATTATTATTCAAAAGAGAAATCTTTGGTTGTCAGTATTTTAAATAACCATTGCATTTCCTTTACACATATGCCATTTAATCTAGAGGGTCATTTTCCAATGTTACTGCACCTTGCTCATTTGACACTTGCATATCCCTTAACATACTTGCTTTTCTCAAATAATACTCAGAGAAGGGTTTTATTGTATCATTAAATTTACCTTGGATATGTCTATGAAAATCATTTTTATTCAGGTTACAGCAATGGGATTATAGCAAGCATATATTATTATGAACATATAGTAATGTAAAATATTCATAATACGTGTATTGTAGATTTATGTAGGGATTCTCACTAAAGGTAAGGATTAATTCTATTATTCTTGTTTAATAAATATGTATTGAAATATTGTTATGACGCGCCTGAAGAAAAAATAATAGTTTATATAATACTGTAACGTGTATGTGATAGAATATCATATTTACGGCTTTATTAATATTACATTATATCTGGAATGTGGGTCCTATTGCAAACTGTAATTGAAACACGTAGGACTTCGAAAAGCTACCCTCCCTTTTTCAGTGACATAATGCTAACAATATCTTTTTTCATTGGGTCCATCTGAACCCATACCTATGTGATTGCTTAATTGTTTCCGTTCGAGCACGCAACTCCGACAGCCCAGAACTGGTTTACGAAATAGAGTCTCTTGCTCATAGCTTGCAGCACTTCTAATTTAAAAGCGACATAAAACTGCCAAATTTTAAGGATGCAACCGTTACGTGCTACACGTTGGACTAATGGGGCTGGAATTTAATATGGCCCTATGTACTTAAAATAATAAAAAATTCACAAACATAATGTATCGTTAAATTAATCAAAATTGTAAGACAATGCTGCCTGCTTTATTCATCCATTAAATAATAACGGCAGAGGACCAGTAAAAAAGTTTTTTGAGATAACAGTTATATTGCTAGATATGACTGATGTATTGCAGGCTGCAAAATCTCTTTTTAAAGGACCACTACATAAAGAATAAAAGATAGTTGTTTGAAAACTGGGAGTCTAACTAAGAGAAATATCAAGCAAGTTAGTTTTTCATTAGATAAAATTAATTTTATCTGCTGGACCCTAGGGGAATCGACAATACATCATAGGTGGAAGTTTTGTGTGTGGGTGTTAACATTTAATTGACATTGCATTTTCCCGAAGCAAGGAGTCTGCTTCTGGGCCAGTGAGGAGGAAAAGGTGTGGTATCAATTTAACTTATCCCATTATCTTAACAAAGTTTTTCTATTCCCTCCATCCTTATTCCTCTGGCCACTGACAGCCAAAACACACACTCATGGTTTGGCTCTCAGGAAGTGATGTAAAAACAGAAAGTGGATTTCTATCTCCATAACAAAGTCTTAAAAATTCAGATTTTCCCCCAAACTATTTTTTGTCCATGGGTTACACAGCTGCTAAAATTGAGCCTCATTCAATTGCAAGCCCGTAATTACCCATAACCAGACCTTTTGCCTACGGGTCACATTTTTTCACAACATTTAGATGTATTCAATTGTTTCTAACCAGTAAATAATGTTTGCTGATCGGGTTGCACTCAAGCAATCTTCCAATATATTAAAGCATCTATTTAAGTCCATGTGGGTGGTCTGATATGAATTAACCCCTTGATTTTCAGGATCACTATGACATAGAAATAAAAGTTACAAATATATATTTTTTTTTCAGATTTGCGAGTTTCAGACTGTTGTGCAATTAATGCCTTTCATTGCTTTGGCAGCATTTCAAAGTTTAGTAGAGTGTGATTATTTGCTTCTGCAGCTATATAAACAGGTGTTTAACCCTCTTGTGGGTCCTGTCTAGTAACAGTAGGGCTTTTGAGTCAGTAACTTGCAATTGGAATGAGAGTAGCTAAATGTAGCCAATTGAATATCCATAACATTTACAGGCTACATTATGGGTACAATTAATTCCGATTTGGACAATTGAATGAGACAAGAGTTTGATACAATATTTGCAAACAACTGTTTTTTTTTTCTTGAGCTATAATAAAAAAAAATTAAATAAAAAAAAATTAAAGATATTACAATCACTTAAATGTCTAAAATTTGAATTGTATCATTTTCAATTGTAAGCTTGCATCTCGTGGGATACAGGCCGTATGTCTGTGGACGTGCTGGGGGCTCCAATTCGTCTCTGATTCCGGTACCATTCAATTGAACAAGCCCGCAAGATAGGGGCCGAACGCCAAAGCCATAAACCATGCACTCGTGTGTAGCTGTTCATGGCGGGAATATGATCAATTAAGCAAGGCTGTAACCAACCATTTAAAAACAGCCAAAAGAAAATGAGACAGCTATCATTACGGCAGTAAAACATGGAGGCTACATGTCAATCAATTAGGTTCAGGGGTCCTATATGCGATCAGACTCGCAAACCCGCAAAATACAAAATAATAAAAATGAATGACAATACTGTTCATGTGGGTGGCCTGATATGTATTAAGTCATTGTTTCCTGAGATCAATAAAACCCCTAAATGACACATAAAAAACTATGATTTTTTATTGCTGATTTGCAAGCTTGAGACTGTTGTGCAATTAATTTGAATGTCTTTCCTCACTTTCCCGCCATTTACAGTGCAGTATTGATTTTTTATTTGCATATACATTGCTGCTGACAGGGGTTAAACCCCCTTGTAGGTCCTTTCTCATAGGATTTACTCCTACATTTGCCATTTACGGGTGTGAAAACATGTGCTGGCTTGGGGAATCGTAGCAATTGAATAGCGATTTGAGATTTTATCAGAACTTTTGCAGATGGGAAAGATCAAAGCCTTAGGAAGGCTGTAAGTTTCAGGTTTAACCACTACAAAGTTTTCAAGCCTTTAACCCGTAAATCATTTGGAGCCCTCAAAGAAGACACCTATTGAATATCAAATGTACTTACCTCCTAGCTGAGGTGCTGCCACCTTGAGGGCTGGATTGGAAATGGTGAAGTCGGACGCATAGCGCGCCACAAGCTGTGAGAGGGTGCAAAATGGTGTTTGCTCTCCTAATGCTCTCCTACCTGAGATGCTGAGACACTGAACAGAGGCAGTGGGTGGATTTGGCTCTATGGTGTGCTGAGGTCGTTATTGCTGCTAGACTTACATCCTGATAAACTGATTGTGAGGAGGGAGGCGGCTTGCAGACAGAGGTGCACACTATCAATCTTTGCCTGGGCAACTTGGAAAGGAAGCAGCCCCCTGATACATAAGCCGGTGGAAAAGTGCAGCTGACTAGGAATGCTGCTATTCAACAGGAAGCCGTCAAGACATGCTTTGCCTGCAAACCAGAATATCAGCTCCACTCTGAGGCAATCCTGACCAGCCTGTTGGCACAGAGGGGAGTCCCTTGTGGATAATGACTCACAGAAAGGAATCTAACAAGTTGTGCAGTTGAACCCCCTACAAGCGCATGTATCTTTCTGTGTTATTTATTTTCCTTTTCTCCTAGTAACTAGCTGGGGAGTGGCTATTAAACCTTATGTGTTCAGAGAATGCATTATGTGAAAGAGAGGAGTATAATCTCTTCAGTCTTCATTCTCCTTTTGAATAACTGAACATGAAGTAAAATGTAATCTGCTGTGTATACATCTAGAGGGTGATTAAAGCTGCAGAGATATATCTTTATTCAGCAAGGGCTATTCATATGCCTTGCAACATCTGGGACTACTTGCACACTGGAATATAGACTTTGGTAGAAATCAGATTGCAAGGAGGCTCAATGAGCTGCTTATCTGATCCCTTCTGAAAAATACAAGTACCCCCCTCTGTTACCTCTCTTTTTTTTTCAGCAGTTAGCTGAAAGGCTGCTCATCAGTGTTTATAGTAATGCAGTGGGTAATGAGAGGAACATAATCTCTCTACTTCTGTGAATAACTGAACAGAAAAATCTATAAATAGTGATGTCGCGAACATCAAATTTTGGGTTCGCGAACAGCGAACGCGAACTTCCAGCAAATGTTCGCGAATGGGCGAACATCGGCGAACCCTATAGACTTCAATGGGCAGGTGAATTTCAAAACCCACAGGGACTTTTTCTGGCCACAATAGTGATGGGAAAGTTGTTTCAAGGGGACTAACACCTGGACTGTGGCATGCCGGAGGGGGATCCATGGCAAAACTCCCACGGAAAATTACATAGTTGATGCAGAGTCTGGTTTTAAGCCATAAAGGGCATAAATCACCTAACATTCCTAAATTGTTTGGAATAACATGCTTTAAAACATCAGGTATGATGTTGTATCGATCAGGTAGTGTAAGGGTTACACCCGATTCACAGTAACAGACCAATCTCCCCGTTTAATGCACCGCAAACAACCGCAAACAGTCCCTTTGCACAACCGCAAACTCCCCATTTGCACAAGGTTGGATACCAAGCAAGCTATGTCCTGTTCCTTGTCCTCACTGATGTCATTGAAGGTCTCTTCCTCCACCCAGCCACCAAGGGTCCCCGAAAGGTGACAACAAGCCCCCTGGGACGCCTGCTGTGTTTGGTCTTCCACCTCCTCAAAGCCACCTACCTCCTCGACTCCTCTTCTTCAGACTCCCAGAGTCTGGGGGCTTCCACTGCACCGCATGGAATATTATACACAGGTCAGAGTCTGGGGGCTTCCACTGCACAGCATGGAAGATTATACACAGGTCAGAGTCTGGGGGCTTCCACTGCACAGCATGGAAGATTATACGCGTTGCCTCTGTCTGCGTTATTATAAGGTGTGTACTGTTAAGTAGTACTATTCCTATCGGTTTAATCCCTGTTACGTCCACTATTAGGGGACGTGTATATGGCATTGATTTTTGGAAATGGCAGATGGAAAAAGATGCTTGGTCGGTCCTCCCACTTCAAATTTGGAGCACTGCGCGTGCAATCTAAGGTGCCACCAGATATGAGTGTCACTGTGCATTGGCAAAAGTTGGCAGAGTAGGCGCTGTAGGCCTCACACACGCCTGTAGGCAGGCAACTGATATTCAATCCATTACAGTCAAAAAAGTGTTGTTTTATGTCACTGTACACTACGGTTGCACCAGATATGACGTATCACTGTGCACTGGCAAAAGTTGGCAGAGTAGATGCAATAGGCTTCACACACACGCCTGTAGGCAGGCAATTGCTATTCAATCTATTACAGTCAAAAAAGTGTTGTTGTATGTCACTGAGCACAATATAAGCTGTGAGCCTGACAGAGGCAGCCAACTGAAATTAGATTACAGGAAAAAAAGGTTGTTTTCAATGTATGTTACACCACCAGGTATGAGTAGTGAAAATAAGCACAATATAAGCTGTTAGGTGTTAGTCTGTCACACACACACACTGGCAGGCAGGCATAGATTACACAAAAAAAATAAAAAATAAATTAAATGATGTTCAAAGTTTCCTCAATGATAAAGTATAGGGAGCGAACCGAAAAGCGCATGTGTTCGCCGTTCGCTCCGAACGTGAACATGCGAAAATCGCTGCGAATAGTTCTCCGGCGAACTGTTCGGGACATCACTATCTATAAAGTGCAAGTGAACACAAAGGGGGACTTCAGGTGATAAAATACACCTTTATAGAGAGTGGAACACATATGCAAGGTTATATGTCTGACCCATATCCAGACATTTAAAGGTCTTATTAATTCTGGGTGTACTCTCATATATTCAAATCGCTGAGTTATTAAGGACTGTGCTGACCTCTAATGAAAGAGGACAATCCTAAATTGTACCCTGGGAAGCATCTGAATAAATCTTATACAGTGAGGCTGACACAGCTACTTGTAAAACCTTGTAACATTGGTTTATGAAAGCACTTCTTATTAATAATATCTTTAGCAAAAGTACATAAAGCCTTGCTAACATTAGGAGAGACTGACATAGTCAGCTGCATAACCTTATAGCATTGGTCTTTCTGAAGAACTCCTCATTTTGGACTTTCCTATTGATATAAAGTCTCTGAAGTAGCACGAAAGTTTTTCAGAACATTCAGAGTACAAATAGTAGTAGTATATAGTACTTGCAGAAAAGCTGTCTACTCATAAACTGAGAGCATAAGTACAATAAGTATAAGGTGAAGCTGGAGGTTCTGAAGTATTCTCTATTTTGGATACTTATTTTTTTTTTGTCTTTGAGACATAGTCTGTGAAGAAACAGGTAAACTCCTCAGATTGTAAGCAGACATGAAGTGCGGTAAAACCACCTCTCCTTGAATGGAGGACTTTTGTATGATTGGATCACATCTAACGGATCCCAACTAATAAAAAAGTTTAAAAGCGGGGGAAAGTGGAATAGTAAAAGGAAAGAGAACTAAAAAAAAAAAAAAAAAGGAAGAAAAGGAGAAAAAGGGGAGAGAAAGAAAGGTATACACTTTAAATTTGTGGGGAAATAGTCTATCTGAAAACTGAAGACATATATATAATAAAAACTCATAATTAAAGGATCATAATTAACAGGAGGAATCAAAAAATTATACTTTATTCCTTTAAACATACTGAACCATCATCTGTAAGTAAGGTATTAGTTTCAGATTCCAACTATAAGACGTTAGTGACTCTTTTTTCTCTATTATGAGAAGTAAAAACTCTGTTGCCAAGAAAATTAAACCAAAAGATAAAAAAGGCAATTCAAAGAATGCCTCTCAGTTCATTTCTCCACATAGTAAAGGAGCTCCTAAGGACCAGACTATCTGTAACTTCAACCCCAGATCAGGGGAATGTTAATACTTCTTCTGAATTATCCCCACAGCTGGAAATTGAATGAGAGAGGATCCTGTGACTATGTTAAAGATTAAAGGACTTTTCTCTGAACCCCAAGCTTCTTTTTTTGATGGAATTTAAAAATCAAATATTAGAAAATACTAAAAATATCACAGAAGCTAATATGAGGATATCAGACATAGAAGGTAAACATGAAAAATTGATAAAGTATCATAAAAATCTACTGTCATTTACAGCTCAATTACAGGAATATGTACAGGAAAATGTTTCGAATCTTGAAGACAGATCAAGAAGAAATAATTACAAAATTAGACGTATTCCGGAATCAGTTAAAGATTCAGATCATGAGAGCTATACTACAAAAATGTTGTTGACAATCAACACACCAATCTCCATTGGTGATAATAAAATTGAGATGATCCACAGGATACCTCTTTCAAAAAATACAGACAAATCTAAGCCCAGAGATGTAATGGTTTAACTTTAAGTCTTGTCATATAAAACTGCATTAATTAACTTGCTATGGCAAAATAAGCTTATTTTACAGGACATCTCATTTTACACTCTTAAAAAATGAAGAGAATGTCTAAATGTTACACAAGCTCTAAGAAAACATGACATAACCTACAAGTGGGGTTTTCCAACCAGACTTTTTATAAGAAAAGACTCAATATGGATGTCTGCAAAGACAGTTAAAGATGCAGAAATCCTACTGGAAAAATGGGGAATCCCTTTTACCCCATCAGTGGGGACTGAGATTCTGCCTTGTCTACATCTGAAAGACTCTGAGTGGCATAAAGTCTCTTAGCATTTCGCTACTGTTTTGATGTGGGCTATTTGCACAGAGCTTGGTTAATAACAGATATCTGTTGCAATAGAATAAGGCTTTTAAAGTGAAGAGAATGGGTGAGGGGAGGGAAAAAGGAAAGAAGAGAAAATAGTGTATCAAAGTTTTGATATTTTAAGGGAATTTTTTTTCCTTCCTCTCGGTTTCCCTTACTCAAACTGTGAATTAAGGGTACTAAAAAGGGTATGTCACTTTATATAATATTGGTTTTCCAAAAACCCATAAGATAATTAAACAGTTATTAAAGAGGAAAGGGGGAAGAGGAGAGAGGAGGAGAAAGAAAAAAGAGAAAGGTGGAAATTAGATAAATAAGAAGTTACACAGTAAGCACTTGGTTTTTGCTTCACTCGATGATGAAGTAGGCACACAAGAAGTTTATATGGTTATTATAATTTTATGCACAATTGCATTTTTGTATTCAAGGTTTAAGCACTGTATCTATGATAGATCAAAGGTTTTCCTTTTTTTTATTTTTATTTTTTTATTTACACTATTGCTTTTTCCAAGATAAAGGGGAAGAGCTATAAGATATTTAAATAATAAGTATTATACAAAGATGAAGTCACACTAAAAGTGGAATTATTTGTTAGATCAAGATCAAGAAAATGTACACTAAGTTTACACGGTCAATATGACCTTATATACAATTGCACTGGTATTAAAGTTTAAATATTATATCTTAGATATATATAATATACATATTTTTTTCCTGTTTTTATGTCATTGACAACTCACTGGTTTAGAATATAGGGTAAAACAATAAACAAAACATTAAAGAGTAGAAGTTATAAGGTTAACCCCTTTTTTTTTCTCCTCTCTTCTCCCCCCTTCTCATTCCCGGAGATGCCATGCATCGTTTGCATTCTCTCAGAAGGCCCTCAATTGGGCTAAGCTTGCCATTTTCTATTTTTCATAGCTAGTCCTAAATGGTATTGAGATGTTATCAACATCGTACAGCAACTATTTGTGTGTGTGTGTGAAAGTTGTTTGTTGTATGTTAAGGGTTGTTAAGTATTTTTCCTATGGCAAAAATGTAATCTGGTCAAAAAAATTTAGGGATGGGGATTAGGATAGTTTCACAAAATGTAAACAGACTTAATTCCCCTTTTTAAAGAAGATGTTTACTTGAGAGTCCCTTGAAATTTAAAGCAGACATAAACTGCATTCAGGAAGGTGGGAAACATCACTCGCTTTATAAACAGACAATTTACAGAGGGCATTAATGCCACCTCCCTCTCAAAATCTAAAGAGGTTTCTATTTTTTTCAGCAGAAGATTGACAATCTGTGAGGAACATAAGATAATTGATAATTGAAGTGAAGGTAGATTTATTGTCTAGCTAGGCACGATTGATAATACAGCTATAACATTGGTTAATTTATACACCCCAAATAGTAATTAACTGAGGTTTATTAAGAAGTTATTAGTTATGGTAAATAAGATAAAGAAAAGTAACCTTATTATCTGGGGCAATTTTTATTTGATATTTGATCAAGAGAAAGATAAGTAATTTCTCCATTATAACGCCCAAGGTGATATTCGTGGCCGTCAGGTCAGTCAATTTTCAAAATTTATTTTGAGATATAAAAAATATTTGACACATGGAGAAAGTTAAACCCGGATTTAAAAGATTACACGTATTTCTCAGCCAGACATAAATCCTATACTAGGATAGATCATTTTCTGACTGATTTGCAGACCATGAATATCATAAAAGACAAAAGAATTGGAGATATCAGCTGGTCTGACCATGCTCCAATTTCTTTGGAGCTGGCTGATGGTTTAAAAAGGTTGACGTATAAAAAATGGAAATTCGATCCTTTATTATTTAATTCATTAGATTTTACAGAGAATTGTAGAAAAGAGTTCATAGATTATTTTAGTATTAATGCTAAATCAGTTCCACTTCAATCAACAGTTTGGTGCACCCATAAGGGACTTTAATTAGTAGAGCAGCTTCCATGAAGAAATAAAGAGGTCCTCCGCTCAGACAATTATATTTAGAACTGAATAAGGTACAAATTAAAAACAAACTTAATGCTAATTAAAATCTCTGTAATGAAATAAGTGCTATTAATAGAAAAATGTTAAAAAATCTTGCAAATAACTGATAAAAGGATTGTGAAGATGCAAAAACAATTTTATATCAGAGGTATTTAAAATTGGTAATCAAAGGATTTCAAAACGCGTTCATTTGGTCAGATTAAATAATAACATTCCGATATCTGAACCCAGTAAGATCTGGGACATTTTCGAAAAGATATTATTAAGGCCTAAATAATTTAGAAAAAGAAGAGAGTTTTGCCAAAAGTTCCAGTGTAGAAATTAGAAAATATTTAGAAAAGATAAATCTCCGTAACCTATCAATAGAAGCATTTGAAAAGTTAAACCAACCCTATCTCTGTTGAGGAAATTAGAGGTGTGATAAGTTCTTTAAAACCTAACAAATCCCCGGGAGTGGATGGACTTGATAACAGTTATTATAAACTTTTCTCCTCAGAACTCTGCCCACATCTAAAGTCTGTTTTTAATGAATTTATAGACAGAGGTACAATTCCTAAAGCGATGACCCAAGCTACAATAATTACCATTCCTAAGCAGGGCAAGGACCCTGAGGACTATCAAAATTTTAGACCAATTTCCCTTTTAAATGTTGACATCAAAATCTACTCTAAAATATTGGCAGATAGATTGAATAAAGTTCTCCCAAGATTAATAAATTCAGATCAAGTGGGCTTTGTTCAAAGGAGACAAGGTAAGGACAATATTAGGAAGTTAAGTGATTTAATTTCTTTTGTCAGCTTCATGGAGATTCCAATGTTGGCCTTTTGTTAGACACCAAGAAGGCTTTCGACAGGGTCAACTGGAGCTTCATGGAGCTGGTACTATCAATTTTAGATCTTCTCGAAGCTATTAAGCTGAGCCATTTATATGGTTAGAGTACTAGCAAAATCATTGCTAAATGGAAGACAATCGAGGGGACATAGTGGGGAAATATCCATGTAGCTCCTTGCTCTGGTTCTCTAGACTGGATTTGACACTATTTCAATGTTTACGTAAAGGGCTTATTTCTCTACTTAAACACTGATACAAAAAACAGAAATTATGCATAATACATAGACCTTCTTTGGCTGCTCCACTGGAGAGCTTTTTTGAAAGAGACAACATTGTCCCATTAATTAATGGCAAGCCGCTGGATTTAAGCTTATTGGTGATTTGTTTATCAATAGCTCATTTGTTTACAAAATATATTTGTCCTCTAATTTCCAAGATATATCATTTTTATAGTTGGAATATGGATTAGTTAATTCAGGAGTTAGGTTACAATCTAATTAATACTACTCAATACTTACTGTTTGAAAAATTGATAATGAATAACTATTTCACCAAATTAATCTCTAAATGTGACAACATGCTCTCTGGGTTAAGAGAGATGGGCAAACTCAGAGAATAGCTTAAATGGGAAAGAGATCAAACCATTGTCTGGCCAGAGGAGTGCTGGTATAAAGCATGTCGCTTAGTAAAGAGATCATCAATTTTTATGGTATATAGGGAGACATTTTACAAAGTATCTCATAGATGGTACTTAGTACCATCTATTTTTAATAAAATGAACATAAATTCCTCTAACATGTGTAGGAGAGAATGTGGAGAGGAAGGGACCTATATGCATATATGGTGGGAGTGCAAGGGGGTCCAAAGATTCTGGGAACAATACGTTCAGAATCTGTCAACAATCAGATTCAGACTTTCCTTTAATCCAGAATTCTGTTTATTGCATATGTTACTGGACAATCTCCCTTTAGGGACTGGTCTGTTGATCTCTCACATAATGCTGGCGGACAAATGGCTGCTATCAAAAAGCTGGAGATCAACTTATCCAGTATCATGGTCGGACTTGTAATATAACATTCAGAAATATAGAGAAACAGAACATTCCCTTTACTTTGGGATTTTAAAGAACGAAGACAAAATGGTTAAATGGAGTCTATGGGATCTAAATAAGGAGGAAGAATAAAGGCAAAGAAAGATACTCTCTTTCCTCTCCTTTTCCCCTCTATCAGTTTGAACGTTCTGGCCATAGGTAAATATTAACAACCTGCGTGTGTGTTATCTTTCATATGTATTTGTTATAAGGAGCCCTTTAATGAATTAGAAGATTGTATATTTTATATGTAAGATTTAAGATTATAATCTATTAAAATGTATTTTTGGACTCCTATTTTTAGTATGAATGTAATTTTAACTGTTTTATGTGTTTACTTGTTATTTACTGTCCAATTTTTCTACTGTAAAATCAAAATAAAAAGATAAAAAACAAAAAAAATTACTTACCTCCTCATTTACGTCTACAGTAACTTCCAATTGCTCAATTGAATCGAGCTCTTTGTTTTTATAACTAAAGTGATGTTTTCTCTAAAGATGTATTTTAATGCTTAATATTGATTTTTACGTTTTTATTAATTTTAGACCGCTTCAAATATGTATTGAGGCATTGCAGTTAGGTAACTTATTTAGAGTCAGATAGGCACTAGTGTTCAGAATAGCCTGACCTCACACATAGACTAGGTGGCGATTAGTGAAATATGTTGGTGGGAGCATTTTGTCAACTTATATTAGTCAAGTTATACAACTGAAGCTGAGAATCAGAATAAAGAAAGAACGTGTATTTCTGGGGTAGCAGTGGAAAAGCCATATATGCAGGATCTCTCTGGTTGAACCCAGTTGAGTTACTTAGTGTCATTCTTTTTACGATGCAGTGTAGTACTTTGAAATACATTGTATGTTTGCATGTGCACAGAAATGTCTATCTGCAGTGATATTTCTGTGTGTAAGTGTACTTGACATTTTAGATATATTCATATTTATATATATATATATATATATATATATATATATATATATATATAGTAAATAAGTAGTATATTTGTGTTCACATTTGAAAGTCTAGAACAAGTTAAAAAGCTTGTTTCCTGCTAAGAATTCAGAGAAATATAGTTATACCACTGCCTTCTGGGAACCTGGGCAGGGACATTCAAATATGCCCACAAAGGCTTCGCTCTTGTAATCAAAATCATTTTAAACATGGCTTCCTTTAAGCATATGCCTGCTGTATTGCACAACTTTAAGCATAGCTCAAGATGGATTATATATAAGCCAGGAATCCCACCCACATACAGCTGTTTCAAGGTTACTGCCTCTCATCAGCGTGAGGACTATTCCTAGCTTGTGTAGTAGATTTTGTTGGGAGGTATTTTACCACAAAAAAATAATTAACTTTATGGTGGGCAAAAGAGCAATAGAAGCCCTCCACTGTACAGTATTTACTGTACTACTGTAGGGTGGAGAGCTTCTGTCACTCTTTTGCCCACCATAAATGAAATGATTGTTTTTATATATATTATAGACTCTGGATTTTTATCACATTACCAAAACTGGTGACCCTGCCACATTCCTGCTCATGTTTTTTTATTGTTTTTTTTTCTACTCCTTAATATGTGGGGTATTTATGACCCCAAATTACTCTGGTTTTCGCTGATCTAAGAAATCAAACAGACACATAAACACTTGACTGTCAATTTGAATGTTTGCTCTGTATTTCACATCTTACATTTATGCAGTATTGCTTCTAACTTGGAAAAGAGAGGTGTTACTCTCGAAAGCTCGTCTTTTCAATTAATATGTTTGTCCAATAAAAAAGATATGAAGACTCTTCTTAATACATTTCTAAAAATTTAACTTTTATTGAACATGTTTTAAATACAATCAATTTAGAGGAATTCAAATATACTTTGTAATCACTTCTGAAACTGGGATTTGTCATTTATCAGCGTCTATCCCAAATATTTCTGTTCAATAATACATTTACAAAGATTATTTACATCACTGGGATATACCAAATAATTTTTCAGTTGGATAAGTAATTGCCATGTTCGGTGGATAGAGGATTATATACTCATGTCTATTTCATTTGAAACAAATAGTTATAACCCTTTGTATAATCTGAATATCATTTCATGATACTTTTTTTTTCTCTGCAGATTGAACACCCACCTAAATATTTTTCTCAGAGACTACTTTTATTTGTATTATGTCAAGAAATCGCTGTTAGAGCACATTAGGTCATGTAGTAATTTATAAAAGCATTTGCGCTTTCTTATTGTCAAATGGTATTAGTGTATTTTTTGTATCTTTACTTAAAAGAGAAAGCTTTTAACTTTGACATATGTTGCAATACTGATGAAGATATTTTGTTTAGCCTTTAGATTATAGGACTATTGTTTGGCTTCACTGTCACAACAGATTAGCCTTTAGCTTTATTAGCCCAAAACTATCACATATATAGTTGTCAGCAGTGTGGCTTGCCAAAAGCCATTGCTAATGCTGCGGGCTCGCGCAGCAAGCCTGCGGCCCTCGCAAAGTGATCCTCATCCTCCCTCCTCCCTTTCCCCCTCTCCATTACCCCCCTCCCCTCACTTACCTGTATTGCGCTGCTCCTGCTGCTGGCCAGCGCGTCTTCTGTGTCGGGACCCGGTATATGCTAATGACGTGACGTCACATGTGCGTCACGTCATTAACATATGCCAGGTCCCAAAGACCCGATGGACAGCAGCAGGAGTCCCATGACTCCCATCACCCCCTCCTCACTCCTCTCATCCTCCCTCTCCCCTCTCCCTCCCCTATCCCTCTCCCTCCCCTCATCCTCTCCCTCTCCTCTCCCTCTCCTCTCCCCTCATCCTCCCCTCATCCTTTCCCTCTCCCTCCCCTCATCCTCTCCCTCCCCTCATTCTCTCCCTCTCCTCTCCTTCTCCTCTCCCTCTCCCTACCCTCATCCTCTCCCTTCCCTCTACCTCCCCTCACCCTCCTTCTCCCTCCCCTCATCCTCCATCCTCCCTTTCCCTCTCTCCATTTACCCCCCTCACTTACCCCCTCACTTACCTGTATTGCGCTGCTCCTGCTGCTGTCCAGCGCGTCTTCTGTGTCAGGACCCGGTATATGCTAATGACGTGACGTCACATGCGCATCACGTGATTACCAAATGCCGGGTCCCAAAGACCTGATGAAAAGCAGCAGGAGTCCCATGCCTCCCATCAACCCCTCCTCACTCCTCTCATCCTCCCTCTCCCCTCATCCTCCCCTTCCACTCATCCTCCCCCTCCACTCATCCTCACCTTCCACTCATCCTCCCCCTCCGCTCATCCTCCCGCTCCACTCATCCTCCCCCTCCACTCATCCTGTCCCTCCCCTCTCCCTACCCTCATCCTCTCCCTCCACTCATCCTCCCCCTCCACTCATCCTCCCACCCCACTCATCCACCCCCTTCACTCATCCACCCCCTCCACTCATCCTTCCCTCCCCTCATCCTCTCCCTCTCCTCCCCCTCCCCTCATCCTCTCCTCCCCCTCCCCTCTCCTCCCCCTCCCCTCTGCTCCCTCTCCCCTCATCCTCTCCCTCTCCCTCCCCTCCCTTCTCCTCTCCCTCTCCTCCGCCTCCCCTCATCCTCTCCCTCTCCCTCCCTTCATCCTCTCCCTCACCACTGGAAAGGAAACACAAGGGAGTAAATAGACAGGGGGAGAGGCTCGCGGTGAGCACCGAAGTTGCTCACATTAGGTGGCAAACAGCTATGCCAGCATTACAATTTTATTGCCGTCATTTTTGACGGGCAAGTCGCTAGTCACATATATAGAGGTCAGCAATGCTGGTTGTTGCTAATGCCTGCGGGCTCGCACAGCAAGCCCGCGGCAACTGCAGCCCTTGCAAAGCAAGGACCGCAGTTGCTAGCAAGGAGCGCCAAAGGCGCTCCTTGCGCTGGTGGAGATGAGCGCTCCTCCCTATGACCTCTTGCGACTTTTGGACCACAAATGTGGACTCTCGCAAAGCGAGGGATCGCATTTGCAGAGGTGGAGGCTCCCACCTCGGCTGCAATGAGTCGGAGGCTCATTGCAGGCCGCAAATGCGGACCCTCGCGAAGCGAGGGGCCGCATTTGCGGAGGTGGAGGCTCTACGGTGCCTCACAAATGGTTACAAATGACCACACAACCGAGACTTTGAAATAACACATAAACACGCAAAAATACGACAAACCGTGCACAGCTCCAAACATAAAAATAAATAAAAATACACACAAAAATAACATAAAAACCTTACCCACACCAAGGGGGGCACCCAGGACCTCTTCAACACTGCTTAAACCACGAATTCTGTCAAATTTACAAAGTTTAGCCACTCGAAAATCTCCTAAGTGAGAGAAAAAATGGCAGCTGAAAAAAACAAAAACGAGGCTACACGACCCCTAAAGCCGCTAAATTACACAAAGCAATATACACCAATAGCAAGGATGCTTCATCATACAACCCCGCCTACCACAAACACAATCGCCACCATTTTACAATACTAACTTACAGAATGCGGAAGTACCCAGCTACACTAACGGCTTCCCCTCGCGCACGCAGCCTATTTACACTACACACTTCACACATTGCTGACACTTACACCTCAGCTCCACAACACTGCAAAAATACTACATTGTAAGATGCAAGAACATGAAAACAGATTGTCAGCTCTTCAGCACTATGCTTCCTGCATGTATTACTTACAAATAGGTAAATTACATTAATTTATTAATTTACTACTTATTTAATTAGCATTACAACATACATATACACAACAACAAAAATAAATAAATATTGCAATCAACGCAAAAGACATTCACTACGCACCTCACAACGAGCGCCAACGCTGCTCATAGCACACAAACTACACCAGGGGACAGCCTTGCAATAAGCACAGAAAGCAGATCAGCCCAGACCTTACAATGACAGCAAAAGTGCCTCTGATAACAAAAAAATACAACAACCAAGAGGCTCACAATCAGCGCCGAGATCTCAGACCCCCATAAACAATAATGTCTGCCCCAAACAACATTCCTTCACTTAAATTCTATTGCCGTAATTTTTTGACGGGCAATTCGCTAGCTAATAATAATTTTTGTAAGCTCTCCAGTATGACATTGCTCACTCTGTTTGTCTGGTGCTTATTTATAGGGCCTATTATAATAAACAGTACTTTAACAGCTTTAGATTATATTATGCCTTTGATCGTGGTGCTGTAAAACTTTTATTGGTAGGAAATACAGTTAACAACCCTTAGCAGGATTTATTTCACATCATGAAACTTTTCCCAGAATTTAGGTACAGTTCTATTATTGATGGATATAGAATAGTTCTTGTTTGAGTTTTTTATATAATAGCCCGTGAGGTAACTGTTGCTATCACCTTTTAGCAATCTTTTACATCTTGATTCACACCAATTAATGTTTACTACACCAAAGGCTTATACTGCACTGGCTTTTATCATTTATGATCAACAGAATTATTCTCTTTTTTTTTTTTTAAGCCATTTGCAATTTTGCTGATTTTTTGTTCACTCGTGGCGGCTGCAATCTATACTAGGTTTTTCATATTCAATAACTCAATAACTTGGCTTTTAATTTAACCAATTGTATACAACACATGAATCACTCATTCTCATTAGACAACATTCAAAGCTATATATAGCCATTTAGCAGAAATGTGATGTACCTTGACACTATAGCTTTAAATTATGTCTGTAAGAAAGAGCTCATAAATTGCTGGGAATATCTATCCACATACTAACACTGCCTAACTATCCACCTAATAGATTCATGTTAAAGGCATTTTGAATGCATTTCAAATTACTAATGGGTGTCCACCACCCTCCCGACATGCGTTTCACTATCTAGGGCAACATATTTTTCAAGGGTTTTGACACTTTCATTGTGTAAGGCTGGGTTTATAAACCTGATTATAAACCTGACCCTGACTGCATCTGTCTGTGGGTTTTCTATATATAGATGCCATTTGTTATGGACGGCGGCAAAGACAAGCTAGAGGAAACGCTAGGGCCATGGAGTCAGAGACAAGAAGGCCCAGTGAAAAGAGTTAGGGGGTCACGTAACAGAATGAAGAGAAGTCAGACACTACCAAAAGTTATGAGTCAGAGGATAAAAAAATCATATTCAAATACCAGGGGTCAGGGCACCAGCAGGTATAATAGTCAAGAACAAGCTAAACGGTAACAACAGGAACACATATAATGCCAAGATGCAGAGGCAAAACAATTGAGCACAGTAGCTCAGTTACTGGCATTTTAAATCTGAAAGCGACAGAGTTCACATCAATTGGTGCATCAGAGCAAGGCATGCACACCAGTGATGTGTAGCAAAATAATACCCAAGCATGGAGTGAAAGGCACACAGGTGTGCTTACAGATGAAAATACATGCACTGCTTACAGCAAATGATGCTGCATGTGGGCACCCAAAGATGCTGTGATAATATCCAGTGAGAGAGGGCACACAGAGACAGGGAGTGCACACAGAAAGAGAGAGAGAGCACAGAGAGAGAGAGAGAGAGCATGCAGAGAGACAGCACAGAGAGAAACATTACAAATAGTGAGAGACAGAACAGAGACAGACAGCACAGAGAGACACAGCACAGACAATTGAAGATCAAATATGATACCGCATTTATGACGGGCAAGTTACTAGTTTTCTAATATAACACACATTTATTCTATATTTCTGATCTCATATTATGTAGTATATATCTACCTACTACAACTGCATATAGAAATTTACAAACTTTAATGATATACCCAATAAGCATGAAACAAAATAGTAAAAAATTTGTTTCACATGGAAATCTACTTTACAGACATGTGCAATATGCAGAAATACTTAAGTGAAATAAAACGACAAACTGATATTACAGTTTTTTATATCAAAATCTATTATTATTAATCAGCAGAAATCATGCATTTTTATTAAAACTGCCACAATTCCAGCCTACTCCATTTATGGTTCAAAACTTAGAGAGTCATAAAATGGAGTTTAATATAAACTGATAAATTATGACATCAACTGGATTGATGATATAATTAAGTAAAAACATACATTAACATAAAAATGTGATTAAATTATATTATGTTCAACGAGCACAGTCTTTGTCAAAAGGTTCCATTAGTATATATTATCTGCACTGTTTTATAGCCATTTTCAATGTAAAAGTAGATTTCTCGTTTTATATGTGCTTCATTTCTGGATAAACCTTTAATTCTTAGTCCCCTGCATTAGATCATCATTTGTGCAATTTGTCTTTCTTATCTTTTCTGGCATACTTAATAATTTATTCCCACTGATAACATTTCACAGCATAATTTTCAATTTAGAAATGTAAAGAATTTGTATAAATGAGATGTTCTATTACAGTCTTCTGACAAATATGCAGCTTATGGCATAAATTAACTTTTGCGCCTTTTAGATGGGAAGTTATCTGAGTAAATATATTCCCCTTTTACAAAACAAAATTGCAGCATTAAATATTTTTTTTACCGAAGTACAGTTATAATCGCCTTGAAGTTAACAGACAAGATATGGGCTGCAATTGTAATAAGCAAACTGCAAGTTCTATTTAAAAAACTGTAGTTCCGTATTGCACCATTAAACATTTCATATCAGACTACCACCACACATTCTACTGTGGTCAAGAATAATACAGAAGAAATAGAGTAGCCCTCATACAGCCCTATTAAATCCGTTTACGTGTTAAACCTTAGCTTGTAATGTAGCCAGTTAGACTTACGGCTATTAAATTAGCCCTCTAAAGTAAGCCGCTGACGATCTGCAGCTTTGGCGCGAAAAAAACCTATGGGAACATGGAACTTGCCGCAAATACTTTGTTCTCTCAAGCCCATAACGCTACAATTCCAAGAATACTATTAAATTGCAACAATATCACTTACCTTCAACCCTGTAACACGCAAATGTAGCCAAGAAGCCAATGAGTGCTAGAGAGGACTCGAAAGGGGGGTAAAGTCCAATCCATAGCACTTTAAATGCACATATACACACACTACTGTACTTTTATGAAAAGGGAAAGTGATGTTAGGTCTTAGAATTAATAGCACAACATTCTCAAACTCACAACTCATTTTTGATTTCCGTGATATATCCATCCTTGCAATCAATGTGTTAATACATATACTGTAACTCACATGTAATAGAATATCATTTTTACGGCTTTATTATTATTGCATTATATCTGGAATGTGGGTCCAATCGTAACTCATAATTGAACCCTGTAAGACTTGAAATCCAACCTCTATTTTTCTGTGACAAAATAATGATGATCTCTGTTTCCATTGGCTCAATCTAAACCCGTAACTACGAGTTTTGACTAATTGATCAATCACCTCCAACGTTCAACAAATGGTTTACGGGTTTGCGTCTCAAGTTTATAACTCGCAGCCTGTTCTAATTTATTAGCTAGGTAACTCCAAATTTCAAGCCTGCAGCCATTGCAGGTCTCACGTCGCACTTACTGGCTTTGAATTTAATGTGACTGATAGTTAATCAAAGCAATGCTTTGAAACAACAGAATGATTTCAACTCAAATTCAATTCAAGCCATTCATCATTACAGTGATCCAATCATGGATTGCAATTCTATATGTGTATTCAACACCTCCTAGATATAACAGCACGTATGGCCTTGGAGTACAAAATGAAGGACGTCATAGTTAAGTAGAATTCTGTTAAGATCATATTCTAATTATAGTAAACACCCTCTTCCAACAGCCTCTAGACTATATGTGATATTCTAGATAGAGAAGCTCAATACAGTCAGCAAAACCTGGAGCTGGCTTTATACAGCTCCTCCAAATCATGAGCTTCTTATTGCAAAATTCTGAATTAAACTAAGGAAAAACGGTAATAAACATCACACTTAGCAGATATGAAATAAACAATATTCTTTGTGAATATGCAGGGGAGATAAATAATAAATTTGAGAGATTGGACATGGTAAATAGAATGCCTGATGAAACTTTGGACAAATGTTTGTGATATTGTACAAAAATAGCAACAATGAACATACCCTAAAGAAAGAAAACTAAGAAGGAAAATTGACTGTCTGATGTGGCTTTGAAAGTAGCCCAGGAAAAAGGGAAAGTGAAAGGTAGTGTAGATAGGAAAATATTTTTACAAATGAAAGAGGAGTTTCAAAGGATATCAAGAACAGAAAATGAGACATTTTACAATGAGCAATGTAAATAGACAGAAGAAGATAACAAGAATATTGGAGATCTCAAGGAAACCTTACATGTCAAAATAGGCATGATAAAAGACAAAAATGGTAGGGACTTAAAGGAAGCAGATCAGATAAAAAAGAGGTGTCAGGAATGCATAAAAGCTCTACACCAGAAAGTTCTTAACAAGACTGATAATGACTGTGGTTTCTCCAATGAGCTGGAGCCAAACATCTTGGAGAGTGAAATGAGATGGGCCATAGGAAGCCTTGCAGGGGTTGATTAAATCCCAGATGCACTGTTCAACAAGATGATGCTGTAAACGTTTTGCTTGCATTATGCCAACAAATTTGGAAAACGCAGCAGTGGCCAGTATACTGGAAAAGGCTGTCTACATTCCAATTGCATAAAAGGCAGTGCTTCAATTATTAAACAATACACTCATTTTGCATTCCAGCAAAGTATTGCTTAAGATCTTGCAAGCTCTGCCCCAACAATATATGGATCAAAATTACCAGATGTGCAAGCCCAGTTTCACAGAGGCAGAAGAAATAGAATGCCCAATGTCAATTTGAAAAGAGAGAAAGAAAGATAGTTCCAGAAAAGCATTTACCTCTACTTCATAGCCTAATTTAAAGCTTTTGACTGTGTGAATCACAATTAAATGTGGTAAGTTCTTAAAGAGAAGGGGTACCTCAATCTCTCTGACTACTGAAACCATTAATTTAAAAGAAACCTCAAGCTCCCAGCTCACCAGCTCTCCTGACTCTCTCTGACTCCCTTATCTGCCACCCTCTCTAACTTATACCCACCACCCTTAATTGTTGTACCTATATTCACCTGATATTCTCATTTGCAGGCTATTTCATCTGACCACTAGGCAGAGTTAACATAATACATACAGTCTGTCTGAAGCTATTTACCTGACAATGACTTTCTGTTTGATCCCTTCCCTCTCCTACTATATGGAGATCCTTTCCAACTTTGCACACCTTCCTACCCAAGTAAACTTTTACTTCCTTCCTAACCCTTGCTATTACTTATCTGATTTTTTCACCCATGTTTCTGTCTCTTCCATTCCCTTTAGATTGTAAGTTTGCAAGTTTTTTATCTTGTAGGGTGCTTTGGTAAAAATCACTTTCTAGATATGATTTTAAGATCAAAGACAGGGCCTCTGACAGGGGCACCTCATTTTCACTTCCTGAAACACAGCACTGTCTGCAGTCACAGCAAGGGACTAGGGGACATTTTACACAAAACACCCAATATGCCGGGAGCTGGCTCCTCCCCTAGCCCTCCCATTTCTTCCAGTAGCACTGCTTCTGCCCATGAGGAGAAGGAGCTTCAGGGGCCTGATGATGGAAGTCCATGACACAGGTAGATTTTATATTCTGCCTAGCTGCCCTCTAGTAAAGAAAATAAATATAAATAGTGTGTATGTGTGTATGTATGTATGTATGTGGTGTGTGTGTATGTGGTGCGTGTGTGTGTGTGGTGGTTATGTATGTGGTGTGCATGTATGTGGTGTTTGTGTATGTATATGTATGTGGTGTGTATGCATGTATTTGGTATGTGTGTATGGTGTGTGTGTATGGGATTTGTGTGATAGATGTGTGTGTGTATGTGAGTGTGGGTGTGATGTGGATGTGTGTGATGTGTAAGTGTGTGATGTGCTGTGTGTATGTGTGTGATGTGATGCTTACATACATCAAATCAAAAAACTGTAGTGCACATTACATGTACAGTACACAGGAGCACCTTATAGTTCACTGCCCAGGGGCTCTAACAACCTCAAAAATGCATATGATACTACTCTGATGGCTGAAAGTGAGGAAGAGCTAAAGGTCCTATTGATGAAGGTGAAAGAAGTGCAAAGGATGGCCTGCTGCAAAACATTAAAAAGATGAAAATCTTGGAGGTGGTGCTAGATTTTAGTTTTGTGGGCTTCGTGCAGCTGGTGACTGCAGCCATGCAATTAAAAACTATGCCTCTGGGTAGGAAAGTTATAGCAAGTCTGGACAAACTATTGAAAAGTAAATATATTACACTTTCCACAAAGGTCTGCATAGTTAAAACTATGGTATTCCCTGTAGTTATATATGGATGTGAGAGCTGGGCCATAAAGAAGACTGAGTGCCATAGAATTGACACCTTTGAATTTTTATGCTGGAGAAAAATGCTTAAGTCCCTTGCACTGCAAGAATATCTATTCAACTTATACTACAGCAAATCAAGACAAACTGTTCACTGGAAGGTTTGAACATAATGTTACAGAACATAAAAATATATGTTTTATATATATATATATATATATATATATATATATTTATATATATATATATATATCACATATAATAGTTGTCAAACGAGACGTCACACTTTGCCTGGTGCGTACGAGTTAGGCGATGAGCGCCAAAGGTGCTCATCGTTTGTGAGGCGTAGCACTTAGGAGATGAGTGCCGAAGGCAAAGCGAGGCAAGCCGTTAACACAGAGCCATTAGGCGATGAGCACCTGTCTGCGAGCCTCGTAGCACAAAAGCGATGAGCGGCTAAGGTACTCATTGCCTGCTTGCCTTTCAAGCCAGGCGAGCAGGGAAGGCACAACACGCGGGACTTAGCCACCAAACACTTACTAAACGCGGGATCGCCTTAGCAAGGAAGCAGTTGACAAGGGCAGGACTTAAAATTTTTTTTATAAGATGCGGGACATTGAAAAAAAAAAAATACAAGATACAAAAAATACGAGGTTAACGGCCGAACCGCAAAAATACAATAAATACACACAAAAAATACAAAGACTTCAAACACAGCACGGGGGAACAGCCAGGACGTCTGGGAGTGAGGTGGAACGCAAATTTAAGGCGATTTCGATGGGTTTCGCAACAAGAAAATCGCCTAAGCGAGAAAAAAAATGGCCACCCCAATAAATTAAAACGAGGCTACACGACCCCTGACCGCGCAATACACTGCCAAGTGCGTTGCACTTTCACACAGGAACGTACAAAATACAAAATACACTATTACAAAAGATGGAAAAGCCGCGTAACACATTAATAACATTACGAATCTACAATGGTGCTTTACACAAATAAACCAACGGCTTTCCCTCGCGCACGCAGCTTATTTGTAATGCACAGTTGGGACATTAATTATACTTTATCATCAGGGCGCCAACACTCAAACTGTACATTGTATGCTGTAGGAAAATACAAACACATTGTTAACCCCTAAGGCTAATGATTGCTGGATCTATTAATTAAAAATAGGTAAAGTATGCTTAGATCAGTGCTTAGTGCTTAGATCATTGGTCTCCCATGCTTTCTGCTAGTGTCACTGACCTCCTGCCTATCTTTTATAGTGATTCTATGGTTCCAGCCTTTGATTGCTAGACATTTCTGATCATTCTCTTGCCTCTGGCTCCATGTCTAATGTGATGCTTTTGGACTACCCAGCCATTTGGTTCCAGTCTCCCTCTTTCATAAATGCTGTCACACACAATCACACAAACTCTGCCACAGTGATGCATCACTAAATAAAATGTGAAATATGTGCTCACTTTGCAGTACACACAAATACTCTCACTCATTCTACTCTTGTGCAAAAAAAACTCATGCAAGCATGGATGCATGCACTATCATGTATGTATGCTAAAGTTCTCTCAGCCATGAGTTCTCACACATGTACATGCAACCCCACTGACATTTACACAGACATATCCTCCCAGATGCACTTACTCTCTTCCACATGTATACATATGCACACTGACATATACATGGTTATTTACATTAACTTACATCCAGGCACTCTAATGTGTCACATCTTCTATGCTATGTCTCTTACTTTAAGTGAATATGTTAATCTCAATGTGTGCCAGCATTCTGTGCTGTTTCCAGAAAAGTATTGGGAAGCTAAGAAATTAAACATAAGTGCTATTGAAAGGTAAAAAAAAAAAAGTTAATATCTGATTGTAAGTCGCAACTTACCTATGGTAACTTCTTCTGCGGGTTACAGGCCGAAAAATCGTAGCTCGCAAAAACGTTACAATCGCTAAAATCGCAAATCGCTATTCAATTGCTACAATTTCCCAGGCACACACACAAGAGAATTTATAGAAGGCAGGAGATAAAGAGAGATACCAAAGCCTAATAAATAGTTAAATACAAATATGTTAAACCTATTGATTAAAATATAACTTTTATTTCAACATATTTATAAAATAAATAAAGGTCATATAGAATAAAATGAAGTCCCACAATAATAATAATCAATGACCACTGATTGATTGTTATTATTGTGGGACTTCATTTTGTTCTATATGACTTTTATGCATTTTATAAATATGTTAAAATAAAAGTTATATTTTAATAAATAGGTTAAACATATTTGTATTTAACTATTTATTATGGTTTGGTATCTCTCTTTATCTCCTGACTTCTATAATATAAGTATTAATTAGTGTTATACACTACAGAGATAATACTCTATTGTTAAGATCTTGCAAGAGAAACTGCACATTTGTCTTATTTTCTGTGAACCCCCAATAAGTGAAAGTAACTTTGACACTGAGATACAAAACAAAATAGCTTGAAATTGTTTTAGCTATTTTGCTTGTTGCTTTTCTAGGGACAATAATCGGAGACCAAAGAAACTTCTTCAAAATGCAATTGTCGGCAATCTATTTAATATGCATGATATACATTTAGTTCATGCCATTTTAATTCAAGTCTTAATGTATCCTCATGATTTCCCCATAAAAGTGTCACTTTAAGAGAGTTGTAAAGAAAATAATAAGAGTTCAATAACAACTTCAAGTCAACTATAATTTACATAATGAGAAACACCAGTCCCATTATATGAATCTCATCCCTGCCTAAATAGCTAATTACATTTTGATGCTTACTATAGAAAATCTCCTTAGTGTTTGCAAATATATGCAGACACTTAAATATACATTTTAAACTCTAATTTAAGCTATATCAGTAATTAAATGATAACTTACACAACAGCTAAATATGCTATTATTTGGCAGCCTCACTTATAAAAGAATTGTGTCTATTTTTAAATTTAAATATTAATAAGGAGACGATTTAATCATATGCAATATAACCACAGGGCTAAATCTATAGACCTAAATAAAACATAAGCATGTCTTCATTGTATAGTTAATTATGCAATGTGGAATTTTCACAAGTAATCTGTTTCTTTTTGTATTTTGTTATTCCTTTATTAGCTGTTTCTAGTAATCATGCATTAACCCCTTACCTTCTGAGACTTGTTCAGCTCATTTCGCTTACTGTGAGGTCCTAACACAAATTATAATTTTTTTTTTTCATGTATTGTTCTTTCCGGAAAGTACAATAAGATTTGGAGCAGGATAGCAACAGCCAATTTGGAGTGCATAAAATGCGTTTTAGTTACGTTGTAATGAAATTCAGAACAAACAACAGTTTGTTTTTTTCAATCCCACTATCAAATGCTTTATTTGCTGAATGATTAGCCTCAGTTTACCTCATTTTGCTATAGAAAAGGGAGCAAAAACGTTTATGCAGCATTGAGCCTATAGTAGTGATTCATTACTAACAACTTCAATTTTTTCACATGCTTGAGAGAGCTAGATGAAGTTATTCTCTTGCACAGTTTTTCTTGTCTCAGGCACCCTCCTCTATCTTTAGATTCCTCAGTAAATTTGATGGATACTATTAGAAAGCAATGTTGTTAAAATATGTAATTAAGTATACATATAATATTTATATACATTTATTATACAAAAGATAATCAGAAACATCACACGCCCACTCCTTCCCTACATGTAAGACCCCTAGCTCCTCTTGAAATCTTCATTATTTATCTTAATTTCTTAGTGTATATTTACATTTTCAATTTAATTTCAATATTGATTTTGAATTTCTCTTCAACTTGTCCACTGAATACTAGTCGCCATGCCCTAACTTCCAGAGCCTGTTTGAACATTTGAGTTACACATCTCCACTTGTAACCCCACTCATACCCAGCCCCATTAAATTTGAAGCCTGTAGTGGCATTGGCACTTGTGCTATGTAGTACAAATGCAGGGATCTCTAGCCCAAAGCAGGTTTCTCAGAAAACAAAACATTTTTAAATCAGATTAAATTGAAAAGCTGTTTATACTGATTTTTACTACTTAAAAATCATGAAAACTGGAATATTACAGTGGCTATGATGTAGGAAACAGGTGTGGACGGAGTGATGGGGAAGCCCCCTCCCCAGATATTTTACTGTGTATCTGTATGTGTTGAGGAGCTGTTGTTTGGTGTCTATACAATAAGCTGTGCCCTCCCACCATACTTTTCTCATCTTCTACTCCTGTGGCCCTTAAAAGCCAAACTGGCACTTGCAAATTATTCATCTTTATAATGGCATATTGCCCCTTCATCAATCTATGATTCCCATCAGAGAATTCATCAAATTAGATCTGTTAACTTACCCAGCAGATGCATGTCTCTACCAGCTTTTTCAACTGGTATGTTTTCTTCAGTTTTCAAAAGCATCTGCTTATAAACTCACTCCCTATCAGTGCTTTAAAAAGTTAAGATTAAAAGCTAAACACAACAACATGATAAGAGTATAAGCAGGCTACTTGTCTTACCTCTAACAACAAATGGTAGCTATATTAATTAAAATGTATTTATCCTGTATATTTTTGTTGTTGATATTAATGGGTTAACAGGAAGATTAATTCCTGAATACATTTAAATGATAAAACTAGGATAAACAGACCTGTTAAAATGTAATGGATTTAATGGGAAGCTTATAGGCACTAATTTTGAAGGGTCACTGTAGTATCAAATATTCTATTTTTACATTTAAAAATGCATGTTTAATTTATTATAAAAATACATTATGTTAATTTGACAAAATTAATTCTAAAGCAATCCAGAAATAGAAAATTAGTTAGATCTAGCATAACCTTATGAGTGAATTGAAAGAAACCAGAGTGGAAGTATATACAAAGATAACTTTTTTTTTCTATATTTACATTCAAATGAATGTGGTTAAAATCAAATATTTGTTGCTGTGCAGAAATTCAAAGGCACCCACCCACTCTATTTTTTCAAATATGTCAGAAGGAAGCAATCCCACCTCTGTCGCACAATAATGTAATTAAAAATATTGACTCTTTAGGCTAAAAATATTGACTCTTTAGGATATTTTTATAGGTTGTCTAGATGTTTTAACTATGTTAACTAAATAAGTGTACCCTTCTCAATGTCATTTTCATATAATATTTACAGGTTCACTTGCTTCACTTACGCCCCAGAATAAAAGATTCTCAGTAGCTGGAACTGCAACTTTTCTTGCTGTTTTATCTCACAAGTGTTGCCATCTTTCACATATGTAATCTAAGCCCACACTCATACTGAGGAGGGGCTTTGCCCAAACAGTGAAATGCTGCTGCATGCTAACACAAAGCATGTCACTGTCTGTTTACTAACAGCATTATACTGGTAGTGTGAAGCCCAACATCTGTAGGCATGAACTTAGGTCATAGATGTGAAAGATGGCAGAACACATGAAAGAACAGAGAGAAAGGGGTAGCAGTTCAGATGCTGAGAATATGTAATTCTGTGGTCTTCTTAAAAGCAAGTGAAGTATAAATTTGATATGATAGTTACATTGCGGTGAATACAATTAAAATAAAACTTTTATATAAAATGAAAAAAAGTTTTGCCCAAATATTCCCTTTTAATCCTTTCCTTTTGAAGATATCTACCAGTACAGCTTCCTTTGGATAATTTGAAGCTACGTAGCATAGCGTACACACCATATTTTTCATGGGACGCTTTACTGCAGCTATTGGGATCATGCTTGAGTCTCAGGGCCACTGAAACTCTTATATAATTATTGTATGGCAATGTGAATAAAAAGTGATGGTCTCACTAGGACATCAGTTTCATGGCACCCTATATTGCCAAAGAAGATACATTGTGAAGGAGGTTGTTTCAAAAGTCAGGTCAGTTTCCCTTCTTTGTTTGTTATGTTTACATCCTCCTGAACCCACATGATGGAGCACACTTGTCATTGTTGAGAGAATTACAATGTTTAAACTGTCTTTATTTCCTTTTTTTATGGAATGCAATTTTGCCACAATGCAAATACTTCATACACAACATTTACTAAATCTACAACTGTTATTTAGACACTCTTACTCTTGGAGTGATGAAAGCATTTAGGTTTACAACATGGCGTTTGCTCTGCTTTAAAATAATGTAATGTAAAAGACACTAATATTAAGAATACTTTGCACACAGCAAACCCTGGCAGTTCTCCTGGGAACATTACTAAATAATCCAATATTTGATTTAGCTCTCTTCTATTGCTACTCATCTTTCAGTATAAAAAATATTGTTTGTTCCTCTTCTTTTTAACAGCAAAATATCTGGAGGGTGAACTTTTTTTATAACCCGATTGATAGCTATTGAATAATCTTTATGCAAGTACATTTTGAAGTTTGCTGAATGGAAATATGCCACTTTCCTAGTTGGAAAATTATGGAAAAAAAAGAATAACACATACAAGAATTTTTAAAGGCATTATTAAAATGTTTTATTCCATTGTCAACTTTTATGTATACAACTGTGTTCCTACCATCACTTCATGAAGCTATAAAGCAAGATTACTATGATTTGTTTTTTGAAGGCATGCTCTTTATGATGGGAAAAAATTGTATCGCATAAAATAACACAAATATTTCCATAGAGATTAAAAATAATCACTAAGTATATTTCCTTTGAAATAGACCCATACATTACATTATGCTTCACTACCATCTTAAAAACAGTTACACAACTGTATATTCATTATTCACTTTTGGACAAATAATTACATTTCAGTAATGTTTATTTTATGTTGATCCTTTGATTGCTATTGTTATTTCACTTCAAACTTTTTGACAATTCCACAAAAATTAAAAAGACTTGCCTAGAGATATAGACATAAATCTGCCTCCTTAATTTTGCTACAACCAATACAGGTACTCTAACAGTCAAGCGTGAAGGTTAAATGTTTCCTTGAAATAATATTTTTCACCATTCTTTTATTCTAGAGACATGCACCTACCTTGTCCATTTCCTAGATAACCCTTCCTGACAAAAAATATACCACTTTGCTTGTAAAAGTGCTTTACCAGAAAGCTTTGCTTACACCTTAGCGCTAGATGGGAAACTTTTTCACTGACCAGGATCTTCCAAATATACCTGTCATGGAAAAAAAACAGTTTGTACTGGATATCTTTTAGGCTTGATTTCAGATCTCAGAACTTCCAGCCCTCGGATCTTGATTGGATATTCATCCTAGGAACACAGCATGCACACTAGCAAGGTTCAGCTGAAGAACGTAAAATAGCCTTTCCCATAAATAAAAAGCACTCATGGAGGACCTCAATGGCACCTATCGTACAATAAAATGCCATTGAAGTCCTTAAAGGACCTCTGTTTCACTAAAAATTAACCTCTGCCGCAGAGGTTCTTTAAGGACCTTCACGGCATCTAAAAATTTAGCCCATGGCATATAGGAGATTAATAGTTATACCATGAGGATTTGCATAATTTCCAATGTTATGTTGGGGTTCATCTGGATACCACGGAGGTCCCGTTAAGGACCTCTGTGCCATCAGCAATTTGTATATTATTGCTTATTAGGTTGATCACATCATGGGGGTCCTTCAAGGACTCATGTGGCATGAAGGAGTTAACTATTTGTGCCATGGGAGTCACTTAGGACCCACGTTTTTTTATATTAAAACAATGGGGATAAATACCACTCTGCATTACAATGTCAGATTTCCCTCCCCTCTACACAGTTGCCAATCATTTAGATAACCATGTTGCTGCTTTATTTATTAATTCTGTCTTTGATCCTTTATTGCTGACTCTAATTTGGGGTTAAAAGACTCTTTGTGGCTTTCCTTTGTTGTGGGTTCCTTTTGGTGCTCTGTCCTGGTTAACTGCAGAATTAATGAGTTCCTCTTTTAATTAAATGGAAGCCGATCTCCCACAAAGTCAACATTGCCGGCCATGAGTTTTTAGTGGTGGTTCCACTTATTTTCCCACGTCAAGGTATAGTTGGGCTGTGGTTACCCGATACTGTAAAAATTCTTAAAGGGTCAATACACCTAAACCCCAAAACCTTATTTTACTTACAAAACCAAGTGATAGTAAGCTATTTTAGGGAGGGGATAGAGAAACAAGGTAGGAAAAATTGTCCAAATCTCATTAGCTTGAGGGTCTTGCTATTCATAACCTTACCACAAAACTAGTGAATTTCTTGTATCCATTCTTGCATGGTCCCTCTGCACAGAAATCAGTCACCCATAAACTAGACAGTGAAATAATGTAACATATAGTTCCATAAGTAGGCATGTTAGTTATCATCTAATCTGCTTAATCTGTGTAGTTGCATCTTCTCTAGTCATCTGGCTGCATTTACAGTCAAAAGGTATCTCTCAAATAATAGCCTAGGAATTCACCATGCTTCATTCATCCTAATCTCCCATCTAAGATCCAATATATACATGCTTGCTATTTCAAAGCTTACTTACTTCAAGTTAAATGTATAATTCATTAAATTCACTACCCTGTAGCACTCTAATCTTCTTCTAAGTCTAGAATCCCCCACTGGCTACCCATCTATCCTTTATCATTTTTTTCAAGTAATAATTGAACCCGGTCTGCCTTTTAAGTATGACCATTTACATTTGGCTAGTGCTACATATAAATCAGGTAACTGTATTCACATAGTTACTGATATTTTATAACAGTTTTAGTGCTTTTATCCATCTTTTAGCTTACAACCTCCAGTCAAGCTAGAGAAAGGCCAATGTACAGTGAAAGACATATGGGAACAGGACAGACAGTAACTCAGTCAAGTCAAGCGATGGCCAGTAAACAAGAGATCAGAAGCGTAATCAAATCATGAGTCACCAAGAATAGGAATACAAAACTGGGCAACTTTATGGAACCTCCCGAGCAGCACATGTACACACTAAGGCGAAAGGCGGCTGCAAGAGCACTGGCAACATCCTTCATAATAAGTATGCAAAAGGGAACCTTTTGGGCCCAGACAAAAGTCCATTATCAATGGCCTTTCATGCGTGTTGGATGAGACCAGAATACCTATTTTATTTTTAAAATAATCAATTGTACTGTTTATCCATTATTTTCAGTTACACTTATAATATAATCTATTCATGTATCATTCCTTACGAAATACAATATTACTACTTCACTTATTTCTCAAATTTCTTTATAAAATGGAGGACCTTACTAGCAGTTGAAAATCTTATATATAGTCAGAAACAGAAATTATTAAAAATAAAATAGTTTTCAGTATCTCTAAATTGGAAGGCATACATGGTTGAATCAACCAACAGGTCTCCTTAAATGCTTCACGTGTAAGGCCTGTAAATTTATGCCATAAAACAACAATAAATTAATAACATGAAAACAGGACAACATTGAAATTCAATAACAAATTCAATGTACAAATAAGAGTGCTATCTATTTGAGTCCAATATGTTGAACACACATTGAGTATGGTAAATGTTCAATTTCTGAAGTACTTTTTTGACACAAAAAAAACCTACAGAACATATAGAGCCTCATTCAATTCGAAGCTCGCATCTAGTATATACGTCGTACGTCTGCAGGCTTGCTGCAGGCTCACGGTCTGCTACAAATGTGGTGCTATTCAATTTAACAAGCCTGCAAGTTACGGGCCGAAAGCCAAAACTGTAAACCATGCTATCGGATGTAGCATTTCAAGGTGGGAAAATGATCAAGGCCGTAACTACTCATTTAGAAACAGCCAATAGAAAATTAGACCGTCATCATTAGGTCAGTAAAACATGGAGGTTACATGTCAATCAATTAGGGCTTGGAGGTCTGTGATCGGATATGCAAAGCCGCAAAACACAACATAATAAAAATGAATGCCGATACTGTTCTAGTCCATTTGGGAGGACTAATATGGATTAACTCATTGATTCCCAAGATTAATATAAATAAAACCCCAAAATAAAACATAAAATAAAATGATTTTTGATTGCAGATTTGGGAGCTTCAGACTGTTGTGTAATTAATTCTAATGTTTTTCATCACTTTCCCCATCATTTACAGTGCAGTATTGATTTATTACTTGCTTTTACAGTGCTATGATCAGATATTCAACGCCCTTGCGGGTCCTCTCTAGTACTTTTCTTCTACATTTGCTGTTTACGGGTATGAAAACATTTGCGGTCTTGAGGATTTGTAGCAATTGAATAGCGATGTGCGTTTGTAACTCTTGCGGATGTGAAAGATCAAAGGCTTAGATGGGGTGTTAGAAGTTACAGTTGCCGCAGGGATTTCAAGCCCGTAAAATGTAAGCCGCTTTTGGCTTGCAAAAAAAGAACTCCAATTTAAATAAGCAATGCTCTTACTTTTAGTTTCTTCTAGTCTTACCTGTATATAATGAGTTTATGTCATTATTCTTTGATATGGAGTGGTATTATCCATATGTGCTATATAAAGAACATTGCGAGTGACCAATTTACTTTAAACTTAGGTCTTGATGCATGGTGTTTGGAACTAGATATTGTGTGTTTTTTATCCGTGAATTGAACTTCAGGCTTCCAAAATACATATAATTGAAACATGTGTTAAGCTTCAGTGTTAATGTTTAATTATAAATATATACATTTTTGATGATTTGCATAATATGTTTAAATTACTTGTTAATACACGATAATAAACACATTGGTTCTATTTCACACACACACACACACACACACATATATATATATATATATATATATATATATATATATATATATATATATATATAATTAGTATTTATGCTAAAGACATCACTAGCTAGCTGATACTTTAATGCAGTAGTTTCAGTTACGGTAGAATTAAAATCATTTTTGGTAGTGAATATTTATTCTTATACATTTATGCATGCATGTAAAATTTGAATTGACAGTATCTATAATGATTTTGGGGTAATAGACAAATTCAAATTGGGGTTACATACAAGAGTGAGTCCAAAAGATCACTCTAGCACGGAAACCATTATTTAAAGCTTGGGGCTCTAACAAATATCTTTTTTTGATCTTTTCAGTAGATACACTTTTTAAACTTCACTTAAATATATGCACACTGTTTAAAGAATGTAAAAAAAAACTCTCTAAAATATTACATTTGTATATGCAATTTTGCTGCCATGGAATCTATCATTTGTTCTACAGATGACTAGATTCCAGAGATGGGAGGATTGGGTGCACTACCTACTAAGAAATTTGTAGGCTGAATTAGCTGTATTTATTTATTTACTGCTTTCTAAAAACATTTAAACTATGGTTTAGTTATTCAAACCTCAGTATAGAAACAAATGACCACAAATTGGTGCACTAAAAAAAAAAAGTGTGTATATATGTGAACTACCTACTTTGGTGAACTACCTACTCATAAAGTCCACAACACAAGCTGAGATCCCGCTCCATGCTGATGATAGTCAGTAAGCTTGAAACAGCTGTACATGGATTGGATACGCAGCCTGTGTTTAATCCAACCTTGGCTTTGTATTAAAGCTGTGTAATGCAGCATGCATAAGCTTAAAGGAAGCCATTTTTGCTAATGGCTATGGATTGAAGAGCGAGGCATTTGTGGGCACATTTGCATGTCCCAGCTCAGCTTCCCAGAATGCAATGTAATAACTGTTTTTCACAGAATTCTGAGCTGGGAGCAGGTTTTTAAGCTTGTTTTAGACATTCAAATGTAAACACAGATGTACTATTTATTTCATATATATATATATATATATATATATATATATATATATATATATATATATATCCACAATATTAAACTTCATGAAGTTTTACAAACTATATAGACTTTTAGCATTTTAGCAGATATTGCTTTCAGTAAGAGCAAAAGATTATTCAAGATGCCAAATCAAATTCTTGAAACTCTATAAAACATGTTTCTTTCTAGTATGCTGAACACTTCTCTTTAGTATGCTGAAAACGTATCTTAAATGTTTCTCAAATTGTTATTATGCACATTTTTGCATTTACAAGTAAAATTAGATATTGTACATATATACCTAGCTTATCTATGACTTGTGTTGAATAAAATCTGTAAGAATTTCTGCCACTTTTTGATATAATGTGAAAGAAATGGGTAACCATTAAATAAGAATTTGTATGAGGAGGCTAAATTGTCATATCAAAGTTTTATAACAGAAATCTCCTATTACTGTACCTGTCATCAGGAATAGCAGACACAGCCTATAAATTATATTGCATTGCAATAGCAGTAGAAAAAAAATCTCAGCCATTATTTTTTTTTTCAAATTATAGTACTTCTTATCTCTCTACAGAGAAGTTCCAGCTGTCACACCATTGTAAATTAAGTATTAGAAACTTTTATTTCTTCAGTGTCTGATTCTGTAAGTGAAAAAAATATATGTCTGAACAAAAGGTCTTACCTTTTTTTCCCAATTTCTATATTTGTTCCACACTGTTATTTAACTGTAAATTGCTAACGTATTTTCAATTACTTGGATATAATTTTAGTTTTTCTTTATTATTAAATCAGTAATGGGCTTATTAGACATGTTGCAGAGGATGTCAAAACAAGTACCACAGTTAGAAAATTCTATACTATAGCAAAGCTAAGGGAATCTACAATTCCATTCTCAGTCCCCTGAGGAATTGCATTTCTATGGGGATCATTAGCAAATCTGTACATTTTGGAAAGGTTATACTGTGCATGAAAATATCAGCGCTAACCCTGCCAACAACTCTGTAACCAGGAAAAGGCATTGCACTTACACTTAATTGAGCTGCTGCTATATCATTCTGCTGTTTTTGTTGCTCTGTAATGAAAAATGTAAGATATTGATAGGGAGGTACAGTATTATTTAACAAACGTGTTAACATTAATAAATTATTGAATATTTAATAGCTTAAAGGTAGTGCTTGGGAAACTTTTAGCACAATGGTCCCTAGTGGCAAATATATTAAAGCATTTAATAATACCTGGGGCCCTATTAAATTCAGTGATTTTGAGTTCCAGAAGCCTGTAAAGGAGCCTGCAAAAGTTACGGCTGTCCAAATCTGAACTTCCTCCCAACTAAGCCTTTGATCTTTCAATCCCGTAAATGTTACAATCGCAAATCGCTATTAAATTGCTACAAGTCCTTAAGCTCGCAAATTGTTTCACACCCGCAAATGGCAAATATAGCCCAAAATTCTATGGGTACTAGAGAGGACCCACAAGGGGGTTAAACTCCTGTCCATAGCCAGGGGCGGCTGGTGAATAGGGGAAAATGGGCAACCGCTCTCCCAGAATGAATGCACTGACTTAATCCCCCATCACTAACTTAATTAATTTAAATATATAAATATAAATATATAAATATAAAAATAAAAAATAATTATATCATGTTCAATCTTTTTTTTTTTTTTATATCTGTGGTAATCAATGTGTTAATACATATAATAGAACACACATGAACTAGTATATTATATTTATTGCTTTTTTCATATTATTATATTTCATATATATTATTATTTCTGGTATGTGGGCTTGATCGAAACTTGGACTTCAAAACCATAGGTGACTGAAATTTAACCTCCATGTTTTGGTGACATAATAATGACATTCTCTTTTACTATTGTCTCTGTCTAAACCCATAACTACGGGTTTGAATAATTTATCATGTTTACACCTGGAAATGCTACGTGCAGCAGCATGGTTTACGGATTTAAATTCCAGCCATTTCCTTGCAGGTTTTCTAATTTAATCGCTCTGTATCTCTAGCAAATTGGAATTTAATGTGGCCTCTGGAATTGTAAGTTGTGCTATTTTGCTGCCACTTTAAATGATGAATCCTTTGGCAAGCAGTTAAACATACTGACTTATCTCCTCATCACATCTCCCACTGCTGGTGACTTGCTTTGTACTACAGATCAGAGCACAATGCTGCCTGTGCTCGATCTGAAGCAATGAGCCTGTCACACACAGCATCATCCAATCAGGACAGTTTGCTTTTAATTTGAAACTGAAAAAATGGATTCTATTTAGTGCAAAAAACATAAACATAGAATACGGAATCTGCATCCCTATGAAGGACCTCCTTCCAGGCTCCTAGAAAGCAGCCTGTTGTGCTCCTACAAATGTTTCCAAGGTTCCCCTGTTTTAGATATTTTAATATTCTTCTCCACCGCTTTGCATATGTATATATGTGTGTGTAAGTATGTCCACAAGCACATGTATAATGTATATGACGTGTGTATATATATATATATATATATATATATATATATATAAATATATATATATATATATATATATATATATATATACACCTATAGAATATACATTATATATGTACTTGTGGAGCTTGCAATCAACAGTTTTAGTACAGTTTAGTATAACATTTAACTTCTGATTTTATTTAATTCAAATGATACACAGGGCTTGTTGCCTTGTATTGTCAAGTAAAATAACTTGATGTCTGCTTTTTAGGTTTTACTTCAATCAGTCTACCTGTAGGAGCATTTAACCCGTGTCGTGTTGTAAAAATGTATTCAGAAATAGTATTTTTTCCCCCATTACTTTTGATTTTGTTCCTTAATTTCCGTCTCTCTCTGACCCTTTGGACCACAACACATCAGGCACATCTCTCAGCCATTACCGCTCAGAGCTTCTTCAAGTTCATGTTCATTGCTTCAATAACCTCATCCATCAATCTCCCCCTCTTTCGTCCCCTTATGCCTTCATTTTTTTTCCAACATCAGGGTCTTCCCTCGGAAATCCTGTCTTCTATTTTGAATTATTCTTTACTGATTGCTTATGTATCCCTCTCGCTATCCCCCTCTCTTTCTCTATCCCTCTCTCTCGATCCACGTCTCTCTCTATGGGAAAATTGTGTCTGTTTCTAAGAGCTGCCACAGCTATAAGTCCTGATCTAACATGTTTTGTGTGTGTTCTATTTAATTATTGTATGTCATCAAGAAAATGCAAGCACTTCCCATCATAAGAATAGTGAGCAGAACCAGCACCACTTCACCCTCATCAAGATAATATGTATGTAAAGTGACAGAAAAAAAATCAAGTAAGTGGGTGGAGTATGTGTCAGTGGACAGGGCCTACATAGGTAATATGTTGTAAAGAGGATTAGTTTCTACTTTTGAGCGGAGTCAATTTAAGGGTAGGGGCCAGGACTCTGCCACTCCACCCCACCAACTTGGAAAGTCACCAGCAGCCACTGTCTATAGTACTGTAAAAGCAAAAATAAACATATATTAAAATTAATAGCACAACATTCTCAAGCTTGCAAATCTGCAATAAAAAATAATTTCCGTGTTATATCGATCCCGGCAATCAATGTTTTAATACATATAATAGAACTTGAACTAGTATATTATATTTATTGATGTTTTCATATTGCATTATATCTGGTATGTGGGTCCGATCGCAACTCAGACTTCAAAACCCTAGGTGATTGAAATTTAACCACCATGTTCTGGTGACGTAATAATGACGTTCTCTTTTACTATTGGCTCTGTCTAAACCCATAACTACTGGTTTGAATAATTTATCATGCTCACGCCTAGAAATTCTACGTGCCATAGCATGGTTTACGGATTTGGATTCCTTCCATTTCCTTGCAGACTTTTCTAATTTAATCGCTGTCTAACTCCAGCAAATTGGAATTTAATGGGGTCCCTGGAATTCTAAGTTGTGCTATTTAATTGTATTGTAAACTGCACACTATTTAACAGCTCTTTCAGTAGTATAAAATTGTTTATTTTCTAAATAAATTAAGGTCAGTTTGTGAAAACAACATATTGTGAAAATGTGACTTCAGTGGACATTTAAAGCTTGTCAACACAAATAAATAAGGTATATTATGAAAAGTTTGGGGATTGAACGGAATTGCTTTAGATAAGGCCAGGGCTTTTGGCTCATTACATTGATTAAGGTACATTTTGTATCTTCTGAGCATGTATAATGGAATATTAAAACCTACTAGGAATTTAACACACTAATAGACAACTCTCAGATTACTGCCAGGAGAGTTTATCAGCGGCACTTAGCCTTCAGATAAAAAAACAGCAGCTCTAACATCACACCAAGACTCTTTATTAGGTTGCTGAAAGCTGAGGGAATCATAGTTTAATACAGACATGCAGCTTGAAACAATCTTATGTTTGTTCACTCTAACACATTACAAACAAGTAAGTATTTGCTTTGTATATAATCACACATTTTGTCAATGAAACACCACTTTTTTTCTTTGCTCACAACAATGTCTTACTTCCCACTTAAAGAACAACTGCACAATAAAAAAAAATGGAAACTTTAAGTCTGACTAAAAGTATTATTAAGCATGAAAAAGTTATGTAGCTAATTTTTAATTAGAAAAAAGAATGATGGCTCTGCAGGATCCTGGATGGATACATTGGTGGAGGTTATGTGTGAGAGAGAGAGAGAAGTGTTACCACAAATTAGGAGGAGCTCCGTTAGTTAAAGTAATTTTTTATTTAGAGCAGTGTTTGTTTTTTGAAGGGCCCTTTCCTGGCCCAGCTGATGAGGACATTGGCTTCAAGCAACATAGAAGAGGACAAGACCTTCTACTATCAACACCGATAGCCCGTCTAGTCCAGGGCAGAAGAGTGAGGACAAGTTGATCATCTCTGGATCATCATTTGCAGTAGGTAAGTATTAATAATTTATTTTACTGGGTTAATTTGTTTGTTTTTTAATTCGATTTTTTTATTTTAGTTATTTATTTTTATTATTTTTTTTAAATTTAATGTAGTGTTGTGTTTTTGACTTAGAGTGTCACAGGGGTCTTTGAAGACACCAGCGAACTTCAAGGGTTAATTTATGGTTACTATGGGGGTCTATATAGATCACCATAGTAATTAGGGGTTAATTTAGGTACCATGGAAGTCCTTTAAGTTAATTGTTCTACCATGGGGGTCTGTATAGATCTCCATGGTAGTTAGTGGTTTAATAGGTATACCATGGGGTTCTGCATAGACCCCCATGGTATGTTAGGGTTTTTTATTTATACCATGGGGTCCTTTTGCCTCTAAACCTTGAGCTTCATAGACCATCACCTCTCTTTAGCATCTGAACTCATATAACTTGCCCTCCCTCCTACCTTGTCCAGACCCACCCGCCTATAATTTGTGTTAATTTATATTGCAGATGTAACACTATCACCTCCATTTTACACAGCTGATAACCCACATACGTAATAACGAAATAACCCTCTACTCTGATTACTTGCCAATCTCTTCCATTTATTACACTTTTTGTTTTATTTATCTCTTTAGATTGTAAGTTTGTGAGTTTTCAATCTTGCAATGTGCTTTACAATAAAGACACCATGTATGTAAGATTTTAAACTCAATGACAGGGCCCTCTACTTCATGAAATGTGTTTAATATTGTATTTATTTTTTCTTAGTATTTAACCCCTGTACAGCGCTATGGAATAAGTTGGAGCTTTACAAAAAACTGTAATAATAATAATAATAATAATAATAATAATAATATAATAATTATTTAGATACCATGGGGCCCTTAAATTAATTGCTCATGGTAGTTAGGGGGTTAATAGGTATACCATAGGCTTCTGCATTGACCCCCGTGGTATGTTAGGGGTTTATAGTTATACCATGGGGGTCTTTTAAGGACCCCCATGGTATGGGGTTCATTTATAGATGCCACAGGAGTCCTTCAAGCACCTCCACTGCACCGAAGGTCCCTGAACCAATGGACATGAACTTGATGGAGCTTAGAGGAGCAGCGACTGAGAGATGTACCTGGCGTGCTGGCTTTCCTTCTCTTAAAGGGGAAATTTAAGTATTTTGCATTATGCTTGTAGCCATCATATGTTTAGAAGTAAAGCAATGTGTTGATAGTCACACTCCATGATAAATAAGGGAGAGATACCCCAGATAGAAGCCAAAGTCTCAGCGCCAGCAGATCCAGGGCAGAACAATGCATGAGAAAAAAAAAACTATTTGTAGTAAACCTCTCTTTTAATTTTCATAATATACAGTAATGAGTATGGAACAGGTAAATATTAAACAGCCTATATCCATGGCATAATTTATGAACAGATGACATGTATCTGTTTGTTCACCTCTGTGCTTCTGTGTACCTCAATGTGTGTCACACACAGGTGACCTAGGCTATACCCATAGGCTATACTCTATCCCCAGCTATAGTCCTGCCTCACCCTCCCCATGTGCCCTGTTCCCAGGAATATGTGCTGTAGGACAAAGGACTTCATTTCTCCAGTATAAGTAGTAGGTAGTGTGTGGGCAAAGCACCTACCATGAAATATTCCTAAGAGGCAGTTATCAATATTAATTTTAAGTTGGACTTTACATATTTCTGAAGTAAGGTTACATAGTTACATAGTTACATAGGGCCTCATTCTATTATCGGCCGTAAATCGGCCGTAAGGCTGCGATTCCTTGCGGGGGTTCAGTTAACTCGCGATTCTATTATACGGCCCCGCAAGGATCTCCTCTTACGGCCGGCCGCATATCTTGAAACCGGCCGTAAGCTGTGAAATCTAAAAACGCAAAAATAAATTCTAGCCTGCACTGTACAGCTCTGTAAATGCTAGGGATCATATTGGGGGACATGAGGATTAAAAGTAACCCACTCTCAAGCTTGCACATCAGCCCAAACCCGAGTTCAAATTAACTGTTTATTTTCCGGCTGCGGCATGGGCGGGTCTGAAGAGCTCCAAGCACTCTGGACTTTTTACATGGATATTTTACGGATATTAAAAATAAAATATTTTACGGATTTGAGTATAGGATAATTATGTGCTATTTTTTCTAACACCTAAAATCCCTTTATAGTCTTCTCAAAGTGCAGGATGGCTTTATTTGAGCTATTTTATGTGCTTAATTGGTGCTAGCGGGACCTCTTTCCTGCAAGTAAGCTGCGGCTCGTTTTTAGCCTTGCAGAGAGGTTTCCCGGAGCAATTGAATTGCAAATAGGAATTTCTTACGGCCGAAACTCTTGCGGCCGTTTTAGATCAAAGGCTTTCCTCCGGCACGAGCGGCCGCAAGAGATAGCAAGGCACCGGCCACAAGCCTGCCGGAGCCCCCGGCCGTAAGGGAATAGAATAGCCGAATAGCTTGCGGCCGGTCCTTGCGGCCCCGCAACGGCTGCGGCCGATAATAGAATGAGGCCCATAGTGTTTAAGGTTGAAAAAAGACTTGCAGCTCATCAAGTTCAACCTTTTAAGATCTCCTCTGATCTGCAATATGCGGATTAACTATTAATTAATTAGTTGTAAAAAAAATCAATTCCCTCCTGATCCCAGGCACTGGCGACTGTACTTCTCCCTGGATCAAAACTGCCTATCTAATTATCCATGATAACCCTGAATTCCCTTTTTAATTAGAAATAAATCCAGTCCCCTTTTAAAGTTATCTATCGAATCTGCTGTCACCACCTGCTCTGGTAGAGAATTCCACAGATTAATCACCCTTACTGTGAAGAACCCTTTTCTTTCTTTAAGGTGGAATCTTTTTACTTCTAACCTTAAAGGATGTCCTCTTGTCAGTTGAAAACCTCTTGGCACAAAAAGCTCCCTTGACAAATCTTTATACTGACCCTGGATGTATTTATATAAGGTAATCATATCTCCTCTTAGACGCCTTTTTTCTAGAGAACATTTGTTTAATTTGGTTAGTCTGTCTTCATAACTTAGCCCCTCCATTCCCCTTATTAGTTTTGTTGCCCTGCTCTGTACCTTTTCCAGCTCTAAAATTTCCTTTTTATGAAGTGGTGCCCAAAATTGTACTGCATATTCCAAATTAGGGCATACTAGAGATTTGTATAGTGGCAGAATTATATTCGCTTCCCTGGCTTCTATACCCTTTTTAATACATGCTAATATTTTATTTGCCTTTGCAGCTGCTGCTTGGCTTTGAGCACTGTTACCTAGGTGGTTGTCCACAAGCACTCCCAAATCCCTTTCAATATGATACACCTAGATTTGCTACATTAAGATTATAAATTGCATGGCTATTTTTCCTTTCCAGATGCATAACTTTACATTTATTCTTATTAAATTTAATCTGCCATTAAGATGCCCATTCCTCAATATTATGTAAATCCCTTTGGAGGGAAAGCACATCACTATCTGATTTAATTACCTTGCACAACTTTGTGTCATCAGCGAAAATGGAGACACCACACTCTAATCCTACCTCTAAGTCATTAATAAATATGTTAAAAAGGAGAGGACCTAACACTGAACCCTTATGAACACAACTTACCACATTAGTGCAATCGGAGTATGTTCCATTTACAACAACCCTTTGCTTCCTGTCTTAGCCAGCTCTCAATCCATGAGCAGATATTTACTTCAACTCCTGTATCTCTTAGTTTGGACAATAGTCTCCCAAGTGGCACTGTATCAAAAGCCTTTGCAAAATCCAAAAAGACTACATCCACTGAGTTGCCTTGATCCAGGTTCCTACTAACCTCCTCATAGAAACTAATTAGATTTGTTTGACATGACCTATCCCTCATAAATCCATGTTGACTCCTACTTATAATCCTGTTCGAATAGACATATTCTTGTATAGTATCCCTTATTAACCCTTCTAAAAGCTTCCCCACTACAGAAGTGAGGCTCACTGGTCTATAATTCCCCGGATTTGCTCTTGCTCCCTTTTTAAATATAGGTATCACATCAGCTTTTCTCCAGTCATCTGGTAGAGACCCTGTGTTGAGTGAATCTTGACAAATTAAATATAATGGTTTGGCTATTATAGAACTCAGTTCCCTTAGTACCCTTGGATGTATTCCATCAGGACCCGGGGCTTTATTAACATTTATTTTTTCCAACCTCTTTTGGATTACTTCCTGTGTTAACCAATTATTTGACAAAGGTAGATTAGCCCCATTATGTTGCCGTGTCCCAACCACTGGTACCTCCCTTGTGTATACCGAAGAAAATAACCTCTTTAGCTCCTCTGCCTTTTCCTGGTCACTAATTATCAGACGGCCTGTGTCACATTGTAATGTTCCCTTTAGCTTCCTTCCTCAACTTCTTCCCATTAATATACTTAAACAATATTTTAGGGTTAGTCTTACTCTCTTTTGCAATTAATTTTTCATTTTCTATTTTAGCCAGTCTAATCGCGCTTTTGCAAGCCTAGTTGATTTCCTTGTATTCCTGAAAAGCAGTCTCTGTCCCCTCTTGTTTGTATAATTTAAATGCCTGTTTTTTACCTTGTATCTTGATCTTTAAATCATTGTTAAGCCACATTGGATGGGATTTACTCCTTTTACTTTTATTCCCACACAGTATATGTCGATGTGTATGTATATTTAGTAAGGATTTATATGTTGTCCATTTATGTTCAGTATTTTTACCTGCCAGTTCTCTGTCCCAGTCTATACTTTGTGTTGCTGCCCTTAGACCATTCAAATCTGCCCTTTAAAATTAAGAGTTTTTGTTGGCCCCTTAAAATTTTGTTTTTTTAATTCAATCTTAAATGAGACTGTGTTGTGATCACTGTTTCCCAAAGGTTGCCCAACATTTGATACTATATTGATATTATTTGTGATGAGTAAATCTAAGATAGCTTAATTTCTAGTAGGCTCTTGTACAACCTGGGCCAGATAGTCATCCCTGAGTGTACTCAAGAACCTGCTCCCCTTAGCTGAACTGCTGGTCTCATTTATCCAATTTATTTCAGGGTAATTAAAATCTCCCATTATTAGAACTTGCCCATGCTTAGCTGCATTTTCAATTTGTAACAATAATTGTATTTCCTCACTTTCAGCTATATTTGGGGGTTTATAGCATACTCCTACTAATATTCTTTTGGAATTTGCTGCTCCGATATTTAACAAAGATTCAGCTTTATCACTAGGTCCACCATAAATATCTTCTCTGACTAAAGGCTTAAATTCAGGCTTAACATACAGACAAATCCCTCCTCCTCATTTACCATTGCCTCTATCTTTCCTAAATAGTTTATAACCATCCAGATTAACAGTCCAGGCAAGCTTCTGGCATTAGCAAGCATACACCTTATGTTATGAGTCTGTAGTTCTGAAGTGCCTGCCACTGTACTTGAGTTACTTACTACTACCTCCCTATTGACTATAATACCCCTCCCCCATCTCCTCCCCTATAAGTTGGTAATTCATCCTTTATACCCTCTACACTTTTTACCCCATTACTTACATCTAGACCCTCCCCCCCCCACCTACTAGTTTAAAAACTCCTCCAGCCTTTCTGCCATCCTATCCCCTAGTACAGAAGCTCCCTCATCGTTAAGGTGCAACCCATCCCTACTGTAGAGATTGTACCGAAGTGAGAAGTCAGCCCAGTGCTCTAAAAATCCAAACCCCTCCTTAGTACACCACATCTTATCCATGCATTTACCTCCCTAAGCTCCTTCTGCCTCTCTGGGCTAGCACATGGCACTGGTAGTATCTCAGAAAATACTACCTTGGAGGTCCTTGCCTTCAGCTTATTACCTAGTTCTCTAAAGTCATTCTTTAGGACACTCTATCTTCCACTAACTTTGTCATTGGTACCAATATGTACCAAGACCGTCGGTTCATTTCCAGCCCCTCCCAATAATTTCTCTACCCAATCCACAGCATGACGAACCAGAGGACCCGGGAGGCAGCAAACTGTTCGATTGCTGGGATCTGGGTGACAAATCACCCTGTCTACCTTCCTAATAATAGAGTCCCCTACAACCAAAACCTGTCTGTTGCTCTGCCTATTCTGCCCTTCCTCTCCTCCAGTAGAGCTGTTCTCCCGGCTGTTAGAGGGAACAGCTCTATCTGGCTTTGGCATTCCTGAATGGACATCCCCAATAGTTTCACTCAATCTGGCAAATCTGTTGGTGTTTGCCAACTCAGAACTGTCCTGCCTCCTCCTGTTCCCCCTGCTTCCCCTTGTAACTGTAACCCAGCTACCTCCCTGGCCCCAGCTCCATCCTACATGCTAGGCCCAGCTAAACTGTGCTCAGTGTGCATCAACCCCCTTTCCAGTAGAGCAATATCACTAAGTGCTGCAATTCTCCACTCCAGATCTCCAATTTGAGCTTCCAGAGAGGCAACATACTCACACCTCTCACAGAGGTATGGACCCTGGATTATCTGTTCCAGTATTGCATACATATGACAAGATGTACACTGAGTGAGGTTGCCACTGGACTCATAATTATTATTATTGTCTACAAAATTTCAGTGGGAAAAATAAAGAATATAAAATAATATATTTGTATAAAGTTTTCCTCCTTTGAACTATAAATCTGCCCTCCCTTTACTTTAAAGTCCCTCCTTTTAATTAAACTCCTACACTTTTACTAGAATTGCACTTGATACTAAAAATGTTCGCAAGCTCACAAGTTCGCCCCTTCTCCTGTTTATAATAACTTCTGCTTTCTCACCTGGACACATTTAATGCACTCTGCAATTTATCAGCCTTACTTGTAAGGAAAATCCACTTACGAACAGCCCCAAAACAGCTCACAAACCTTTTATACTAGTTTAGCAGTCAAGCCACACCCCTCTCACCTGGGCACAATTAGTGCACTCTGCAATTTCTCAGCCTTTTCCTTGTAAGGTAAATCCACTTGTAAACAGGCCAAAACAGCTCACAAACCTTTTATACTAGTTAAACAGTCAAGCCACACTCCCTCTAACCTGGGCACAATTAGTGCACTCTGCAATTTATCAGCCTTTACCTGTAAAGGAAAATCCACTTGTGCCCCCCCCCCCCCCCCTGGTGTGGGTATGTTTTTTATGTTTTTTTTGTGTGCATTTATTGTGTTTCTAATGTTTTTAGGTTCGCGTGAGTCGGCCGTTAAAGTCGTATCTTTGCAAGGTCGTAGTGTTTTTTTTTCTAAGTCCCGCGTCTCGTATTTGTTTGTCGTAAGTCTGTAAATGTTGCGAGGTCCGCAATTGGTGGCAAGGAGCGCCTTTGCCGCAGGCTTGCTACACGAGCCTGCAGCATTAGCAACAACCCCCTTGCTCACAACTATTATAAGTGATCTTTGTGGTTTTCTGAAGCTGAATTAAAAGTATCATATAGTGAACATAGGTTGCCTCAGGTTAAGGGAGCCCCTTTACAGATACATGTAAACCAATTTGTCTTTGGGTTTCCATAGATCTTTGTTAATGTAGTAATAAGTGTTCCAAGAGACGGTAGTTAAAGTATTCACTTAGGGGAAGACCGTCATTGTCTCGAAAGTATTACATCATGAATAAACCAAGATCTAAATGTATCTAGGCCTTTAGATATCAACTAGATTAGAGAATATTCATTAATCCCTTTGTGGAATTGTGGATGGGGAAATAATGGTGTCAGTGAAGAGAATTTAGGAAATAGTTGGAATTTTGCTTGGGGCCATGATTAGCATGAGAATGAGAGTTTGATGAACAGGTTTAAGGGATTTTGGATCCCAGTAAGGAGTTTTGCCACCAGATATTTTTTTCCCAAGAATAAGGATGCATTAGGTAGTTTTCAATCAAGACCCAGGCCGGTTGGTGTAGGGTTTGTGGGCCATAAGTAGGAAGGCTAGCTGATCTGCCTTGAACTAAAGTTTAAATTTTGCGCATGAGACACCCCCTCTAGATTTATGTTTGTACATTATTGATAGATTTATTCTTGGGATTTGATAAGTTCTTTTAGAATCTCACAGGTCAAAAGCACTAATTAGATCTCGTTGAAGAATAAACTCCCGGCCATCTTCTAAACTGTGGATTGTATGAAGTTGAGCTTGATGCTGAAATATAAGACAGAAGGAAATACCACATCTATATCTGATGTCATGTTTAGTTAGAATGGAAAGTAGAGTTTTTATTATCCTACATTTTGCTAAGGTTGTTGGAGCATAGCAGCGAATATTTGAAGGTGAGGACAATCAGGACCAGAGATCACCTCCACGTTCCTGGTAGTATTCAGAAACAAGTGTCTGGTATTCTGGCATAAAAATCGGATAATTATATCTTTAAGTTGGTCTGCTCTTGTAAGTGCATCCAAGGCTCTGTGAGCACTCTCTATTTCCAGTGTTTGTTCTGGAGTCTTGGACAGGACAGAGCTTATAAGTTTGTTAATACATGGTAATAAATTCACAACAGCTTTAGGAATTCCTCTCCCCCTGATATTATGGAGGAGTGGTCTAGTATCCAGATTGTCTAATTTCTCTTCATAATTATCAAGACATAAGAAATGATTGCTATATCAGCCTTGTCCTTTTTTTGGGAATTCATAATTTAATCTGTAAGAGCTTCCACAGCATACTTACACAGGCCCAGATCTTGAATCTATTTTTTTTTTAATTTCTTGCAGCACTGAACATATTTCTGATTTGAGAAGCTTTTCAGACCTCGCTAGAATTAGGTTAGCTTGTTTCACATTAAGTGCCAAAGTATGCTGGTCTGTTTCCAGCACTGAGTTCTATGAAGAGCCAGAGAATAATGGGAAAGTAAAAACTGATCTATAGAAGATGTTTAAGGAGTAAAAGTATATACTTGACTCTATTGTGTTATAAAGTGGACCCAAGCCAAATGTAAAACTCCTTTCTGGGCAGAAAAGAAAAAAAACAGGCAGAATTGGAGAAGTCACCACAGAAAGAGCAGAGTGTAAATACTATTATTATTGCAAGTGTAGCCCAAATCTGCCTTTCTGACTTAAGTAGCTGCTCTGTGTTAAAGCTGTAGTTAGCCAAATAACTAGGCCATTTGAAATACGTTATCTCCTTTTTATAAGGCAACCCTCTATACTGGGCAGCCGCTGTAAGTTTCTCTTCACTTTGTCCCCTTTAAATATTTTTTATTTTATTTATTCTTCCTTCTGTGCATTTCCTTTCTCTCTCTCCCCTGCCAAACTTTTAAATAGGGCTCTCTAACTCAACTGCTTTATCAGCATGATGACTGGCCTAAGCAACAGCCATAGGGTTGATCCAAGATGGCATTTATTTATTTCCCCCCCTGTGACTGGAAGCCCTTACTCCTCCGCTACATCTGTCCCCAGCTGCTCATGGTGAGTCTCCGGTCCTACCACCCACTCAACCACCAGGAATTCAATCTCTTCTCCTTTTCAGCTTTGTCTCCACAACAGCATGGCTTAATATAATGGAGCAAAGCTTTCTTTATTATTTTATAAATGTATGCTCAATTTTGCCCCTAAAAGCTGTATAGGACTCGAGGTCAATCTGTGCAGGTCTTCTACTGTCCTTAAACAGGCCACTCTCATTCTAGTTTTTATTTTTGCTGACTGTATAGAGACCCTCCATCTTTGACCACAAAGTATATAGTCAATATGATTTATATCTATATAGTCTATTGATGATGTCCATGTTTAGAGTCGTCTCTGATGCTGTTGGAAGAGGGTGCTTAATATTACTATAGCATTATCTTGACAGAATTCTACTAATCTCGATCCTGCTTCATTCTATACTCCAAGGCCAAACTTGCCTGTTATCCCAGGAAACTTCTGGTTGTCTACTTTAGCATTCCAGTCTCCTATGATGGGCTTCTCCTATAATGAACTTTAGCATCCATGGTTGAAGCATATTTTGATGTTAAATTAATTGAATTTATATTGAAATCATTCTACCTTGTCTTGAGGGGGCTTGTGCACTTGAGTGAAGCTGTGAGCAGTGCCGGATCTACCTTTTTGGAGCCCCTTGGCAGTGAAGTGCGGTATCCCCTGTGAGTGAGTATACAAGGTATGCACGGACCCATTTTTGCCTTTTCTGTGTGTGTAAGTAGCTTTCCCTGTTGTAACTCCCTTGGTCTAGGTGGTTACCCGATAGTAGCCAGTCTAAAAACTGCTGCATTTAATTTATTTAAGCCAGGAACTATTTTTTTTTTTTTAAGTGATGCCCCTCAAAGGGAAGCGCCCCAAGGTCTAGTGAAGTTGTTAGATCAAAGCCTACAGGACTCCAAGCTGTGGATGTGTCTGCAGGTGAAAGGAAATTCCACTGCTGCAAAGAACTATTCAGCATCGGAAACTGGAATGTTAGAACTATGAACTAAGACAAACAAGACATTTTACATGAATTAATTACATTCCGGTTATTCCACTGATCCCTTCCTGTAATTAGTTATTGCTGGAATGAGGAAGTTAAACAGGACCTTTATAAGTCTGCAGTAATTAAACAGAATTTATCAGTTGTTTTGGGTTTGTTCTAGCATCTTGGTGTATATTTGTATCCTGCTTATTTTCCTGGTTTCAGACTCTTTGGTTGTGTTCTTGGCATTCTATATATATGCTTGAGACCCTGGCCTTGGCTTGTCTCCCACAATGACCCATCAGCCCTGCCTCTACTTGTCTATAATTTTGACTCTGGCCCTTTTGCTAATACCCCCTTGCGATTGGTTTTCCACTTGGGGTTTCCTGACTAATCCTGACATAATAAATTAGCCTTACTGTGAAAGCCAGAGTGGGTTTACCTCAATAGCTTACAGTTACCCAGTAGACTGAGAAACTGGTCATGAATGTCCATGATCCACAAGCTCACTTGTGCATACTTCAAGCAAATTCTACTACTTAAACATGCAGTCCAGCTGATTGTTTCTACTGATACCCTTAGACTTTATCTGGATCTGAATGGTTATTTCCCTGCTAAGAAGAGAACACACAAAGTTTGCTCAAACCCTACTAGAGAATCAAGATCCAGTCCTGGTCAATCTTACTCTTTTTGGGAGACCATAGCAAGGATTTTTGACCTAAACAAGGTGGCAAATGTTGAATTGACTCCCCGCAACTCTGTGCCGGGATGGAGTACTATGGAAGTCTACGATGGAATCAACCCGCTCTCAGATTACCTAAAAGATTCTCTCTATGCTAATCCCTGAAAAATCAACTACAAGTGCCATAGTAGCTCCATATCTGGAACAAACATTAGTTTAAAAAATATATGTATTCAAAAAAGATATGATGAAACTGAAATTAGTAACTTCCTTGAAGAGATTAAAACAGTTGATAGGGATCAATTGCTTAACTACAACACAGCATCAGAATGCAAAGCCAAAAGGCAAGTTTCATTTGTCACTACTTGTGTGCATGGGTTACTTATCTTCCTTCTCTTTCTATGTGAAATGTAAATATGGAGATCCCAAACTTATGGGAAATGTATTTGTTAGAGAAAGTCTGTTTTACTGGTAGACTTCACCATTTTCATTTTCAATACATATTTTCCTGTGAGTATATTTTCTCAGTTATGGATAAGATTCAAATCTTTGGCAGTTCATTTATTTTGTGTTCTTCTACAACTAACATAACTTGGTTTTTCAATGTTAAATACTGTTGTATCAATAAAAAGTAACTTTCAAAACTGTTCCATAGATTATAGAGTCATATGTTAAAAAGGAGCTGTGGTTCATAGAGATAGACAAGGCTGATTGTACAAAAGATTATTGTTGATATCAAGCTTCAAGACTAATCAAAACAACAATACATTTTAATAAGCGATACTTCATGTTTGAATACTAAGGGATTAAAAATGCTGCATTTAAACTGCACCTTACTTCAACCTAGCTGAGGTTTCCTATCTAATTTTTCCATATATTTAAATAACTTTTTAGTTTCATGTAAAGCAATTTATATGTTGGCAGAACTTCCCCTTTATAGATATTTTTAGTTTTATATAATGCATTATTTTACTATATTTTGTTGTAGAAATGTTTTTTTTGTATATATCTTTAATTTCCATTATTTTGACATACATCTGTCATAGCCATGTTTTATTTATATAACAAGACATTTGTAAATGGGTTATTGTTTTTAAATTAACCATTAGAAGCATATACGACAGTAATTAAAAATGCAATAATACAGAATTCAATTGGTATGGGCTAAGTAAAATGTGTATAGGGTAACAGATGAGCTCCTAAAGAAACAAGACATTTACATCCTTGCAAGCCTTTATGCTATGCAAAAGCAGTCTCTAGACGATACCTAACCAAAAGACAGTATTCCAATGCATATTCATAACTTTGCTTGTTAGGCACCAGATGGGCCACTATGTCAGTCTGATAGCTGTGAAATGAAACTGGGGACTTTTTTCCAGGGTTTGCTATTTTGCAACTGTAATTGCTTTTACTGTAATAAATATCAGCTATTTTTTCAAAACAGATTCTTAAGTAAATCATCTATTTTAATATATTAGTCTGCATAGTACTTTGATGATATTAGACGTTTAAATAGTTGTCACAAGGTCATGTCTTATTTCTTATGTGAATGCTCCCACATTGTGATACACAAGTATAACCTAACATATCCCACAGGTGTTTCAGTTTCCTAAAGCAATTACAACAGCAAAAAGAGATAAACAGCTATTCATTTTCATCACTAACAATAATCAATCATCAGAGATTATTAAATAGCAGGTGCATATTTAATTTGTTGACAGTCTGTCATGGCCTTGCTCATTTCTATTTTGCTCAAGCATTTTGTTACATTATATTTATTGATGTGCACTGCCAAAGGAAATTGTTTTTAATATGCAAATTTAAAAATATGAGTTCACAAAAAAGTTTACTTATTCTTGAAGCACAAGACATGTTATGCCTAATGTATTGAAAGTAAAGCTAATTAAATACTGTTATCATTATTAATAATATTATATATTATTATTCTAATTTTTTTGTAATGCGCCAACATATTAGCGCTATACAAGGGTTAAATACAAGGCAGAAAACAGTATTAACACATGGCAAAAAAAAAGAGGGCCCTGTCAGAGTTAAAATCAAAAGTACATAGTGTTTTTTCCCAAAGCACCTTACAAGATTGAAAATTTGCAAACTTACAGTGTAAGGTTAGGGAGAGGGAGATACCTGGGCAAGAATAACATATAAGGATTAATACTGGAAAGAAGTGAAAGTTTATGTAAGAAGGATATTAAAGGATATTAAAGAATGATATATACAAAAGGAATTGAATCCCAAAATGATAAATTAACTTGAATCCAAAAATTAAAAAAAATCTATGATTTGTACAGAAAACAATAAAATAATTACATGCATCAGAATTATTTTTAACTTAGCTTTTAATAATGGTACAATCTAAAATTGATGTTAAAATCAATAAAAAATGCATAACTGACAAGGTGTGCGACTGTAATATCACTATGTTCTAATAAAGGTCTCCTGTTACAGATGGGTACTCGATAGAGTTTAGGACAATATGGGAGATGATTGACTCCCAAAAATATCCTACAGGGAACAGTGCTATCCCCATAACGAGTCCTAGCTTTATTAAGATCGACAATATTCATTTTAATCATATATGCATTCAACTTAAAGAATTTATATACAACTAGCGACTTGCCCGGGCAATAAAAAGTGAGGCCTGGCAATGCTGTTTGCCACACAATGGAAGCCTCTCCCCCTCTACTTTACTGACCTTGCGATGAGTGCACTTTGGCGCTCATCACGGGCCTCACAATAAGCGCCTTCAGCCCTCATCATGAGCCTCGCCCTTGGAGCTCATTGTGAGTCTTTCCCCCTGTCTACTTCCTCACTTGTGTCTCATTTCCCTCCTTATCACCCTTCCTTGTGTCTGTTTTCCCCCTCCTCTCCCTCCCTTGTGTCTCCATCCCCCCAGTGTTTTCTACCCCCCTCTCTTTCCTGTGTCTCTAACACCCTCCCCTGTGTCTCTTTCCCCCCTCTCCCTCCCATGCATCTCTTTCCCACTCCCTTGTGTCTGTTCCCCCCTGCCCTGTGTCTCTTTCCCTCCTGTCCGCCCTCCCCCTGTATCTGTTCCCCCATTCCGCATGTCTCTTCCCCATTTCCCTCCACTGTGTCTCTTCCCCCTCCTCTCCCTCCTCTGTGTCTCTTTCCCCCTCCTCTCCCTTTCCTCCCTCCCCTGTGTCTCTTCCCCACCTCTCCCTCCTGTGTCACTTTCCACCTCCCCTGTGTCTCTTTCCCCCGTGTCTCTTTCCCCTCTCTCCCCCCTTTGTCTCTTTCCCCCCTCTACCCATGTCTCTTTACCACTGTATCTCTTTCTACCATCTTCCCCCCTGTGTCTCTCCCCCCTCTCTCCTCGTGTTTCTTCCCCGTGTCTCTTTCCCCTCCTCTCCCCGTGTCTCTTTCCCCCCTCTCCCCCACATGTCTCTTTCCCCCCTCTCCCCTGTGTCTCTGTCCCTCTTCTCCCCATGTCTCTTTCCCCCTCTCCCCCATGTCTCTTTCCCCCTCTCCCCCATTTCTCTTCCCCCCCTCTGTGTCTCTTCCCCCTCTCTCTCTGTGTCTCTCACCCCCTCCCTCTGTGTCTCTTACCCCCTCCCTCTGTGCCTCTTCTCCCCACTCCCTCTGTGCCTCTTCCTCCCCCTCTCCCCCTGTGTCTCTTCTCCCCCCTCTCTCTGTGTCTCTCCCCCTGTGTCTCCCCCATCTCTGTGTCTCTCCCCCTCTCTCTCTGTGCCTCTTCCCCCAACTCTCGGTGTCTCTTCCCCCCATTTCCCTCTGTGTCTCTTCCCCTTCTCTCTCTGTGTCTCTCCCCCTGTGTCTCCCCCCCCTCCCTCTGTGTCTTCCCCCCCCCCTCTCTCTGTGTCTCTTCCCCTGTGTCTCCCCCCCTCCCTCTGGGCCTCTTCCTCCGCCCTCCCTCTGTGCCTCTTCCCCCCTCCCTCTTTGCCTCCCCCCCCCCTCTCTCGCTGTGTCTCTCCCTGTGTCTCTCCCCCCTCCCTCTGTGTCTCTTTTCTCTCCTTATGCGCCGTGCATAAGGCATGCGCCGGTTGCGCAGCGCTCTGCGCATTGTGCAACCGTGACTGGCGCTGCGCATTGCGCAATGTGCATGTGCGGTGTACGCCGCACTCGGTACATGCTTGCAATCCAATTGCCTTTGCTATCGGATCGTTGTCAAACTGCGATTCGTCGCAAGTGTGACGCCGAATCGCAGTTTGACAAGTATAATATGTGATGTGGAGACCAAATAATACTCATACCAAAGAGACCAATAAGTTAAAGGAATAATTAACAGCCTGAATCCTAATTTACACAAAAAGGACTTTGATACTGGTTCAATTTATGGTGCTTCCAGGACTTTAGGACATGGACAAATCAGTAAATGTATACACAGGAATTCGTTTTTAATGCCTTACTGACTTACTGATTGACAAATGGGGTTAAGGAAAACAAAAAAGTTAATGGCCGACTAGAGACCCTCCGGGACAGCCCTGTGACAGGCGATCGATACCTAACCCTAACTGCACTCGCGGTGGGCGGCAGAGGGGGGCTCAAAAAAATAGATTTAGTACTTAATCATAAGGAGGGACTCAGGATGTCACACACACCTTGCCAGAATGGCAACCTTAGTTTAGTTGAAGTTCAGTCAAAAAATTCTGATGCATGTAATTATTTGATTGTTTTCTGTACAAATTATAGATTTTTTTCATTTTTGGATTTAAGTTGATTTATGTAGAAAGGTGTGCAAAGTTAGAAAGGTTTTCATTTAGTAGGAGAGGGAAGGGATCAGAATCATTGTGAATCAGATAAAATAACCTAAGAATTGGCATGTCAGGCAATAGCAACTTGACTGCTATGAAGCTACAACCATTGAAGGTCGGGGAATTGGTTGCTTGAATCAGGAGATGAAGTTTAGCTGTGCCAGAAGTCTGAGAGGACATGAAGAAGAGAGAGAAAATAGTTAGGAACCTCATTGTATAGAGTGTGGGGAAGGTCAAGAAGAGGCATGAAATTGCTGATAGGGGATTTGCAATGCTGAGATGGCTGTTTTAACCAGGAGATGAAGTTAAGCTGTTCAAATGGTCTAATTAAAGTGATGATTGCTTGACTCAGGAGATGAAGTTAGCCGTGACAGTGGTCGCTTGTTAAAGGAATGATTGCTTGCATCAGGAGATGATGTGCCAGTGGTCACTACATAGCGAATATCATACAGTTCATGATGAATCTTTCTTTCTATTCTAATTTTTGATTTAAAGAAAGGTTACATACAAAGTTGCAATTTGCCAAAATAATATTGAAATGACATATTACCATTATATATAAGAATTGGTTATCCCCCTTGCTTGCCAAATCTCAATTTTGAACAGGCTTTATTTTTATCTTTGCTGCTCATAACTCTTTCTTTAAATGTCCTCCAGTCCATACTAACTGTCTTCCCTATGACCTCACTTCTTGAAAGTGTTGTGATGACCTCCTGCTTCTTTTAGGCTTGAAAATAACCTAGTTAAAACCTACACGGTAATACAGTCGGGCTCTTTGTAGATCCCTGATAGTAGAGCTACCCCACAAATGTTACCGACTGTAACAGAGTCCAGTGCAGGTCCAGCAGCTATAACACAAGTAATAAGGACTATTATTCCCTCAGAATGAAACCTACATATCAATTATGTAGTCCAGACTGACAACAGCTTTATTGATGCATAGCACATTTATACACACTCCAGCCCAACCATTCTCCACCAGCCCCCACTATGACCACATGGTGAGGCCTATCCATCAGTGATGTCACCCCCCCTACTCACTCCCTTGGTCCTGGAAATTACTACCAGGGCTAATTATTCCTTTGCTACTGGCTTTATAGGGGGTATCTGATCAGATCAGGAGTGGAGACACTCAGTCTCTGATGTATGGAACCCTCCATATGCTCAGCATACTTCCCCATTCACACCTATGTGTCCACTGTCCCCAGATGCCGGCCAGCTCTTCCCCCACTGTACTGTATACCCTACAACCAAGCACCTCATAACTGGTAACCCCTTTGCCCAGGGACCCTTTATTAAATAAACTTTATTAAAATATCTGGACAAAATGCAGCATTTCAATGCCAAAGATGACTTGTTTCCACTGATATATCAATAAATCTACACAATAATACAATAATGCTGATCACCCCCATATTGTTGCGCACTCCATGAACAACATAGCTCCCACATCCCATAGGGCACACAATAATAAGGCTGGGAGGACAGTGTCCAGGGAGAGAGGAGAAAATAATACCAATAGTCCTTGTCAAGTCAGGGCCCCCAATAGTCCACACAATAATTCAATAATTTTGATCACCCCCATATTGTTGCCTGCTCCATGAACAACATGGCTCCTACATCCCACAGGTCACACAATAATAAGGCTGGGAGGATAGAGTCCAGGAAGAGAATGAGAAAAGAATACCAATAGTCCTTGTCAAGCTCTGCCACATACCACCCCCCCCCCCCCGTGACATCACAGTTGTGTTCTAGTTTTGATCCACAAAGTTACTAAAGAGACTAAAATTACTTTATGGCTGAGCTTGATAGGCTGTTTGGGAAAAATATTTTTGCTGACAGTTGTGAGCCCCTGTGAGTGAAGCTCCCCTAGTGATTTGGTTACTTGAAGGAAGTTTTGAATCCTCCCAAGATACAGACAATTGAATAAATATGTCTGTGTATGAATAAGGGCATTTAGAATGTTTTACAGTGTAGTTCGACTGGTACAGATTAACCTGCTTAAATGTTAATCATCTAGTAAGTAGGAATGAAATAGTTTGACACCACTTCATCTAACATACAGTAGTGTGATAGGTAATTTTCATATCTTTAGTTTGATCATCTCAGGTGTAAATTATCTTACTAAAATGATTTCCCATTGTTTTTATCTTATTATTAGTTTACAATCAAGTATAAAAAAAACACTGAACTGTATAGTAATAGCTTCCAATACATCAAATGACAGCCAGATTATTAAAGGATCACATAACTGAATTATATCTTATTCTGATGGATTTTTTTTTTTTTACTTAAGATATATATATACATTTCCTGGGTTTCAAGTGTTTGGTAAGAAACAGGCAGTGATTATCAGAAACATATGTTATATAGAAAAGTTCAATGTACTTATAAAGTTAAATGCAGGAAAGTAAAATCCAGCTTTGCATACCCACAGGGAACTTACATAACCAAGTACACTGAGGAGAGAAGCCAGATGCAGAATTTGACCTGGTAGAGACCAAAGGAAGTACTTGCTGCAGGATGGAATGTCATGGTTGAGCAGTGTCTGAGCTCACAGCTGTATTAGAGCACAATGAGAGAGAGACATATTCCAGGCTGCTTTGCAACACAGGAACCCCAGAGTATTTCCTTATCGCTCAAAACGAATTATGAATGTTATGCTAATCTTAGCTGGGATTTTCAAGGGTGTCAACTAACAAAAGCTGCAGCTTAGAAACTGAAAAGATTGAGTAAACATCAGGGTGAGTTTGTAAATATTTATTCTGGTATTTTATCATGCAAAGAATGTTTGCATACACTGCTGATTCTCCTCTATCAGATGCATTCATAATCCAGGAAACTTAGATATGCCTTTAAAAGGGCTTGGAACTCAATATTTCCTATTACACATTTAAAAGAGCCTATTTTAAGCATTGCACATGAATGGATTAAAAAAAGTACAACAAATTTAAAGTTACCTAAATGTGCCATTCATATCTCTGTATGCTTATTCGGTGGCTGAAGCTAAAAACCTTCTACAGTTAAATCAATGCTCAATAGCTAACAGTGATTCATCCCTAGGCAAGTATGCCTCAAAGCAGTTTATTTAGCACTCAGACCTTTATAAAAGGAAAAAACAGTGACATTTTAAATTCCCTTTTCAGTTGCAGAAAAGAAAACAAAGCATTTCCTTCTCTATTTAAAGAATCTCAAACTCAACATGTCTAAAACTGAACTCCTAATCTTCCCTCCCTCTCCCACAGAATCAATTCCTCACCTCTCTTTCACTGTCAACAACGACATCATCCTTCCCACCTCCCTAGCCCGTTGTCTTGGAGTTCTACTGGATCCCGCTCTGTCTTTCATCCCTCACATACAATCATTAACTAAATCTTGTCTTCTCCATCTAAATAACATCCTCAGAATTCGTCACTATCTTACACAAGACACAACTAAAATCCTAATACACTCTCTCATCATCTCTCGACTAGACTATGGCAACTCGCTTCTTGTTGGCCTACCTACCACCCGACTATCTCCACTTCAATCCATTATGAATGCCTCTGCTAGACTCATCTTCCGTACACAACGTTCAGTGTCGGCATCACCTCTCTGTCAATCACTCCACTGGCTGCCCTTAGACTCAGGAATAACATTTTAAATCATGACCCTTACTTACAAAGCCCTCAACAATAACGCTTCCCCTTACATCTCCGCCCTCTTCGTTCTGCTAATGACCTCCTTCTTTCTACAACTCTTATCACCTCCTCTCACTCCTGTCTCCAGGACTTTTCTCATGCTGCCTCTAGTCTCTGGAACTCGCTTCACCGGATTATCCTCTTGCCTCAAAACATCTAAAACCTCACTTAAAATGCATCTCTTTAAAGAAGTGTATCACCTTCCACCCTAACACACTTATCACCTCTCTCACCCTCTTTTACCACTCACTATACCTTAGATTGTAAGTCTGCGAGTTTCTATCCTAAATACTTTGGAATGCACCATGGACATTGGATTCCTAGCTCAAAGACAGGGCAGTCCTTGCTTTGCTATATGTTAATTTGTATTTATTAGTGATGTCCCGAACAGTTCGCCCGCGGACTATTCGCGGCAATTTTGGCATGTTCGCGTTCGCAGTGGACGGCGAACACATGCGCTTTTTGGTCCGCCCCCTATTCTTTATCATTGAGGAAACTTTGACCCTGCACCTCACAGTCAGCAGACACATTCCAGCCAATCAGCAGCATACACTCCCTTCCAGAGCCTTCCATCTGAAGGACAGCATCCAATTTAGAATCATTTTGAAGCTACATTCGTTGAGAGAGGACAGATATTGTAGCTGCTGCTGATTTAATAGGGAAATAGATAGCCAGGCTGTGTATTTAGCTTCCACTACAGACCTGAAGGACTCATCTAATATCTGCTGCAAGGACAGCAACTCAAAAAGCCCTTTTTAGGGCTAGAACATCATTTATTTTATTTTACTATTTTTTTCTGTGTAATCTAATTGCATATGCCTGCCTGCTAGCGTGTGTGTGAGGCCTATTGCATCAGTGCACAGTGCACAGTGACACTCATATCTGGTGCAACCGTAGTGTACAGTGACATAAAACAACCCTTTTTTTTCTGTAATCGATTGAATATCAGTTGCCTGCCTACAGGCGTGTGTGTGAGGCCTATTGCATCTACTCTGACAACTTTTGCCAGTGCACAGTGACACTCATATCTGGTGCAACCGTAGTGTACAGTGACATAAAGCAACACTTTTTTTTACTGTAATCGATTGAATATCAGTTGCCTGCCTACAGGCGTGTGTGTGTGACAGGCTAACACCTAACAGCTTATATTGTGCTCAGTGAAATAAAACAACCCTTTTTTTACTGTAATAGATTGAAAATCAGTTGCCTGCCTACAGGCGTGTGTGTGAGGCCTACAGCGCCTACTCTGCCAACTTTTGCCAATGCATAGTGACACTCATTTCTGGTGCAACCTAGTGTACAGTGACATAAAAGAACCCTTTTTTGACTGTAATCGATTGAATATCAGTTGCCTGCCTACAGGCGTGTGTGTGTGAGGCCTACAGCGCCTACTCTGCCAACTTTTGCCAGTGCACAGTGACACTCATATCTGGTGCAACCTAGTGTACAGTGACATAAAAGAACCCTTTTTTGACTGTAATCGATTGAATATCAGTTGCCTGCCTACATGCGTGTGTGTGAAGCCTATTGACTCTACTCTGTCAACTTTTGCCAGTGCACAGAATATCTGGTGCAACCTAGTGTACAGTGACATAAAAGAACCCTTTTTTGACTGTAATCGATTGAATATCAGTTGCCTGCCTACAGGCGTGTGTGTGAGGCCTACAGCGCCTACTCTGCCAACTTTTGCCAATGCACAGTGACACTCATATCTGGTGCAACCTAGTGTACAGTGACATAAAAGAACCCTTTTTTGACTGTAATCTATTGAATATCAGTTGCCTGCCTACAGGCGTGTGTGTGAGGCCTACAGCGCCTACTCTGCCAACTTTTGCCAGTGCACAGTGACACTCATATCTGGTGCAACCTAGTGTACAGTGACATAAAAGAACCCTTTTTTGACTGTAATCAATTGAATATCAGTTGCCAGCCTACAGGCGTGTATGTGAAGCCTATTGCATCTACTCTGTCAACTTTTGCCAGTGCATAGTGACACTCATATCTGGTGCAACCTAGTGTACAGTGACATAAAATAACCCTTTTTTGACTGTAATCGATTGAATATCAGTTGCCTGCCTACAGGCGTGTGTGTGAGGCCTACAGCGCCTACTCTGCCAACTTTTGCCAGTGCACAGTGACACTCATATCTTGTGCAACCTAGTGTACAGTGACATAAAATAACCCTTTTTTGACTGTAATCAATTGAATATCAGTTGCCTGCCTACAGGCGTGTGTGTGAGGCCTACAGCGCCTACTCTGCCAACTTTTGCCAGTGCACAGTGACACTCATATCTGGTGGCACCTTAGATTGCACGCGCAGTGCCCCAAATTTGAAGTGGGAGGACCGACCAAGCATCTTTTTACATCTCCCTGTTCCAAAAATCAATGCCATATACACGTCCCCTAATAGTGGACGTAACAGGGATTAAACTGATAGGAATAGTACTATTTAACAGTACACATCTTATAATAACGCAGACAGAGGCAACGCAGAGAGAGGAGTCTGAAGAAGAGGAGGAAGGTGGCTTTGAGGAGGTGGAAGACCAAACACAGCAGGCGTCCCAGGGGGCTTGTTGTCATCTTTCGGGGACCCTTGGTGGCTGGGTGGAGGAAGAGACCTTCAATGACATCAGTGAGGACAAGGAACGGGACATGGCTAGCTTGGTATCCAACCTTGTGCAAATGGGGAGTTTGCGGTTGTGCAAAGGGACTGTTTGCGGTTGTTTGCGGTGCATTAAACGGGGAGATTGGTCTGTTACTGTGAAGCGGGTGTAACCCTTACACTACCTGATCGATACAACATCATACCTGATGTTTTAAAGCATGTTATTCCAAACCATTTAGGAATGTTAGGTGATTTATGCCCTTTATGGCTTAAAACCAGACTCTGCATCAACTATGTAATTTTCTGTGGGAGTTTTGCCATGGATGCTCCTCCGGCATGCCACAGTCCAGGTGTTAGTCCCCTTGAAACAACTTTCCCATCACTATTGTGGCCAGAAAGAGTCCCTGTGGGTTTTGAAATTCGCCTGCCCATTGAAGTCTATGGCGATTCGCCGATGTTCGCCCGTTCGCAAACATTTGAAAATTTGATGTTTGCGACATCACTAGTATTTATCTTTGTCTGAAGTTAATATATGTACAGCGCTACGTAATATGTTGGATCATTATAAATGAACTATAATAATAATAATAATAATAATAAAAGAATGATTTGTATATGGTACAATTACAGAAATATATATTCACTGCAATGAACACCATGTTTACTTCATGGATCAATAATTTGGACTATTTCATAGACAGGGAGTAAAAATTGTATTGTGGCATTAACGTATTGTAAAAGCATTTTAAAAAGTCTATTTATAATATACCACAGTGCATTTCTTTCAAATGAAACTCTGAAAGAATGAAAAAAATCTAAATTAAAATATGTAGCTGATCTAGGGGGTTTCCTGTCACCCAATGTGCAGTAATATAGTATAGCATATGAATCCCACTGCCAATGGAATCTACTGATGTATGCATAATCTGTGCATTTCCAGTTAGTTTTAATAACATTTAAACATGTTTTACTTAATACGCTTTCGTATAAAACATAACCTTGTTAATGTCTAAACCATGCTCTTATAAATGCACGAGAAAATACATGTTTCTGGTCTCTTTCACTAATAAAACACATCCAAACAGATAATAGTTTTGAACCCATCTCAGAAGGTTGTAATGACACTGATTTGATCAGCACTCAGATGTGGTTCAAACTAGATCATACTAATAGCTTCCTCCACAACAAAAGCAGTCATTATATCAAATGGCTTGATAATATGCCCTTTTCACAGTTTAGATGGATTTTCAAAAATTGCTCAACTCTAACAACTTTGAAAGTCAAGTTTCCGTATTGTAACATACAAAAAAGTATACTGCTTAAATTATCAATAAAGCTTAAGGTACAGCATTAAAATATAAATAGTATTAAATAAAACATGTACAAAAAGTTTAAAAGGATGTGACTTGTTCCCTATAACACATAAATAATAGGTCTTTTAAAACGTAGATGTCATATTAATAGTTTTTCATTTCTTTTAGCTGATACCATTTTACCATATATATTGTTATTAGAACATGGGAAGAAAGAAAAGAAAATAGCTTCAAGTTTACAAACGTACATAGCAGAAGTATATAAGGTAAATTATTTATCAACTACATTTTTATTGAAGTTCAGCTTACTATTAATATATCATAAAAATTCAGTTTTATATTATATATCATTACATTAAAATTCCAAATTGATTTTCTATTTGTGTTTACATGATAATATAACTTCTCAAATAATACAAATTAAATATTTTTATGTCCTTTGTATCAAAATAAGGTGTGTTTCATTTCCACTCAGAATGCTCCATTCCATTAGGCCCATTAAAGGTATATTTAAGTTTCCTGGATTATGAATACATCTGATAGAGGAGAATTAGTAATGTATGAAAACATTTTTGCCAGAGAAAATACCAAAACAAATATTAACACACTCATGCTGATGTTTGCTAAATCTCTTGTGTTTGCAAGCAGTTGCTTTTGTGAGTTAACACCCCTGGAAATACCTGCTAAAATTAGCATACAATTCATAATTCATTTTGGCCAATCACAGGCAGCTAATACATTTTAATATATTGTAGCAATCTATGATAGCAGCTTGTGCAGAAATAAATAATTAAAAGTGTATACCTCTGCAGAAGGAAGCAGGAGAAGCAGCATTGAGCTGCTGATGGCTTTAAGGTTAGCAAAGTGTTAAAATCATACCCAAATGCAGTGTTTTTATTGGCAGTCCTGGGGTGTGGCAAATAAATAAAATAAAATAAACAACATACGTTTATATGTGTATGGTAAGACTCAATAAGAGTATAGAAAAAACAAACAATTTATGCACAAAAGTAAATATAATTGTTACATCTAAACACACCACTTTAAATTTAGATAAATTCCCTGTCAATACTATTGTATATGTCTGACAAAACTGGAATATTTGTTAATTTAAAAAAACATGTACACTGATTTTGCACACTGGAGTTAGCTATATTTTCCTAACAATTCAGCTAAATACCCATAAATTGTTTATCTGTTTACATATTTTCTGAACACAAATTACCATGCGCTGCTCCTGAACATTTACTTAAATACCTTTTATTTAATGAGATGTTTTTCAAAGTTAAAAGATTTCATCAGCAAATATTGAGCCATTGAAGGAATATTTAAAAACTTTTATGAAACTTTAAATACTATGGTAAATTAGCACTGGTAATTTGTTGAAATAAATTTGTTGAAATGATCTTCATTATATGCATGTAATTTCAAGTTAAGAAGCAATCATATTTCAACTAATCGTCTGTTAGCAGAGTAGAGCGGTTTACTATTCTAATCTCCTTGGGGTAATTGCTATTATAAGATTATTCTTTAACACAAAATATGTAATCATTATTTTGGACTGCTCAATTATTTTGTGCATTCTTTATTTCTTGTGTTTTCTAAAACTACCACATAAAATTGCATCTATATTTTAATATGTGTAAAAAAAATCTAGTTTTAGTGGAAAATAAAGTAAAATTTGGCATTTATGTTCTAAAACATATTAGCAAACAATGAAATCCCAATATTAACTCAATGATTAAAATGTTTAATGTTTTGGAAGGTTTGTTTGAAAAGGATAAAACATATTGATAAATACCAAATGCAATCCCCTTCAATATATGTTTTTGAACTTCAATATACTCTGTTAATTTTATCTGTAGAAAATTGATTTTGAACTTTGTAGACATGTTTGTAGACTATAAAATGACAAAAAGAGAATGGAAACAGTGAATTAATATATTACTTGCCCGTCATAAATGACAATATCATAGAATGTTATCTTGAATTGTCTGTGCTGTCTCTCTCTGTGCTGTCTCTCTGTGTGCGGTCTCCCTCTCTGAGGTGTGTAATGGCGACTGTTATGCCACTTTCTGTGGAGTGTGACAGCCCTTGCTGTGTTTGTGGTGGGTTCTCTCTCTCTCTTTGCTGTCTCTCTACGCTGTCAGTCTCTCTCTCTATGCTGTCTCTTTCTCTCTGTCTCTCTCTATGTGCTGTCTATCTCTTTCTTGTCTGTCTCTCTCTTTCCTGTCTGTCTTTCTGTGTGCTGTCTCTCTCTTGTGTACCTGTCTCTCTCCGTCCTGTCTCTCATTCTCTCTTTGTGTTGTCTCTCTCTACACTGAAGATCTATACATGAAGGATCTTAACAGCAGTGATGACCTCAATAGTTTGTCCAATGAGCAGGAGTCAGACATCTTGGAGATTGAAGTGAGATGGGCCCTAGGATGCCTTTCTGATAACAAAGCTGAAGGAGTTCATGGAATCCCAATTTAACTATTCAAAATTCTACAAGATGATGCTTTGAAAGTGTTGTTTGCCTTATTCCAACAATTTTGGAAAATTCAACACTGGCCAATAGACTGGAAAAGGTCAGTCTACATCCCAAACCCAAAAAAGGCAGTGCCTTTGAGTGCTTCAGTTATCGAACAATTGCACTCTTTTCACATGCCAGCAAGCTAATGCTTAAGATTACACAACTATCAGATCTGTAAGCGGGATTCCGCAGAGGAAGAGGCACAAGTGATCAAATTGCCATTGTCCCTTGTATAACAGAGAAAGAGTTCTATAAAAAAACATTTACTTCTGCTTCATAGACTATTCAGAAGCATTTGACTGTGTGGATCACAAAATGTGGCAAGTTCTTAAAGAGATGCCCAGATCATCTCATCAGCCTCCTTAATAATCTGTATATGGACCAAAAAAAAAACGGTCAGAACCAGACATGGGAAAACAGAATGTTTCCTGATCGGAAAAGGTTTGTGGCAAGGTTGTATATTGTCACCTTATTTATTCAATTTATATGCAGAGTACATCATGCGTATGGCCGGACTGGATGAATCCAAAGCCGGAATCAATATTGCTGGAAGAAATATCAACAACATCAGATACACTGAAGATACTGTTCTAATGTCTGAAAGTGAGGAGGAACTAAAGGACCTATTGTTGAGGGTAAAAGAAGAGAGTGCAAAAGCTGGCCTGCTGCTCAACAAAGACAAAGATCATGGCAATGAACATGAACTTGATGGAGCTCAGAGGGGCAGTGACTGAGGGATGTAACTGGCGTGCTGCAGTCCATAAAGTCACAGAGAGTGGGAAGCAACTGAACGACTAAACAACTATATATATATATATACATATATAAATATATAGCTGAAGCTTACATCCTTAACAATTAATGATTGATGATGTTATATTTTGACTATGTAAAAGCCTACTGGCAGCTAGGTCAAATCTGGAGGCCAGTGGCAGTGAGGATGTCCAAATATGTGCAGTACAGATAAGGACCCAAGGCATAAAACATATCCAGAAAACCAAAGGCAAAGTCAGGGAGTAGATAGAGCAGTGTAATCCATGTCCAAGCCAAGGAGTGTCAGAGAGCCAGGGATCAACATAAAGGAATAATCCAAGGTCAGCAACAGGGGATCAATCAGAATAACGCAAGGAACAATTCTGAGAAGTAGAGCAAAGCAAAACAACTGAGCAATGAATGTCCTGGTGGACTAAAATGATTTATATAGCCTCAGGGTGTTGGCTGAATAAAGTGCAAGTTGTCCCAAATTTAGGATGCTGTCCCAGAGTTCAGAGGCTGTTACAGGAAGTTTCTGTAATGCTGCTGCAGGCAAGTGGGAAGCAGAATTCTGCATGAAGACTGCAGCAAAGATGCTAGCAGGTAAGTGTGTTGCTGAACATGGTGAATCACTTCCAGAATAATTGAACGTCTATCATCGTCCATAAATTGAGGCACAGCAATAAACTTGCTTTGTTGAACATGGTCTAATTTAGTGAAATCAAAAGTAAATATAAAATCATAGTAATGATGACTGAAATTAATAGGTTGGCATAACAGGAGGAGTATGAGAGAGTCTGACTAGAAAGCCAAAAGGAAGTCAAAATAGAAGATGATGAGGTAAGATTGATTGGTGAGAATTAATAAAAAAATAAGAGAAAATGGATTTACTAGAGATTAATTAATTAATGCCTTATATGGAAATTTATAAACATATTAAAACATTATGTGAAAGATTACCAAAGTTACTATGAGAAGCAATAATAAGGAGAGCAATGTTTGGTTGAGTAGGGAAGTAGATGGATTTAAAATTATAACTATAGCTACAGGGGTTTGATCAATATAGGTCCCCTGAAAAGATATTGAATGTGGTTGGGGATTTGAGAGTAAGAAGAAATGAAAGTGCTATATTTAAGAAACAGGGCTATGTCAAACAGATAATGATATAAGAGAATTGAGAGTACATAAATTATACAAATTGTGTGAAGGTATATACTTAGAGGTCTCTGAGGAATAGACATAAAAAGGTTTGTGGCATAAATCAATCCTGTAGGCTGAGTGTAAATCAGATGAATAACTTCTAATTATAATTACAGTGGTACCTCAGTACTTAACCTTAATCCGTTCCGGACGGCAGGTTGAGTACCCAAAATATTGAGCACCAAAACATCTTTTCCCATAGGGTTCAATGTAAATTGAAATAATCCGTTCTGAACACCCAAAAGTTCACATTTTAGTTTGAACTGATGGTGTTGTTTCTTGACACAATACCTTAAAACTAAACAGACATAAATAATAAACAATAATGAAATAAAATAGAAACATATTCAGAAGTATAACTGCTCATGGGGACTTGCCCTCTGTCAGTTAATTACATTTACAGACTAAGGTATGCTCTATACCAAGGGCCAGTTCACTGTCCCTCAGACACTGCTGGGGCTGGAGTATAGTTTGAAAAAATATGAACGAATTCCTATGCACACTGTACATATTTTATTTGTAGTGCACAAAAAACAGAAAAAAACAATACAATATTTAAAATGAAGAACGATTTTAATCAACATAAACATATAGGGCCTCATTCTATTAGCGGCCGTAAATCGGCCGTAAAGCTGCGATTCCTTGCAGGGGTTCAGTTAACTCGCGATTCTATTATACGGCCCCGCAAGGATCTCCTTTTACGGCCGGCCGCATATCTTGGAACCGGCCGTAATCTCAGAAATATAAAAACTCAAAAATAAATTCAAGCCTGCACTGTACAGCTCTGTAAATGCTAGGGATCATATTGGGGGACATGAGGATTAAAAGTAACCCACTCTCAAGCTTGCACATCTGCCCAAACCCGAGTTCAAATTAACTGTTTATTTTCCGGCTGCGGCGTGGGTGTGTCTGAAGTGCTCCAAGCACTCTGGACTTTTTACATGGATATTTTACGGATATTAAAAATAAAATATTTTACGGATTTGAGTACAGGATAATTATGTGCTATTTTTTCTAACACCTAAAATCCCTTTATAGTCTTCGCAAAGTGCAGGATGGCTTTATTTGAGCTATTTTATGTGCTTAATTGGTGCTAGCGAGACCTCTTTCCTGCAAGTAAGCTGCGGCTTGCTTTTAGCCTTGCAGAGAGGTTTCCCGGAGCAATTGAATTGCAAAACTCTTGCGGCCGTTTTAGATCAAAGGCTTTCCTCTGGTGCGAGCGGCCGCAAGAGATAGCAAGGCACCGGCCGCAAGCCTGCCGGAGCCTCCGGCCGTAAGGGAATAGAATAGCCGAATAGCTTGCGGCCGGTCCTTGCGGCCCCGCAACGGCTGCGGCCGCTAATAGAATGAGGCCCATAGTATTTAAATGGGAAGTATGGGCCTGCTTTTGGCTAATGAGATCAATATCCGGTTCCATATTTGTCACTGCTAGTCATAGCAAGTGGTGCAAGTGTTCATCAGTTAGTCTGGATCTGGTTGAAGATTTCAGATGTTTCATTCAGGAAAAACTCTGTTCACAGACATAGATGCTGCCAAAGATGGTAGCAATTTTGAGTGCATGGTTCCTGAGATTAAAATTTGTCTCAGAGGGGAAAGATGCATAAAAATTAGTAAGGCTGCTTGATTTAAATGCGTCTTTCAGAGAGTCACAATTCTGTAGTTCGGCCAATTCCATTTGGTAAATCAGATCAACAATTTTAATGTCAACAGAAGCTGTATGTCCTGTTCACGGAGATGATGCTCTTTAAATCTAATTTGAAACTCCTTTTGCAACATTTCTAGTAAATCCACACATGTTTTGTTTGGGAATGCAACTGCTGTTTTTTCCGCCAACAGGTTTTGAGTTGTGGGGAGTTGGCAAAAGTTTTCCTCCTTCACTTGTTTAATGAGGAGGTCTAATTTTACTTGAAATGCTTTCACATATGAATGCATATCACGGATGAGCGTCCCCTTCCCTTGAAGTTAAACATTGAAACTGTTGAGTTCTGTTACATCTGTCAAAAAGGCAAGGTGCCATTTCCATTCTGCATCTTTGAGCTCTGATACTTCTTTGTTTTTCGAAAGCATAAAAGCAGAAACCTGTGTAAGTAAGTCATAAAAACATTTCAAAATGCTCCCTCGACTGAGCCAATGGACTTCTGTGTGGTACAGACTACCTTCATAGGCAACATGTAGCTTAGACAGAAATTCCTGAAACTGTCTGTGGCTTAGTGCATGAGCTCTAATGGAGTTAACACAAGATACCACAATTTTCATGACAGAGTCCAACTTCAGTGATTTACAGCATATTGCTTGTTGGTGGATGAGGCAGTGTATGGCTATTGGATGTGAATGGTTGTGTTTGTCCATCTCTTTGGATAATGCGCACAACCACTCCTTTCATAGACCCCACCATGGTAGGAGCACCATCATTTGTCACACTGGCCAGTTTAGCCCAGTCCAGCTCCAAATCATTCACAGTTTGGCAAACTTTTTCATAGATATCCTCTCCTGTTGTTGTTCCTTTGATGCTTTTCAGTGCAGCAAGCTCCTCTGTGACTTCAAAGTAATCATTTGTCCCATGAATGAAAATTAGAGGTTGTGCAGAATCACGAACATTGTTGATTTCGTCAAGTGCCAATGAAAAATAGCAAAGTTTTTTTTGATGAGTTTTGCAATCGCAGATGCAAATTTTCCCCCCATTTCTTCAATCCTTCATGTAATTGTAGGTCCTGAAAGACTCACTGTACTAAATAGATCAGCCTTCTCTGGACTCTCTTTGGAAACAGAAAGAAAGCATTATTTAACAATTTCTCCCTCTACAAATGAAAACTTGCAATCACATATAATAGTTGTCAAACTGCAAGTTGTCGTCATGCTTGCGAGCCTCGGCAAGCCTTTGAGGCACAAGCTCGCAAACATTATGCCTTTAACGGCCCGAACTACCGAACTGGGAAAGACGATGAAATCTTGTCTCAAATTCACTTACACACTCACACACAGCACAGGGGGAGAGCCAGGGACCCGGTGAGTGAGGTTGCAAGTTAATTTGAGGCATAATTTGTCTTTTTGAACGATTGAAAATCGACGAAGAGGGAAGAAAAATGGCGGCCGAAAAAATGTAAATGTAAAACACAAGATGAAAACGAGGCTCTGATAGGCCAGGCATGAAGAACTTAGAAAATACACAGCGCAAAAGACAGTAACACTTACACCAACAACGCCAGGCACGCGGGACTTACGCAGGCACGCAGGCCTTAGAAAATACACAACGGAAAAGGCAGTAACACACCAACAACACCAGGCACGCGGGACACAGACGAATAACGCCAGCCACGCAGGACTTAGCAAATACACAACGGCAAAGACAGCAACATTTACACCAATAATGCCAGGACTTAGAAAATACAGGAAGGCAAAGACAGTAACACACCAAAAACGCCAGGCACGGGGACACAGATGAACAACGCCAGGCAAAAATACCCAACGGCAAGGCAATAACACTTACTCCAACAACACCAGGCACGCAGGAGTTTGAAAATAAAACGGCATGCACAGGGACAGGGGGGAGATGGGGGAAAGAGACACATGGCAAGTTGCAAGTTGCCGAGGTCTGTAATGAGCGGTGAAGTAGATGAGAGGAGAGGCTCGCAATGAGCTCCAAAAGCGCTCAGCACAGGGCTCATGATGAGTGCCGAAGGTGCTGAGAGGGGTCAGAACATGGCATTGTGTGGCAAACACCATTGCCAGGCTTCACATTTTATTGCTGTCATCTTTGACGGGCGAGTCGCTAGTGATGATATATTTAGCTGCTTTTGCTTCACAAAAGTATTTTGCTGCATTGTCAATTCATTTTTCAGTTTTAATATTTTATCTTTTCTCACATGTCCGACCAAGCAATAATAGTTATCTTTATGTTGAGTTTCGTTGTGTCGAACCAAATTGTATTCCTTGAATGCAGACACTAAATTCTGACATATCAGACAAACAGCTCTTTCTTTGTACTCCGTGAAAAAGTAATCATAAGTCCACTGTTCTTTCAATACCCTGCACTGAGAGTACATTTTTCTTTTTTTTGACATAATGATTTCCCAGGGATTGAAAATTGCTATTAGTAAAATACCAATAAATACAGAGCTACAAAAACAATATACCAGCAATAATGACTGAACTAAAATAAAAAATGTCAGCGCTCAGCAATAGTGAAATGGTCGGCGTTCAGCAGTAGCGCAAATGGTCAGCGTTCAGCAGTAGCGCAAATGGTCAGCGTTCAGCAGTAACGCAAATGGTAAGTGCTCAGCAGTAGCGCAAGTCGTCAGTGCTCAGCAGTAAAGCAAATGGTTAGTGCTCATCAGTAGCGCTAATGGTCCACATTCAGCAGTAACGCAAATAGTCAGCTCTAAGTAGTAGATGAAGAAGTTGCTAATAAGCCATCCCGTATTTTCATTTTTTCCTAATTTTAAATGTGATGAATCTATTTCCAGAATATATCTTGCAATGTTATCTTGCAATGTTAGTGATAATTGTGATGATGCAGATTAAAAACCTGCTCGCTTTGGTATTCAATTAATTTCTGTGGAAACTCTCCTCCCCTATGTGAATGGTGCCGGTTTTGCCACCAATTGCGGTGCCTGCACACTAATAACCTGCGCTTATTGCAGGGGCCAGCGGACAAGGGTGAGCTCCTGAGCACTGAAGCTGTCTGTCAGGGATGAACGCCTGAGCACTGGTGCGGCTGGGAAGTAACGAGAGCCTGAGGACGGGAGCAGAGAGGCTGTGTCCTCTTGTGGCAAGACAGTGGCTGTGTCTGCAATAGCCGGGTGGACCAGGTTTAGGACTCTGGCAGGCCGTAGTTTGAGGACCCCTTCTCTATACATTTCCTGTTAGTTTGTATGAAGTTTAATCAAGTTTTACTTAATATCTTTTCAAGCAAAAACAACTTTTGTAGTGTTTAAAACATGCTCTTTTAAATCCTTATAATGGTATGTAATGGTATATGGTTGACAATGCAGATGGAAAGAAAGGAATACAAAAAGCTTTGTTACTTATGTTTCTCTCAACTTACTCACGTATACTCCATTCAAATCTATTAGATGTGAAAGGTTTTAGGATTATGTGTGTGTTCTGGTAGTGACTGTAATATGGTGAAAAGGGAAATAATGTAAATAATATAAATTGATTTGTTGTTGTTTAGTCATTCAGTTGTGTCTCCGACTCTCCATGACCCTATGGGCGGCAGCACACCAGGCACATCTTGTGTCTGGTCGCGCTTATCCACCTCCATATTTCGCAACTAATACACCCACAGACATAATCACTAATTAACCCTCCATTCTCTTTTCAATTACTTGCAAATATGTTGTTTCTTTCTTTTAATTACTTGACATTTTGCTTCATTAATCCCTTTAGATTGTGCATTTGCAAGTTTTCAAGGTGGTTTGTAAAACAACACCATATACAACTTTTTTTTCCATATGATTAATATTGTATTTTTTTTTGTTTGTCCTCAACCTTTATATATATCGCTATATGTATAGAGCTGGGGAAAATGTTAGCGTATTCCAAAAAACTGATAATAATAATAAAACAATTTTTAAAAAAAATAAGCCTAGCTTAAATTTATTGTTCTGTTATTTATATTTTCACTGGCTAAATTAAAGTAAAAACTTGGAAAAGTGTATACAGCACCTTGTACTGTGTTTCTCCATCAAAGTGCCTAAATCTCAAACCCAGAGGAGACTGGTAACACAATATTTAAATAAAATATTCTTAGTGCAGTTAACAATATATGGACATGCTCAAATATATGCAGCCACATTTTCACATTTAAGTGTTTTGTATCATCTGATTTAAATTTTTATTTGCTTCTACAGAACGAGAAAACCTTAACCAATCACTGCATCTGCTTAACATTTTAACTGATCCAGCTTATGGCACTTATCATACATTCTAATGCAAATCAATCTTGTCAAATCACTCAAGCTCCATATTAGACATGAAAGAATAGAAACTGCTGATGAGAAGGAGAATACAGAGTGCTACACGTATTCAGAGAAGTAATAACAAGCTGCAAGTATCTGGTTATTTGCCATAAAAAAGTAATATATGATTAAAATAATCATTTAAAGACAATCATATGGGGAAATGCAATTGAGATATTTAATTTTACATAGAATGTGAGTTTGTATAAATGTACTTTTCGTTGGTGCTCTCTCTCTCTCTCTCTCTCTCTCTCTCTCTCTCTCTCTCTCTCTCTCTCTATATATATATATATATATATATATATATATATATATATATATATAGAATATTATAGAATAAGAACAGATCATAAATTAATTTCAGAGCTTCTATCAGGTGTTCTTTTTTTCTATACCAAACAATGTAATACATATAGTACAAAGTACAAGATGAGTTGTTTTATAAATAATAATAATAAAAATAATAAGTCTGATGTTAGTATAATAACAATATACCTGTAATAATAAAAAAAAGTTAAAAATGTATTTTTGTGTGGAATTCACAGAAATACAGTAAGTGGAAAAACTGAGCAGGGACATGTAAATTATACTATCAAATTATATGATGTAATGGAGTGAAGCAAAGAATGCCCCTAGAGGTGGCTTTAATTAAAGAGGCTGGAAGATTTCTTGGAAGAAACAAAGAGTTAACTCCAGGCAGTGATCAGAGGCTAATTAAAGTCCAGCTGTAGATTGCCTTTAAGACAACAGCAGAGAGATGGGTGGAGTCCCCTGCATTTAGGCCTAGCAGAGTGAGGCCAGTGAAAGTGAAGGCTTCAGTCTAAAGCAAGCTAAGAAGGACGCTTGTAGTTATCTGCCATTGAGAGGAATGCAGTACTTTTACGTTGTCTGCTGGAAGCAGAAATTGTACCAGGCTGAGAGGAGCCTGAAAGTTTACAGTCTGGAGTAACCAGGCTGTTTGGTTTACACTGCTGAAGTTTGCACAGCTCAGAGAGCAAACTGAGAAGTCTGCAACTGCTGGAGCTGCAGAGGATTTGTGCCGCAAAGAGCATTTACAGAGGAGACTGCTTGCTGCAGAGGATTTGTGCCGCAAAGAGCATTTACAGAGGAGACTGCTTGCTGCAGAGGATTTGTGCCGCAAAGAGCATTTACAGAGGAGACTGCTTGCTGCAGAGGATTTGTGCTGCAAAGAGCATTTGCAGAGGAGCTGCTGCAAAGATTTTGCCACAGCAGTATTTACCGAGGAGACTGATTGGTGCTATCCCAGCGATTGGAGCAGAGGATCCATTACTGCTGAGAGAGAGACTGGATGTCAAGGTACCATTACAGAGTCTGATAACCCCAGGGAGAAGTCTGTGTAGTTAACAGATTTTAGCTTTTACCAAAAGAGGGTGTTAAGGGTCCCTGGAGGTTGGGGTATCTGGAGAGTTGGGCAGGCCAGAACCCCACCCTATGGGATGAAATTTAAAGACGACTGTCTACAGAGAAAAGACACTTTAAACCATTGAAGATGGACTGTTTAAAGACTTTGTATTTTCACCTGAAGGCCGAGAAGCGGCTTCAGGGCTAGCGAGGGTGTCTCTGAAGTTAAGTCCGTACGTTTATGCAGAATTTTATTTTATGCTGGAGTAAGCTATTTCTTTTGTATTTTGGACTTTTTAATAAAAAGTACAAAAAAAAGAATCTTGGAATCTCTGCTATTTTATATGTATCTCAAAGGAGAAACCAGTAGCCAAAAGCCACATTACCACAATAAATATTATTATTACTCTATACATATACAGTGCTATGATCAGGTGTTTACCCCCTTGCGAGTCCTATCTGGTACTCTTCTACATTTGTCATTTACAGGTATGAAGGCAATTGCAGGCTTGAGGAGTTGTAGCAAATGAATATGAATTTTAGCGATTGTAATATTTACAGGCTTGAAAGGCCAAAGGCTTAGATGGGTTAAAGTTATGATTTTGGCAACCGCAGGGAATTTGAGGGTTGCGGTTAGCTAAAAGACTCCAATTGAATAGCAAATTATTTTACGGGCTCCATTACAGGCTCTTGTAACTACAATTTGCTCAGTTGAATGGAGGCCTATGTATTACAAACCTCTATTTTGTACACCATCAATTAAGACAAGCAACACCGGGTAGAAGAGAGAGATTTTATACTAAAGCATTTCGGATAAGAACAGTAGAAGGTGGTTGTGCTGCATTATGTAGAATAACTTGTTTATCATATGTGATGAAGATTAAAAGGACTCAGTAGATCATTTGAGATGATGAGAACAAAGTATAAAGGAGGAGAATGGGAGAGAGATGGATAGACCGTATAGGCACATGTATGGAGACATTACGGTAAACAGAATATAGTCTCACCATCATTGACCTGTGATTGTTCTCAAACGGCTCCACTGTGTAAATTCCCATATGAACATTTTATTCTGTTGAATAAATGTCACTTTTAACCATAAAAAATGCTGTGTAAGACACAGACAGAAAGATATACAACAAGGTGAGTATGTGTATCTGTGAGCAGGACAGCATTCTGTAACACACTGCAGGGGGTGCATTCAGCCTCGTCCAATCAATCTCTGGAAAATAATAGTCTAGACAGCCTCCAACAGTTACTGTATATTACCACTGCTTTGAACATGCTGGGAGGGTCTGTCAGAGCTGTCAACAGCCAGCTCCACTGATTCCAATATACTATGAAACGCTCAACCTGTTACCTACAGCTGTTACACACCCCTACTCATTACCAATGCAGGACATTGGAGGATAGCTATAAGGAGTATCAGAAACCAAAATAAGCAATAAGATGAATGGGTAAAAACGTTATCATTTTAAACTGACTTTAGTGGCCCTTTTTTAATGTGAATAAACTCAGCAGTTTAGATTTATCTCTTAAAGCTATTTTAATGTAGTCAAATTGATAGTTATGTTGTCTTTACATTAACTATATAAAAATGTTTCAAAAATACTTTTGCTTTGTTGTTTGACATACAAATAATCTTTTTTCAACTTGATTATTGATTGTACTAATTTAGTGCAGAATATTTGTTGAAAAAGGGGTATTTTTTATATAATCTAAAATTCTATTTTTCATTATGCTCTAACAATTCAAGCACTAAAATATTTATGTCTTAAATGGGAAAACAGTGCACGTTATTATCATATACTAAAATCAACTGAAATGTAACAGTACATTAAGGACCAATTGGTCTTTTCTGTTTATAAACTATATGCAAGAGTTAATTGTGAAGTTAAATTGTGATGTTAAAAGCAGACAGAATTATAATTCAGAAAATGAACAGCAGCAAAAGCTTTTTTGAGAGCTGTTGGATATAGAGTATACAAAGTGCAGATCCACTTAGTCTCCCAGTAGGCATGCCGTAAAACACGGTAAATGTCAAGTTTTTATATATTTTCATTCAGAGCACTCACATGTCAAAAGTGTCTTGTTATTCTCTTTTAAAATGTAAGATACTTTTGATGTCAACATTAGTTCCCATGGGAATACTTTTTATATTGTCACAACAAGCCTATATTAAAGCATATTGTAAGAGTAAAAAAAAATATTGGTCAGATTTCACTATCTTTCCATTAAAGAACAAAATAAACAGGACTTATCTAAGTACAATCCTATACATTAATATTACTTAAGAATAAAATGATAATATATATTTTTTACTTATTAGGGATTTTAAACACATTGAAAAAGTATCATATTGGTTCACATATACTAAAGAATGAAGTGTTGGAGATGTCTGAACATGTCTTGGAAAACAACCTTCATTACTGTTTAAAATTGTTAGCATTAATAATAAAGTTTTACATCAGAAAAATATGCCAATACATCTCTGACACTTCATCCCTTGCACATATGACCTACTATGTTGAAATGAAAGATGTTCGCACCATGTGCCTTGAATTCAAAAATACATTTCTATGTAATATACTCTTTTGGGTTTCAGTATCCTCTCTATGCAGATGACACTCAAATCTACCTCTCCGCACCAGATCTATCCCCCTCTCTTCTAACTCATGTCTCCAACTGCCTCTCTAGTATATCCTCTTGGATGTCCGCCCACCATCTCAAACTCAACATGTCTAAGACCAAACTTCTAATCTTCCCACCCTCTACTATGTCAATTCCTCACATCTTTCTGACTGTCAACAATGCCATCATCACTTCCACCTCCCAAGTCTGTTGTCTTGGGGTTCTACTGGACACTGCCCTCTCTTTCATCCCTCAAATACAGTCACTAACTAAATCTTGCCTTCTCCCTCTAAAAAACATTTCCAAAATACGCCACTACTTTACACAAGACATAACTAAGATTCTAATACACTCTCATCATGTCTCTTCTTGACTACAGCAACTTGCTTCTTACTGGCCTGCCCACCAACCGTCTTTCCCCACTTCAGTCCATAATCAATGCCTCTGCTAGACTCACAAGGTTCAGCGTCGGCAGCGCCTCTCTGTCAATCACTCCACTGGCTTCCCTTAGCCTCCAGAATAACATTTAAAACCATGACCCTAACTTACAAAGCTCTGAACAACAGTGCACCCCCTTACATCTCTGCTCTCATCTCCAAATACTTCCCCACCCACCCTCTTTGTTCAGCTAACAACCTTTTTCTTACTACCACACTTGTCATCTCCTCTCACTCTGGCCTTCAAGACTTTTCTCGTACTGCCCCAATTCTCTGGAACTCCTTGCCTCGCTCCACCAGATTATACCCCTGCCTCAAAACCTTCAAAACCTCACTAAAACATTCCTAACATGCACAACACTTCTCTTACCCTCCTGCACCACACACAAAACCTATATTGTAAGTCTGAGTTTTCAATCTTGCATGGCTCTTTGGGGAAAGCACTATGGACACCGAATTCTAAACTCCATTCTTTGCAATGTGTTAATATTGAATTTGTCTTTGCCTCGAACTTAACTTATGTATAGTGATACAGAATATGTTGTCGAGTTACAAATAAACAATAATAATAATAATATGTACTCCAACATATTTGATTTTTAGATTTAGTCTGTATTAATATTATAGCAGCTATTAAAGTTCTTTTTTACCAAAGCATTCTTAACTGAGTTAATGTGCCAGAATATATTGTCACTTTTCCACAGCTATGCCTGGAAAATGTAACCCTGCGGTTGTGGTGTCTGATGTTTTTTTCACTAATATGTGACTGCTTTTATACTTTACAGGTTCATTTAGTGTGATGTTTTTAGTAAATAGCAACTGGCAAAAAACATTCTGCAAAATGCAGTAATCTTTCACTGCATTAAGTAAAACAAAACTGCCACATTTGATTCAAGATATTAGTTTGTATTAGGCAAAACTGAAGATTGTTTTAGTATGCACATTATTCTATTCCTTTTTTGTAATAATTTGGTTTTCCAGATGTGTATTTTCAATCTGATAGTTTCATTTTCATCTGCCTATTTTCAAAATGCCTCTTCTCTTGACCCCTCCTTCTCTCAACTGTCTCTATTTTTTCTCCCACTGTCATACATATCTGACCACACATCACAATTCCAAGATCCCTATGAAATACTACACATCCCTCCAACAAACTCCTAGGTGATGCACTATTACAGTCACAATTACAATCACCTGACATTTTAACCTGCAAGTTATATTTCCTGATCACTGGGTATGCATAAGCAAACAAACCACATGCTAGCATCCAAACCCACATGGTAGTTCTCTCAACTGATTTAAAACGGACTAGTTAAAATTACATTCCCACTTTGCATACACTAGCTTATCTGGACAATAAACTTGCCATACTGCAGCCATTTTGTTTTTATTCCTACACTTTCATTCCTCTAATACTCATTACCTCATCTCTCACCAGACACATCAAAAGCTTAACTGCACCTCTATCCTTTACATCTTCTTCCTTGTATTGTCTCTCTGCAACTTGTTTTAGAATGTAAAAAGTCTTTCAATCTTAAGTGCTTTGTATGAAAGCACAATATACTACAGACAGGGTGCTCTAATCTTTTCATACCTGCTTGTAATTGTAATTTATGTATGTACTTTACCCCCTGTACAACACTATGTAATATGTTGGCTCATAATAATAATAATAATAATAATAATAATAATAATAATAATAATTAATAATAATAATAATAATAATAATAATAATAATATATAAAGTCATTTAGAAAAAAGATCCAGGAACCATTGGGAGTGGAGTAGAAAGATGCAAAAGTTTTGTTACCTATCCTGTGATGTCCATTGTGTATTTTGCAGATGAAACCAAGCTTCTCTTTTGGCAGTCACAGAGGGAACCAGAGGAACATGGGATACTTACCTTCTAAAAGCCCTATTAAATTCCCTCAACGTGTAAAACCGCAGACCGTAACATAGCCCACAAGACTTACAGCTATTAAATTGGCCTCTCAAAGCTTGCGGTTAGGTGCAAAAATAACCCTGCTGGATGTCGAAATCTGAACCCCTGCTTCCGCAAATCCTTTGTTTTGTCAAACCCGTAACTCTTACATTCCCAACTTCGCTATTAAATTGCAACAAATCCACAAGCATTCAAACCTGTAACCCACAATTGGAGCCAAGAAGCCAACAGTACAGGGAGGAACCGCAAGGGGGTAATAGTCCTATCCGTAGCACTTTAAATGCAAATATAAACACACTACTGTACAAATAATGAAAGGAAAAGTAATGTTAGGTATTAAAAATATCACAAAATTCTCAAGCTTGCAAATCTGCAATATAAAATACTTTTAATTCTGTTTAATTTCCATGTTATATTGATCCCGGCAAACAATGTGTTAATACATATAATAGAAGTCGCATGGACTTGAATATCATATTTACTGATTTATTCATATTGTATTATTCTTGGAATGCGGGTCAGATTGTAACCTGTAATTGAAAGCCCGTAAGGCTTTGAAATCTAACCTCCACTTTTTAGTGACGTAATGATGACGATCTCATTTGCCATTGGCTCCGTCTAAACCCGTAACTATGGGTTTAACTAATTGATAATGTTCACGGCCACACATCCAGGTGCGCAAGAATGGTTTACGGGCTTGCGTCTCTGGCACATTACTTAGGGCATGGTCTAATTTAATAGCTCTGTAACGCAGCTGAATTTCAAGCATGCAGCCTTTTTTGGGCTACAGGGTTCGAATTTAATAGGGCTGTTAGTCATATACTTTCAACTTTGTGTTTCTACCAGCTACCTTATTTTCTACAACTGCATGAATACACTGGCAATTTTAACAACCACTTTTTCACTGCTCAGAAATAAACTTCTCCTGCTTTAAAAATCACCATCCATTTGAGGAAGTTCAAAACCAGAATGGTAAATCACACTACAGTAAAGATAATACATTAGAGGCTGCATTATTTTCTTTTACTTCCTAAAGACATTTTTCCCATTAATGTGTACTTTCTCAAAAGTGTATTTTTTTTAAATAAAGAAAAACAGTGGCTATTTCATTCTTCTCTTCATGGTAACCGTGAAATATCAAGGCACTTTTAGAGCTTCACCTCTTGCCACAAAGCAATCAGGAATAACATTTCCTGTAGAGAATTCCTGGTTACTAATGTTGCTATTGCGAAATTAAAATCAATATGTACTGCTTGTAGAGCCAGCATTATCTGTGAGGATGACTAGAGGAGGGTGCCAACAATTGTTGAATATGCTTATAAGTTATCATCAAATGCAAGGGATCAATAGAAATTGTTAAAGATCTGGTTTATTTTACCTGCAAACAATTAAAACACATTAAAAACTGACAGTAACCATACCTACTAATGTCTCCATTTTGCATTTTTTTTCTTTTTTTGTTATTTATTTATTTATTTATTTTTTTGCAAATAATATAGTATGCTCAACACAAAGATCATATGGGTCCAAAACGTATATTTACATTTTCGAACTGTATGTTAAATTTTAAAGCATCAAGACAAATTGAATGAATTTGACAGTCTATATCTGACTATACAAGGTTTTATAGAGATAATGCATAGAACTATATATATATATATATATATATATATATATATATATATATATATATATATATATATATATATATATATATATTGTTGTTTAATAAATATCAATACAAATTCACAATAAATATGTATGCAAATTCACAATACTTTTGCATTATATTTCTACAGAGAACTGTGTACTTACAGTCTCCCATTGTGTAATCTTGAAAGAAATTGAATAACCTTTGTCCTTGCCTGAAAAGACAATGTCATTTCTTGGAGCTTACATCTTGTATTCCTATCAAGTAATTATAACATAGAACAGCTCTATTCACTTTATTCTGTCATTCACAACCACTTCCAATGTTAGCATTGTTGCTAAAAGTAATGCAACCATAAGCTATGTTTATGAGAGCCTATCATTAGACAATGCATTTGCCAGAGTCAACAGTAGTTAAAAAAAATATATATCCTGTCAATTACATATATAATTTTGTTGATCCAAAGTCACACTGTATTTTAAACATAACCATTAAAGTGTTTCATCTGGTGTAAAATGCTCAATAGACTGATTACAGCTTTAAATACATTTTACAAATCTCAAAACCACTAGTGCACACACAGCCACATAATGACTTGTAATGTATTTAATACAGCCTATTGTTATTATTATTATAGTTCATTTATAACGCGTCAACATATTCCGTAGCGCTGTACATAAGTTAAGTTCAGACAAAGATAAATACAAATTAACATATAGCAAAGATAGGAGGGCCCTTTCTTTGAGCTAGGAATCCAATGTCCATGGTGCATTCCCAATGCACTTAGGATAGAAACTCGCAGATGCCTATCCAAATAATATGCATAGCCAAGAGTTTTTCCTCATATATCTGTGAAGGTAGGAATACCTATAATAGGGCAGTGGCACACATTCACATATTAAAGATTATAGTGCAAAGTTGTTGGTAATGATCATTAAAAAGATCCACATGAAGCTTTCACTAGTATTCCAGTACAATATCTAGGCAAGGTAGAATTGGATTAACGCAATTATAAACCTTTTTCATGAAGACATGAAAAATGTCCATTCAAACAAACAATTACATATATATATATATATATATATATATATATATATATATATATATATATATATGTATATATATACACACACAACAAAACCATATGCTGAAAAATCAGAAGGCACGTTAAGCTACGCATATCAAATATACAAAGAGTTCACCTCTGGGACATACATTTTTATGTACTAGGTGTAATAAACTATAGTAAGTGAGAGGTACAGTCCTAAAGTCCATATTTAGAGCAGGTATCGAGTCACGCATAGTGCCATATGATTCAACCACAGTGGTTACTAGCAGGTTTGATTCAGTATAAACTATTAATTTTAGTGTGGTCACTTTTTTCGGTTAAAACTAAATTTTATGTCATGGAAATCTTTTTCAGCTTGTAATAAATAATATCATAAACGTAATGTTAATAGATCTAGGCTCTTGTATTTAACTTTTAGGATATGGAGAGATCCCAGTGTTTGTTTGTATTTTCAAATGGGAGGAATCGGAAAGCTGTTGAACAAGAAAAATGAAAGGAAAGATTTTTAGTCGGGATAGCTGTCATGGCCCAGAGATGAGTGGTCCACGTACCCCTGATTCTCCTGCTTTAGCTTACAAAAACAATCTCTAAGTTGTGACTTTATTCATCTCAGCACACAGAAAGCCAATTCACATCAGGACATCATTCATGGAGAAGCAGAGAAATAACTGCTCACACCGTTTCTTAGTGGAGTCAGACTCAGACTGCCTTTATTCTTTTCACACAGTATTTATTTTAACGAAACTCAAAAAAACAGCCCCAGAATAGGCCAGCCCACTTCAACAACTAAGCTTTGTTCAGGAGGGCCCACTGAACTCTTTGGGACTGTTGGACTATTGGGGAGGGCCTGGCTTAACATGGACGGGTATTGCTCTGTTGGCATGTGGTGTTTAATATTGACTACAACATCATGGCTGTTGTTTTGCTGTCAGCCATCCTGTGTGTGACCCATGTTATACTGTACTTGTTAATGTCTATTGTATGGATGGTAGGCAGCCATGTTTAGTATCTAAATTCTCCATTCTCCCCAGGGAATATTTGTAGGACTCATATTGTCAGTGGTTTGTGAGTATGTCCAAGGGAGCATGACATTGTTGCATTGGGATTATGTGTTATTGTGCGGTTATATGTTGCCTGTACATGGTTATTATGTATCCTAGGTATAATATATTATGAGGGAAAATGTTATATAGAACATATGTGGAATTGGTAGAAATGCTCTGGATAGAAGTTAGCTGCAGATCATTGCACACTCAAACATGCAGACCTTGGGTCAAGACAGATGCATGTGCTTCAAGTGGTCCTGGGCAAACACTTGAGTTTAACATAAAGGTTATCTAATGAATGTGATCTCAAGAGCTTTGATAGCCCAAGGTTGCAAGCCAGATGGTCTGACATCACACATACACAAATGTACACAAGGGTGTGGTATTGGAGAGTATAAATATGTTGTTTTGTCATTAAATAAAGGTTGCAATATAGTTTTCACATAAACAAGGTGTGAGACTATTTTTGTGTGTTGTATCCTGACTTGGGGAGTGGTCTTGCTATGGGCCACTAAGTAACCTGGATACAGTATTCTCTGCCTGTAGCTTTTGGGCCTTGCAATCTTCAGAAGCCATCTTTTGTGCCACAGAGATCAGGAAGTACATGATTCTGCTGGGGTAGGTTTGAACTAGGTTCATATCAAGCCCCCTTGAAGAAGCAGATCGTGACATTTGGCTGGCAGCGGTGGGGATCTCTGTATAAAACACAGAAGGAAGCCAGCTTATGAAGAGATGTCTGCAGCAGAGGAGGAGGAAGTGTCCAGACGGTATCAAAGATGGATGGAGGTAATGCCTGCAGGTTTTACTAAGGATCAGCAGAGGGAACTCCGGATACAAATCACACAGGAGGTAAAGGGGAACAGGAGAAGGGTAAGCAATGGCCCTGTCTCAGCTCCTGTGGAGGGGAAATGCTTATCCCCAGTAGAGATAGAGAATGTTCTGGTGACTGGAAAGGACTGTAGAGGAATGGGCCTTCTAAATAAATGGATGGCATTCCTGGGACTATGGCCAGGTCACAGGCTAATGGAATGGCTGGAAGAATTGGTATATGAGGAGGACGCCCTGGAAGATCAATATGCTTATTGGGTTGGACCTGTTGGGATACATCATCATTTTTCATTGGGGCTGGAAAAGGCACTTTGGGACATAGTACATGGGGATCCGGACTGTGGCTTGGGGACAGAGAAAAGAAAGCTGTGTCTGTTTGCCAAGCGCTGTCACATGCTGGGACTGGAGACAGGCTCTCATACAGCTAACTTACTTTGGCCTTTGATCCAACAGGAGCTACAGCTGGAGGTGGATTATATAGACTTACTGGATGAAGCATCCCTGGATGGTTGTTGGCCAGCCAGCTGGGAGGGCTCATGCCAGTCAGGCATGGAACAGAACCACCTAACAGGTACTACAGAGACCCAGCTAAATATTGCTGAGGCAGGGTCAGAAAATAAATGTATGGACTGTGGGGAGAATTTTGATATCCATGATTCTCAAAATAACAAGGATGCCGGCATCCATGGGGGGGACTGGGAAGAGGAAGAACTGGTCCCTATCTTTAGGGGGCTAAGTCTCACCCAGTTAGAGGAAGGGGGACAGGGCCAAACCACAGCAGTGCCAGGCCCAGGGGAAGAACTGGGGAAAAGCTACTCTGCTCCTAGTGTAAGAGAAGAACCTAATGAGCACTGGGCCCTACCATTTGACTGTGGAAATTGTAGAGAGGTTCCTTGGATGACCATTGTCCAGGAGCCAGCCACAGACCCTGGAGCAGAAACAGAAAGTAGCCCTGTTCTTCAGCCTGAACAAGAGGCAGTAGCTGCTGCTTCTCAAGGGCTGCCTGTAACTACACACCAGGCAGTCTCAGATGGAGAGAGTCAGGAGGTTCCACCTGAGGATCCAGAGACCAAAGAGCCAGAGGGTACCCCAGATTGTGATTTGTCTCCTGGTATCCCTACAATGACTCCCCTGCAGCTGCCCAAAGACACTGGCTGTGTACCTGTAACCCTGGAAACAAGGGGCCATTGGCCAGGCTTGGTGGGAGAAAGGTTGGCTACTGAGCCACAACAGCTTGTATCAGAACTGCCCATTAATCCAGCATGGATGCCACCAGTGAATGTCACTAGCCCATGTTGCAACTCCCGTATCCCAGTTTATTCAGGAGAAAGATCAGGCCTGACAAAGGGAACCTTGTACTCTTCAATTTTACCCATGGGACAGAGTGCTGATCCAGAATCGGCAGGACAGGAGGTCTCCCTTGCCTGGAAGGAAAGGGCTTTGCTGGGTAAGGATCTTCCCAAATTTATGCTGGACTTACTAGCTGGGATGTACTGTTTCCCCTGGACTACCTTGAAGGGTCCTCCATGGCAGTTGTCTTATAAGTCTCCCCAGGGGCTTGGGAAAGTCACAAGGCCACTGGGAAGGAGCGAGTATTCGCCCTGGACAGGGGGAGGCAGGGTACCCAGAGAGCCACTGAGGCTAGCAAATGGATGAACTTTCTAGACAGGAGGACAAGTAAAAGCAGTATAGCTAGAGAATTATCCGTTAGGATGATCCTCTATGCTATACTAGAAAGGAAGGAGGAGAAGTTGTCATGATTTAATTGTTTAAGGACTCATATTGTCAGTGGTTTGTGAGTATGTCCAAGGGAGCATGACATTGTTGCATTGGGATTATGTGTTATTGTGCGGTTATATGTTGCCTGTACATGGTTATTATGTATCCTAGGTATAATATATTATGAGGGAAAATGTTATATAGAACATATGTGGATTTGGTAGAAATGCTCTGGATAGAAGTTAGCTGCAGATCATTGCACACTCAAACATGCAGACCTTGGGTCAAGACAGATGCATGTGCTTCAAGTGGTCCTGGGCAAACACTTGAGTTTAACATAAAGGTTATCTAATGAATGTGATCTCAAGAGCTTTGATAGCCCAAGGTTGCAAGCCAGATGGTCTGACATCACACATACACAAATGTACACAAGGGTGTGGTATTGGAGAGTATAAATATGTTGTTTTGTTCATTCAATAAAGGTTGCAATATAGTTTTCACATAAACAAGGTGTGAGACTATTTCTGTGTGTTGTATCCTGACTTGGGGAGTGGTCTTGCTATGGGCCACTAAGTAACCTGGATACAGTATTCTCTGCCTGTAGCTTTTGGGCCTTGCAATCTTCAGAAGCCATCTTTTGTGCCACAGAGATCAGGAAGTACATGATTCTGCTGGGGTAGGTTTGAACTAGGTTCATATCAAGCCCCCTTGAAGAAGCAGATCGTGACAATATTAATAAAGTGTTATACAGAGATTCCCTGGGCATGTGGCACAGGGGTGTGCCATGCAGGGAAGCAAGCTATTTGGAGAGAGAGTGTTGACAAGAAGTTTAGGTATGTTTACAAGTAATCTCTCTGGGGAAGTCATCTGGCCTCCCTTTTGATCTAGGACTGCTATGACAGGACAGATGAGAAGTCACTCTGAGGCAAGGTGTCTCCACTTCAGGGCTAATCAAAGGCTGTCTGGAAGGCCAGAAATCTAGGGGAAATTACCATCTGGCATCCTGTACAGACTCCATGAAGGGAGGCTGTCATCTGTTTGATGGATGGACAGCTCCAAGGGTGGACAGTGTGAGGAATTGACTCTGCTGGGTTTTGAACCCTGGTCCCCAGGCTGCTATACCTCTTCCCTACCACTGCGCCAGCCTGCCTTTTGTGAATTTCATTGAGATCTGATAAGCTTGACTCTGCTAGCAATAGTATCAGTACCTAAGTCTCTTCAGCTGTGTCTGGTCAGGTGTCTGGTCCTTGGCCTATATAAGGCACTTCCTGTCAAATGTACCTTGCCAGATTATTGTGTGGTTCCTGTTCACTTCCATAAAGCTTGTTCCTGTTTCACCTACAAATTGCTGAACTGGATTATTGCTGACCTTGCCTGCTGGTCTCCACAACCTTGTGATTCCATATCATTATAGTCAGGGTGGGGGCTAGTGAAGATGGGGGGACTGTGTGGGAAATAAAATCACTTTGAGCTGATCAATAAAGGTTGTTACATTGTGTATTGTTTATTCTGAGAAGATAATAATTCTACACAAGGGAATTATTGCAATGGACCCTGTCTGATACCTGGCTCCTAATCACTCGGAGTGTTACTGCTGACCTTTATTCTTGCAATTCCTGGGAACTGGCAGAGGTGGTATGCTGGGCTGGGTTCATTTGTTGTCTCACAACCTGGAATTAACATGGATTGCATCATTTAATTTACAGAACATGCCCACAACTTTGAAGATGTTTTTTTTTTTTTTTATTGTGACGCAAACAAATAGGTCAAAATAACAGGAAAAGTAAATGTGCATAACTATTTACTCCCCTAAAGTCAATACTTTGTAGAGCCATTTTTTGAAGCAATCACAGCTCAAAGTCACTTTGGATAAGTCTCTATGAGCTTGCTACATCTTACCACTGGGATTTTTGCCCATTCCTCCTTGCAAAACTGCTCCAGCTCCTTCAAGTTGGATGGTTTGTGCTTGTGAACAGCAATCTTTAAGTCAGACCACAGATTTTCTATTGGATTGAGGTCTGGGATTTGACTAGGCCATTCCAACACATTTAAATATTTCCCCTTAAACCACTCAAGTGTTTCTGTATCAGTGTGTTTGGGGTTATTGTCCTGCTGGAATGTGGACCTCTATCCTAGCCTCAAATCACGCACATGGTACAGGTTTTGCTCAAGAATATCCCTGTTTTTAGTACCATCCATCTTTCCTTCAACTCTGACCAGTTTTCCAGTCCCGGCTGCTGAAAAACATTTCCACAGCATGATGCTGCCACCACCATGTTTCACTGTGGGGATGATGTTCTTTGGGATATGTGATGTGTTGGGTTTGCGCCAGACATAGCGTTTTCTTTGATGGCCGAAAAGTTCATTTTAAGTCTCATCAGACCAGAGCACCTTCCTCTGTGCCATTTTGTTTTTTGCTGAAAGTAATGGGTTTCCTCTGGCCACTCTGCCATAAAACTCAACTCTATGGAGTGTACAGCTTATTGTCATCCTATATACTCCAGTCTCTGCTGTGGAACGCTGTAGCTCCTCCAGGGTTACCTTAGGTCTCTCTGCAGCCTCTCTGATTAATGACCTCCTTGCCCGCTCCGAGAGTTTTGGTGGGCGGCAGTCTCTTGGCAGGTTTGCTGTTGTGCCATATTCTTTCTATTTGGTTATGATAGATTTGATGGTGCTCCTGGGGATCATCAAAGATTGGATACATTTTTATAACCTAACCCTGACTTGTACTTCTCAATAACATTGTCCCTTACTTGTTTGGAGAGTTCCTTGGTCTTCATGGCAGTGTTTGGTTAGTGGTGCCTCTTTCTTAGGTGTTGCAGCCTCTGGGGCCTTTCAAAAAAGGTGTGCATATGTAATGACAGATCATGTGACACCTAGATTGCACACAGGTGGACATCATTTCACTAATTATGTGACTTCTGAAGGTAATTGGTTGCACCAGAGCTTTTTATGGGCTTCATAAGAATGGGGGTGAATACATACCAACATGCCACTTTTTTTATTGTAACAAGATAGGCAGAAAGTCAAGGGGGGGTGAATACTTTTGCAAGACATATATATATATATAAGACATACACAAAATGCTTAATAGTTAATTATTACATTGCAGATAGTTTTAATTATTTTGGTATGTTTACAAATATCTCTTCATTAAGATATAATACCATTTTAATATTATATGATTTTATAGTCAAATTATAGTATTATCTCTAATTCAAAAGACAAAATGCTTTTCATTACAATTAATTATTGGCTATATTGAATTGCTATAACAGCTGATATATTTGTAGTACTTATAAAATACATTTGCAGTACTCTGATTATTCATCTGGATTACTGGACATTCAAGGCTACCTCACTCTTCATTAAAATGAATTTGCAAATTATATGTTGACTTATAATTCACAAATTATCTGGTCTATTGTATATATCAGAAATATCTTGATATAGCAATCTATTTTATATTATAATAACAAAATATTTCCATGATTGTAATGAAAAATAAATAACATTTAAAAAAAATATTATGATTTATATCATACCTGGTGTTTTTACTTGATTTCATCATATATCTCAGCCCAATGGAGGTCTGGATCTTTTCTGATATTTCAGAAGTTCTTGGTATGTAAGTGTATACAATCTTTTGTTAGTGAGCTGTGGAAGTTTCTTGGTAGAATTATTTTTTAATTATTTATGTATCCCAATAATATCTGTTGGAATGTTTTTCTTAAGAATTTACCAAAGTTTCTCCCTGGGGTGTCTCTGTCCAGGCGTCTGTGTTTGTTCAGAGGTGTGTGTCCTTTTTCCATAATAGTTCTTGGTCCAATTTTCTTCCTTAGATCAGAGAGCTTCCTCTAATTATACCCAAAACGTAATTTGCTTATCAAAAATTCCAATCAGGCTATTTATTTAGCAACCAAACAGAAATCCTAATGATGTCACTAAATACGTAACTCTTAATAGGATTTTTTCTTTTCTAGAGACTTATTAAGCGTCAATTATTTTTTTAGAACACCAGAGGGTGCTCTTGAACCTTCAAATTACAACAAAATCTATAGTTAAATTAGGTTAGTGATAAGGAGTGTCAGCAATGTATACCAAGAAACACATTTATGTTCTGGGAAATGGACCTAAAGTCTACTAAAAGATGGGAACTTAGAAGGAGTATTTAGATAAAATAAACCTGATCCCTCAAATTAGAGGAGTAATTGCTTAGATAATTAGTGATGTCGCGAACATAAAATTTTCGGTTCGCAAACCGCGAACCGCGGCAAATGTTCGCGAACCGGCGAACATCGGCGAACCGCCATAGACTTCAATGGGCAGGCGAATTGTAAAACCCACAGGGAATCTTTCTGGCCACAATAGTGATGGGAAAGTTGTTTCAACAGGACTAACACCTGGACTGTGGCATGCCGGAGGGGGATCCATGGCAAAACTCCCATGGAAAATTACATAGTTGATGCAGAGTCTGGTTTTAAGCCATAAAGGGCATAAATTACCTAACATTCCTAAATTGTTTGGAATAACATGATTTTAAACATCAGGTATGATGTTGTATCGATCAGGTAGTGTAAGGGTTAGGCCCGCTTCACAGTGACAGACCAAACTCCTCGTTTAAATCCCGGCAAACAACCGCAAACAGTCCATTTGCACAACCGCAAACTCCCCATTTGCACAAGGTTGGATACCAAGCTAGCCATGTCCCGTTCCTTGTCCTCACTGATGTCATTGAAGGTCTCTTTCTCCACTCAGCCACCAAGGGTCCCCGAAAGGTGACAGCAAGCCCCCTGGGACGCCTGCTGTGTTTGGTCTTCCACCTCCTCAAAGGCACCTTCCTCCTCTGACTCCTCTTCTTCAGACTCCTCTCACTGCGTTGCCTCTCTCTGCATTATTATAAGGCGTGTTAAGTAGTACTACTCTTATCAGTTTAATACTTGTTACGTCACCTATTAGGGGGCGTGTATAAGGCCTGGATTTTTAGAACCAGGAGATGGAAAAAGATGCTTTGTTGGCCGTATTACTTCAATTTTGGGGCACGGCACGTGCAGTCAAAGGTGCCACCAGATGAGAGTGGCGTGTTTGTAAGTACTACTCTTATCAGTTTAATACTTGTTACGTCACCTATCAGGGGGCGTGTATAAGGCCTGGATTTTTAGAACCAGGAGATGGAAAAAGATGCTTTGTTGGTCGTATCACTTCAATTTTGGGGCACTTTGTGACATTAGCTTCTTACGCTCAAACATGTCCTTTACAGGCACCTGACTATGGGCAGATGAGCAGGAACTGCTCAAGGCGAGAGACGGAGTGGCGGATGGTTGAGAGGGGTCAAGGAGGACAGCAGTGGTTGATGTGGCTTATGATGCTGCTCCAGGAGGAGGATGGCGGCTTTGAGTTTGTGTGCTGCTTGTACTCATGTGTTGGTCTGGAGTCACCCAAACATTAGGTCTCAACCTGTAGAGGATAAGGGAACCAGGCTACTCTAGACCTCATTCATCATTACAGGTTTTGACAGATCGGTACTATGCGTCCAAGCTACTGTGATATGAGTGGCACTGTGCACTTGCAGAAGTTGGTAGAGTAGACGCTGTAGGTCTGACACACACGCTTGCAGACAACTAACTGCTATGCAATCTATTACAGTACAATGTTTTGTTTTGTTTTAAATGTACACTACTGTTACACCAGATATGAGTGGTGTGTTAAGTAGTACTACTCCTATCAGTTTAATCCCTGTTATGTGCCTGTTTTTTGGGTTTGGTTGTTGAAGCCACCGTGCAGCACCAGAGGCCAAAAAAATTAGGCATGTACACATGCCTGAAAAATTAGGTATTGTTGATCTTGCAGTGAGCAGAGAAGAAGGTAGGCCTGATTCAACGCCCCATCCCTGCATAACCACACTCAGAGATTGAGGGGGCGACCCTTACAAGGCCACGGGCCGGTTTTATAAAGGGGGGCCATCCCAAATAAGCACACAAGCGGGGACAAAGGTAGTGAAGGGGGCATAGAGGCCCATGGACTGACGGTCGCCATCTTGGCAGGAAAAGGGCCCAGCAATTAAGCCAAACTGACCCAGCACAGGCAACTACTTGAGTCAAATGCTGTACAATTACACCTTAATAAAGCTGAAACATGTAGCAGCAGGGATTCTAAACGGCCACACGGGGACAAGGAGGCTAACAGCCACTCTTTTTAACAGATAACTCAAGGGGCTAACCAGGGACCTTGCCCACAAAAAAAAAAAGCAGAATTTTATTGGAGAAATTATTAGTGTCTTTACCCCCCAAGTGAGGACATAATATACGGTATCTTTCGACTACCTGATGGCCAAACCTCTTTAAGCCCCAATGCTATCCAAGAAACATTTCAAAACTTCGATCAGACCATATATTCATCCCAATCCAGCTGCAGCGGATCTGACATAGAGTCCTTCCTACTACAGCAAGAAGTCCACAAAATACCTGTACCTCAATTGGACAGCTTGAACCTAGACATATCCCAAGAGGAAGTTAAATCTACAATCCAAGATCTTAAATTTGGCAAGTCCCCAGGGCCAGACGGTTTTACTCATCTGTACTATAAGAAATTTGAGCCCTTGCTTACCCCCGCACCTAACATCTTTGTTTAACGCTATACTAAATGGAGAACCTATCCCCCCTTAATTGAATCAGGCCGACCTCATAGTCTTTCCAAAAGAGGGTAGGAACCCGAATCTCAAACTGTATTACAAGGCAGCGCAGCTGGCTTTCATTCCTCTGGCGCATTCTCCAAAACACATCAGCCGCTCTGGGTATTTATGGAAAATGTAAGCATGTCACCTTATACATGGGATACAGTAATATGGATTCCAGGCCTGTATACTTTTTTGAGAAACTTGAAAAACCCGTTGATTAAGCACTCATTAAAAATATGGACGGAGATGAACTGGACACAAAAACTGGACACTCGGGTATCAGATCTTACCCCTATCGTACCCAATCCCCACTTTAAGATACATCTTCCGGAAAGCTCTCTCAGTTGGTGGAAGTCTCAGAACCTACTAAGGGTTGGTCCATGGTGGCATGACGACAAAATAATGACCTTTGAGTGGGTGAGAGATAGATACAATTTACCCCTGGCTGAACACTATAATTTTTGCAGGATACATCATTTTATATATACGATAAGTGGTAGGGGAACCCCCCAAAGAAACACCTGGCTACTCAAAAAATGTAGGGATTCCCCCTTTCAGCCTGGTATTATTAGCCTCATGTATGAACTATTTAATGAAGACTCATGGGCAAACAAACCAGACTATACCAAAGCCTGGGAGAGGGATTTGGGCACCGAGTTGGCAGACAGCACATGGGATAAAAGTTGGCAAGGCTTAAGTAGGGTATCTTTAAATTATAGTCTGCTTGAGACTTCAATAAAGGTCCTACACAGGAAATATATTACTCCTTTTATGCTAATAAATGGGATCCAAAACGGAGCTGCGCATGTTTTAGGAACAGTGGTAATGAGGCTACATTTATTCATGTCTGGTGGGAGTGTTCGGCAGTCATAAGACTATGGGAAGAAACATGCTTACTAGCTTCTAAAATGTTTAAGATTGACCTAATAAAATATTTTTTGAAAGAAAAAATACACATAGCTAGTAGTTGGAAACCCCCAAATTAAAACTTTCAGGAATTAATAAAAAAAATCAACTATTTACTGCTCAACGAGAGATTTAACAATGTAGTCTTGGATAGAATCACCCAGTTCCAGACAATTTGGGATCCCTGGATAACATCCCCATTTAGTGCCCCCCTAATATAATAAAACATTTGTTAATGGTTGAAGCGACTCGGGGGGAAGGACCGGAGTGGGGGAGCCCTGGAGGAGACACTTCAGAAGCAACCGGAGGCAAAATCATCCGAGGAAAGGAGAGGTCGCCTACTGAAGCCTGCCCTAGGGTAACCCAAGGGCGATTGAGCAGGTTAGATATTGTAAATAATAAGCTACTGCTGGAGTGATGATAGATAATAGGACTTTGGTGTTAACTGCTGATATACTCTTTACTATTGTCTGTTTTACCATGTCTTAGGTTTCTCTTAAAAATTGCAATCACAGTAAAAAAAAAGAAAATGTATTAACCAAAAAAGTAAAAAAAAGAAGGCCTAGCCACCTAATTTTAACAAAATGTCTTCATTGTAAATATGTATTTTTGTACAACTGTTGTGGTATGCAAGACTGTTCAATATGCCTTCTTTTTCATTACATGCCGTACGCCTTCTGACATAAAAATTGAAATTCAAAAATTAGGTATTGTTGCAGCCGCTGCTGTTGCAGCGGCCAGAAAAATTGACCTTTCTTCCCCATGCAGAAAGTGCCATAAAACATTGGGTCTTCTTGAACCCTAGTTGGTGGCTGGATAATTCACGCAAGTCATCCGGCATTCACAGATAACATACAGCAGCGTGTGGACCATTTTTAGCCGAAGGCAGCTCATCTCATCAGGCCTTTTTCAGTCGAATGTATTGCCCAGTGTCAGTCCCTTCGGGATCCATCCCTCATTCATCTTTATAAAGGTGAGGCAATCTAGACTTTTTTGCCCTAGGCGACTTCTCTTCTCTGTGACAAAACCTCCTGCTGCACCGAAGGTCCTTTCTGACAGGACACTTGAAGCGGGGCAGGCCAGAAGTTCAATTGCAAATTGGGCTAGCTCAAGCCACAGGTCTAGCCTGCATACCCTGTAGTCGAGGGGTTCATCGCTCCTCAGAGTGTCGATATCTGCAGTTAAGGCGAGGTAGTCTGCTACCTGTCGGTCAAGTCATTCTCTGAGGGTGGATCCCGAAGGGCTGATGCGATGTGTAGGACTGAAAAAGGTCCGCATGTCCTCCATCAACAACACGTCTTTTAAACGTCCTGTCCTTGCCGGCGTGGTCGTGGGAGGTGGATTACTTTCACCTCTTCCCCTGTTATATTGCCCTTGTGCTGTGACATCACCCTTATATGCTGTGTAAAGCATACTTGTTAATTTGTTTTGGACCTGCTGCATCCTTTCTGACTTGCGATAATTTGGTAACAAATCAGGCACTTTCTGCTTATACCGGGGGTCTAGTAGCGTGCACACCCAGTATAGGTCGTTCCCCTTCAGCCTTTTTATACGAGGGTCCTGCGACAGGCACGACAGCATGAAAGACCCCATTTGCACAAGGTTAGATGCCGAGCTAGTCATGTCCCGTTCCTCGTCCTCAGTGATCTCGCTGAAGATATGTTCTTCCCCCCAGCCACGTACAACACCATGGGTACCAGATAGGTGACAACGAGCAACCTGGGATGCCCCTTGTGATTGGTCTTCTTCCTCCCCCTCAAAGCCACATTCCTCCTCTGACTCCTCTTCCTCACAATCCTCTTCCAGCATTGCCGCAGGTCCAGCAAGCGATGCTGATAAGGCTGTTTCTGGTGGTGATGGTGACCACAACTCTTCCTCTTCCTCGTCACGCTCATCTACGGCCTGATCCAGCACTCTTCGCAGGGCCCGCTCCAGGAATAAAACAAATGGTATGATGTCGCTGATGGTGCCTTCGGTGCAACTGACAAGGTTTGTCACCTCCTCAAAAGGACGCATGAGCCTACAGGCATTGCGCATGAGCGTCCAGTAACGTGGCAAAAAAATCTCCAGCTCTGCAGAGGCTGTCCTAGCACCCCGGTCATACAAATACTCGTTAATGGCATTTTCTTGTTGGAGCAGGCGGTCGAACATTAGGAGTGTTGAATTCCAACGTGTGGGGCTGTCACAAATCAAGCGCCTCACTGGCATGTTGTTTCGCCGCTGGATATCTGAAAAGTGCACCATGGCCGTGTAGGAATGCCTGAAATGGCCACACACCTTTCTGGCCTGCTTCAGGACGTCCTGTAAGCCTGGATACTTATGGACAAAGCGTTGTACGATCAGATTACACACATGTGCCATGCTCGGCACATGCGTCAACTTGCCCAAATTCAATGCCGCCAACAAATTAATTTTGTTGTCACAAACCACTTTGCCAATCTCTAGTTGGTGCGGAGTCAGCCATTGATCCACCTGTGCGTTCAGGGCGGACAGGAGTGCTGGCCCGGTGTGACTCTCTGCTTTGAGGCAAGTCAACCCCAAGACGGCATGACACTGCCGTATCCGGGATGTGGAATAGTATCTGGGGAGCTGGGGGAGTGCCGTCGATGTGGAGCAAGACGCAGCAGCAGAAGAGGACTCAGCTGAGGAGGTTATGGAAGAGGATGGAGTAGGAGGAGTAGAGGAGATGGCAGCAGGCCTGCCTGCAAGTCGTGGCGGTGTCACCAACTCCTCTGCAGAGCCACGTATTCCATGCTTGGCAGGCGTCAGCAGGTTTGCCCAATGCGCAGTGTAGGTGATATACCTGCCTTGACCATGCTTTGCAGTCCAGGTATCAGTGGTCAGATGGACCCTTGCCCCAACACTGTGTGCCAGAGATGCCATTACTTCCTTTTGCACAATTTAATACAGGTTGGGGATTGCCTTTTGGGCAAAGAAATTTCGGCCGGGTACCTTCCACTGCGGTATCCCAATCGCTAAAAACTTTTTGAACGCCTCAGACTCCACCAGCTTGTATGGTAAAAGCTGGCGGGCCAAGAGTTCAGACAAGCCAGCTGTCAGACGCCGGGCAAGGGGGTGACTTCGTGGCATTGGCTTCTTACGCTCAAACATGCCCTTGACAGACACCTGACTGTGGGGAGATGAGCAGGAACAGCAAGAGGCGAGAGACGGAGTGGTGGATAGTTGAGAGGGGGCAAGGAGGACAGCAGTGGTTGATGTGGATGAAGATGCAGGACCAGGAGGAGGATGGCGGCTTTGAGTTTGTGTGCTGCTTGTACTCATGTGTTGATCCCATTGGCGTTTGTGATGTGACATCATGTGCCTTCGCAAAGCAGTTGTACCTAGGTGGGTGTTGGACTTCCCACGACTCAGTTTCTTTTGGCACAGGTTGCAGATGGCATCGCTGTTGTCAGAGGCCGACACACACAAAAAATGCCACACTGCTGAGCTCGGCGGTGACGGCATTCTGGTGGTGGCAACAGCATGCATTGATTGGCGTGCTGTCTGCCTGACCCCGGGTGCTGATGCATGCTGTCTGACTGTGCCACTAGCTCGTTGCGATGACCTCCCTCTACTTCCAACTCGTCTCCTCCTCCTCTCTGTCTCTCCATCTGAACTTTCCCCCTGTTCTTCTTCTCTTCTAGCGGGCACCCACGTGACATCCACGGACGCATCGTCATCATCATCACCAGCCTCACTTGTATATGACAACTGAACAAAGGAAGCAGCAGCGGGTACATCATCATCATCATCATCATCACATTGTACGTACATGTGTGTAATGCTGCCTGACTGAGACATATCCCTGTTATCTACATTCTCTGGCAATAATGGTTGCGCATCACTCATTTCTTCAAACTGATGTGTAAATAACTCTTCTGACTGATCAATTGAATTGGCTGTGGTACTAGTGTTGGTGGTGGCGGCAGGCGGGTGAGTGGTAACTTGAGAGGTGCCCGAAGCTAAGCTGGAGGATGATGGTGCGTCAATGTTCCAAGCGGAAGCTGTAGAAGATTGGGTGTCCTGTGTTAGCCAGTCAACTACGTTCTCTGAACTTTTCAAGTTCAGGGTAACTGGCCTCTGAACACTGGGCATTATTGTATGGCCAAAGAGAATCACAGCACCACGACCACGACAGCCTCTACGGGGTGTCCTGCCTCTGCCTGTCATTTTTTTTTAAATGTGGACATTTGGTACTCCAAATAGATTGGATTGGTTGAACTTGGCACAGTGTATTTTAAAATGATGAGAAAACATGTTCTGTAAACTAAATAAAAATCATATTAGGAGGTTGAAAGAAAAAGAAACCGGATGGGGGGATACCGAGCAGAGCACACCATCTACAGCCCACTGGGAGACAAACTCATCCATTCCCCCAGTGGACAAAGCCAGGTGGTACTCTGCCCGGATACGGGAGCGCACCAGCACCCGGAACATGGCCTCAGGTGACAAGGGAACCCCCCCTATCAAACACTGCTTCCTGGACTTATATATAGCCAACTTGGCTAATGCCAGGAGCAGGTTGACGAGGAGGTCCCTGGCCTTATTGCCCCGGGACACTGGGTGCCCAAAAATAAAAATGTGAGGGGAGAAATGCAGCCAGAACTGCAGGAGGAGGCCCCTCAAGAGTGACAAGAGGGGCTGCAGTCTGGCGCAACTAAAATAAATATGATACACGGACTCTTCCTTGCCACAGAATGGACAAGTGGAGGGAGAGTCCGTGAATTTAGCTAAGTACTCTCCCGTGCTCAGTGCACCATGGAGCACTCTCCAACTCAAGGCCCTCGTCAGCTGGTAGGACCCGCCTCCAGATGGTATCGGGACGGGTCACGAGGGCAAGGAAGTGCACTGTATGGAGCACGAGAGAATATAAGCTCTTCCTCGGCATGCCGTGAAAGCATGCCGAGGGTATGTCCCTCAACTTCGAGAGGTTGGGGACAGGAGGAGCCTGAGGGGAAACACGGGGCTTGTGTCCAATGCAAACAGCCGGAGCAGGGGTGTTGAAAGGTGCATGTGGCACTCCGGCCTGCAAAGCCCCGCGAAGGAAGGTGCGCGAGTCGGGGGAGATGGCATCCCTAATCTCCTGGAGCAAGCGCCCTGAGACTTTGGGCGTCACATATCCCAAACGGAGCGCAAGCTCCTGGGGTGACACCCAATCAGAACGCCCGTATTCCAAGAGATCCCCGACTCGGGTCATCCGTGCATGACTAAGGCGGCGGATGATACTGGGGGACTGTAACATTGGAGCCCCCACTGCTGGATTAAATAGCAGGGGCTCCGTGAATATTTCATCCCCCAAAGGCACGCCCTGCCTGGTCACGGAGACCATGCTCCAGGCCTTGAGGGTTTCCTGGTAGTATGCCGGCAACACAGAGAGGTCTCTCCCAAACCCCTCGGGCCTGATCAGAAATAATTGCCGGTCATACCCCAGGTTGCGCAACTGGCGATAAAAGCTGGATGCCAGTGCGCACCACTGCGGAGAGGGATCTGCATATAGGTATCTCTGCAGGTACTGAAGGCGGAAGGTGGACAACTGGGAGCACACACAAACTACTCCCTGTCCACCCTCCACCAAAGGCAGACTTGCCACCCCTGCAGAGACCCAATGCCTTCCCATCCAGAGGAAATCTAACAAATTCCTCTGGATATTGGTGACAAACTCGGGGGTCGGACTCAGACAAATCAGCCGGTGCCAGATCTGAGAAGCCACCAGCTGATTCACCACTATAGTCCGCCCCCTAAGGGAAAGCATTTTTGCTAGACCCCTCCATCGTCCCAGACGAGAGAGGACACTGCCCTCTAACTCCCTCCAGTTGTCTGGGACGGAAGCGTCCGCAGCGGACAGGTAGACCCCCAGATATTTAATGACATCTGCCTCCCACGTGATGTCACGAAACGTGGGAGGCAAAGAGTCTACCTGTAAATTACCCTCTAAAAGGCCTGTGCATTTGGACCAGTTGATCTGAGCGGAGGAGGCAGCTGAATATACCTCCTGGCACTGTTTTGCCAGCTCAAGATCAACTGGATCCTGGGCCACGAGGAGCACATCGTCAGCATAAGCTGAAAGGACAATCCGCATGTCTGGATCTTTTAGCACCAGCCCTGTGAGCCTTTTCCTCAGTAGGCAGAGGAAAGGCTCAATGGCCAGTGCATATAACTGTCCAGACAAGGGACATCCTTGACGCACCCCTCGTCCAAATACCAAAGGTGCTGTTAGGGACCAATTGATTTTAAGTAAACACTCTGCAGAGGCGTACAGCGTTCTTATAAAGCCCACAAACTGTGGGCCAAAGCCGTACGCTTGCAGAGTGGCTATGAGGTAACCATGGTCCACCCTGTCAAACGCCTTCTCTTGATCTAAAGAGAGAAAGGCGAGTGACAGACCAGTCCTGCGAGAATAATGCAATAGATCCCGGACCAGAAAGATACTATCAAAGATAGTCCGGCCCGGGATCGCATAGGACTGGTCAGGGTGAACCAATTCTGCCAGCACAGACCCAAGTCTAAGAGAGATGGCTTTAGCTACAATCTTGTAGTCCGTGCTGAGCAGAGAGACCGGTCGCCAGTTCTTAATAAGCCGGAGATCCCCCTTTTTGGGCAGCAGGGCAAGTACTGCCCTGCGACAAGACAGGGGCATCTCCCCGGTCTCCAGGGCTTCCCCAAGGACCAGATGGAAATCAGGTCCCAGAGTCTCCCAGAAAAATTGGAAAAACTCTACAGTCAGTCCGTCCAGTCCTGGAGACTTCTCACAGGACATGGCACGGAGGGCTTCAGAGAGCTCTTGAAAAGATAGTGGTATATCAAGCCGCTCTCTTACACCCTCACTGACTGTGGGGAGCCCCTCCCATAGCACCCTGCAGGCGTCTGGAGAAATGGGATAATGAGAGTAAAGATCTTTATAAAAGTTCCGGGCTCTATCCCGGATACTCTCCGGATCTGTAAGGGGGGCACCGTCTTCATCTAGAAGACAGGTGATGTGCCTACTGTTACCCCCCTTTTTCTCCAGTGAGTAGAAGAGGCGCGAGCCGCGGTCTAGATCTTTGAGAAAACCTAAGCGGCTGCGCACGTATGCCCCCTTGGCCTTGTGTCGTTCCAGGTCACAGAGGACACCCTTCCTCTCTACATACTCGCTCTGCAGGGATTGGTCCCTACAAGTGAACAGCCTCTGCTCCAGATGGAGTACCTCCCCCCGGAGTGACTCCAACTCAGCTTCGCTTCCCACTCGCACCCTTGGTATATTCCTGACACAGAAGTCGCAAATGAACCTTGCCCACGTCCCACCACAGTTTTAACGTGGCAAAGTCCCCCTTGCAACCCCTCCAGTCCATCCAAAACTCCCGGATCAATGTCACGAGCCCCTGGTCCTTCAACAAAGCATTGTTGAAGTGCCAATAGGCGGCTCGTGGCGCTGTTGGCGTTAGCGCCACTGTCACAGACACACAGTTGTGGTCTGTGAACGGAGCCAGCCTAATGGCACAAGAACTGACTCGTGACATATAGTGACTAGATATATATAGTCTGTCGATCCGGGAGTGGGACACCAGACCGGCTCTCACCCTGACGTAGGTGAAACCGTCTGATGCCCCTGGGTTCTGCTCTAGCCAGATGTCCTCCAGGGAGAAGCGGGCGATGATCTCCCGCAGGGCTGACGCAGAAGGCGGGTACGGCTCTGGACTATTCCGGTCCAGAGCGTCGAGGGTGCAGTTGAAATCACCCCTGAGTACCAAACACTCATCTGCGTCAACCGTCTCCAAAAACTGGGACAGTCTGGCGAGGAACCTCACTCTCTCGGGCCCTCCAGCAGGGGCATATATATTAACTAGGTTAATGATGCTACCCTGCTCTCGGACCCGGAGGTGGATTAGACGGCCTGGGATAACAGCTTTCACAAGCAGCAGCTCTGGCTGAAAAGACTCTGAGAACAGGGTCACCACTCCACATGACGCCGATGTGAAGTGGCTGAAGAAGACCCTGCCTCTCCACTCCAGTTGCCACGAGGCCTCAGCCTCTGGAGTGGTGTGAGTTTCCTGCAGGAAGCTCACAGAGTACCCTCCCTGATATAAATAGGAGAGTACCTGGAACCTGCGGAAACTGTCTTGACAGCCATTGGTATTTAGCGTGCTGATTACTGCGTGTCAGGAATTGTGCGTTCCTCAGACCCTTGAGACTGCTGATAGGACACACACATTTTATAGAATTTCCGGACGTGGAGATGCTCCGCAGTCCCAGAATTCTTGGCCCTAGTGCTGACCACTAGATATTGCTGGAGAGAGTGGAGAATAAACGACATATTCTTCCACCTCTCTAAGGCCAGCCGCACCTTCCTTTTCTTTTGTCCATGAAGGGTGCTCTCAAGGAATAGATCTATTTCCTTGACAGGGATAACCCACCCAGAATCTGATGTTCCTTCTAGTGGGTCACCCCTGGGCTCCTCTTGGCTGAGGGCTTTTACTCCATCCTCCCCGGCTGGAGTCAGTTTCCTCAGCTTTATTCTCAGGGACCCCCTCTTAGATGATACAGAAGGAGTCCCTTTAGCACCCTTCAAGGTAAATAATGGACCCTTGGATTGCTGCTGCACCCCTGTAGCTTCAGGAGTGCATTCAGGGGTAGCTGGCTGGACAGCAGTGGCTGGCATGGCTTCCTTAATGGAAGCCTTGGAGGCTTTATATGCCTCCTCTGCCAGTTCCACCGCTGCTTGCTCAGCTTGGATGGCACCGATGTTAGGGTCAGTGGACAGCTGAGGAGGGTAGACAGGCTCTCCCATGATGTTAACAGGAAAACCTGTTTTATCACCCTCCCCCATTTCCACTTCCCCTTGTGCCACATCCCCCCTGACAGACAAATCCATGGGGTCCTGAATGGGGGTCATGCCTATATTCCCCCCCTCCAGTAGTGACTCGGCCTGGGGCTCTAACAAAGCCCGAGGTACGTCACTAGAGAGTGACACTGGAGGAGGAGACTGACTGGTGCCCTTGAAGCTCAGCACCTCAGGGACACTGACTACCCATTCAGCAGGGGCTTTGTTGGGACCCCCCTCAAAGGCCAGAGGCAGAACCTGATCTTTCTTGTCTACCCCTGCCTCACTTGGGAGACCCTCTTGCCCCTGCTTTTCCTCCAGACCCTTTTCCACATTAACCCCTATAGGGTCTGGAGAGAGAGATGTGTGGTCTGGCACCGGCTGGCTGAGCTTAATAACCGGGCCAGACAATGTCACCGGATGAGGAGGAGATGTTTTGTTCCTCTTCTTGCTTTTAGAGGGAGGTGCTCCACTATAGAGCACTTCCCACTTATCAGCAACCTCCCTGTTGGTTTTATGCTTCCTCTTCCTGGGGACGTCACTCCTGGAAGAGGAGCTGCCACTAGCTGCCTCCCCTGCAGAGGGCTTATTATCCCTCTGCTGACACTGTGCCCCCACACTAACTGATGTAATTATGGTGGGGGCAGATTGGGACTTGGGAGATGCAGCTGTGACACTGGGAGGACCGGTGACATTCTTCCCCTTCTCCCCCGTGTCTGCAGTCTTGCTGGAAACCACAGCCACAGATGGCTTTTTTGGGGAAGAAGGGGGTTTGGAGGCCGTGGTGGTGGCTTGAGGAACGGCCTCCTTGCCTGAGCTCTGTGGGGGGGCTATGACCCTTGAGGTCCCCGCTGTTATGGGCTCAGCGGGGTTGGGTGCTGTACTGACGGAGGTGCCATTTGCTGGGGCTGGTGCATGATGCTTTTCATTAAGACAATTCCTACGTGTATGCCCCAACCCCTTGCAATGATAGCACTGCACCTCCGTAGTGCTGTAAAAAATCCTGTAGAGCACCCCCTCAAATGGAACCCCAAAAGACCCCTCAATGTTTTCTGCGCCCTGAGGCAGGCACATTTGTACCTGCCTCTTGAAAGAGAGCACATGACGAAGTGCTCTCTCTCTGCACCCCAGGGGAATTTTAATAAATGGTGTTTTTACTTCCCCTAGGGTTAGCAGGTGGGGGCACAGGAGGGAGTCTGGTAGGAAGGGGGGCACATTAGAGTGTTACTTTTGTGCCCAACCCTTCCAGGGGTTCTATTGGGACATATAATCCCCCCACTGTGATGCCTCTCTGTACAAGAATGTGAGCAGCAGCCAGCGTACGGGTAAAGAAAACTGCTTTCCCGTACATTTTGCTGGCTGCTACTATAACAGAGGGGCTAATGACGTTAGCTGCAGCACACAGATAGATATCAATGCTGTAGACCCCAGACATCTGACATTTAACCCCATGCTTCCTAGTGATCTGCCCCTCAGCCCCAGCGGTGGTATTACTGGGGCCAGCAGAAACCACCTGTGACCAGGTATTAGCCACAGGGGTAGGTCTGCTGGCAGAACCACCAGGAGCTGGGGCTGCCTTATCTGCCTGGGGCCTATGCTGTGCAGTGCTGCAGCTAGGATTTTCAGGGGCCATTATTCCCCCTTTTGACCCCTGAGGCTTCTTAGTGGTCTTATCCCTCATGTTTAGACCCTTTTTTTTTTTACATGTTTTATTTATTTTTATTTTTTGTTTTATGATTTTTTACTGTTTTCTTTTTTTTTAAATATAAAAGTGGGAAAAAGAAACAAAAAGACAAAACTAAGGGAGACAAAACTAAGGGAGAGAGAGAGGTGATGCTTGGCAGTGGAAGGGTTAATGGTCTGTTGCAAGGTGACTAATTGCAACAACACAGAGAACACAGAGGCTTTTTAACCCCTCTGTGTCTCTGTGTCAGATGTTAAAAAAAAGCCTTAACAACAAAAAAATCTAATTGTTTTCCCCCCCACTGCCTACAAAGATGTTACTTGTCTTCTCTCCCCCAAAACATAAAACCCAACACCAAACAAACAAAACTTCAACAAAACCTAATAAACTTTTTAAAAGAAAAAAAGTCAAAGTAACAAAGCTCCAGGAGTGAAGGTGTAGTGCTAAGGGAGGGGTGTGGCAAAGTATCCAGGAGACAGCTCACTCTCCTGGGATAGAGAGTTGAGCCTGACCCCCAGAAAACTAAAACTTAAATAAACTAAGAAAAAAACCACAAAAACTCCCAAAAATGAACAACACCGTGCACAAAGTGCTTATTAACAGAAAGGTGTTAAAATAAAACTTGTATTTGAGGGACTAAGACCCTAAAAAGCCTTTTGTTTGGAGCTCAAGCATGCACACAACATGCTCTCTTGGCACAGTACTTGTAAGCCTGATACACAAACTATGGGTAGCGGTCAAGCAAATGAACTTTGATTGATGGTCAGACAAATGCACTTAGATTTAAGAAAATAAAAGTTTGGGTTTTTTAAATGTGGACTGTTGGTACCCAAACTAGATTGGATTTGTTGAACTTGGCACAGTACTTGTAAGCCTGACACACACACTATGGGTAGCGGTCAAGCAAATGAACTTTGATTGACGGTCAGTCAAATGCACTTAGATTTAAGAAAATACAAGTTTGGGTATTTTAAATGTGGACTGTTGGTACCCCAACTAGATTGGATTGGTTGAACTTGGCACAGTACTTGTAAGCAAGACACACACTCTGGGTAGCGGTCAAGCAAATGAACTTTGATTGACGGTCAGGCAAATGCACTTAAAAGTTTGGGTTTTTTAAATGTGGACTGTTGGTACCCCAACTAGATTGGATTGGTTGAACTTGGCACAGTACTTGTAAGCAAGACACACACTCTGGTTAGCGGTCAAGCAAATGAACTTTGATTGACGGTCAGGCAAATGCACTTAGATTTAAGAAAATAAAAGTTTGGGTTTTTTAAATGTGGACTGTTGGTACCCCAACTAGATTGGATTGGTTGAACTTGGCACAGTACTTGTAAGCAAGACACACACTCTGGTTAGCGGTCAAGCAAATGAACTTTGATTGACGGTCAGGCAAATGCACTTAGATTTAAGAAAATAAAAGTTTAGTTTTTTTTAAAAGTAGACAACTAGTAAACAATATTATATTGTATGCGTTGTGCACACACAGTATAAGCTGTGAGCCTGACACACACACTTGCAAGCAGGGGCTAGCAGGGAGACAGGCAAATAAAAATTAGATTACACAGAAAAGAAAATGATGTTATAGCCCTAAAAAGGGCTTTTTGGGGTGCTGTTTTTACAGCAGAGATCTGATGAGTCCTTGAGCACTGCACTGGACACTGAATAAACTTGCCTAGCTATTGATTTCCCTATTCAATCAGCATCACCTACACTCTTCCTCCTCTCTGTAAGACTGCAAGTTAGTTATGATTCCAAAATGGCTGCTGTCCATGAGGTAGATGGCTCTGGAAGGGAATGTATGCTGCTGATTGGCTGGAATGTGTCTGCTGACTGTGACATGCAGGGTCAAAGTTTGCTCAATGATAAAGTATTGGGGGCGGGTCGAATCTTGCATATGTTCGCTGTTCGCCGCGAACGCGAACATGCTATATTCGCCGGGAACAATCCGACCGGCGAACTATTCGCGACATCTCTATAGGTAATGTCTGTTACAGAACAAAGAAGCATTAAGAAAAACGGAAAAACACATATTTACATAGATATTTTCCAAAATGGAAATGCATGTATATATATATTGGATTTTATTCGTAGTAAAAGTTCTGACAGTGCTCGCAGTTCAAATTCTAAGGGTCCTGTAGCCTTTTTTTGCCCTTAAGCCGCAAGTCATTGGCGGCTTTCTTCACGGGCCAATTTACGGCCTATGGTTTTACGCTTTCAGGGAATTTAATGGGGCTGTATGTGTTAGCAGCTAAGCCTACGTGTCTTGAGATTTTATGTTTTTATATGTATTCCTGTGTGATTTACCACAGCCATTGGTGGTCTCCAACAAATGGAAAATAAAAAGGGATCTTAGCAAATAGCCACAATTTTTATAGTTTTTTATTTATTATTTTTTATTGAAAGTAACATGGTTATTATACAAACAATAGCATATAAAGACAGATACAAAATATACTTGATAATTTAATTCAGTATAACTTGGAGCACACCAAGGTAAAGTTCTCATAAAAAACATGTTGAAATACTATGAATAATCACTATAATAGTTGTGAGCATACAAGTTGTTGCTAACGCTTGCAAAACACCACCAAACACCTACGTATTTGCTAAAAAACACCTACGAGATTAGAAAACAAGGACGCAACATGCGCAACCCCAAAAACATTACAAACACAACAAATACAAACAACAAACACATACAAAGGTTACTCACAGCAAGGGGGGGCACCGAGGACCTCTGCAAGTGAAGTTACACCTCCATTTAAGCACAAATTTCGGAGTTTAGAGACCCAAAAATCACCTAAGCGAGAGAAAAAATGGCCGCCGAAATAAACGAAAACGAAAACAAGGCTAAAGGCTAGACACGCAAAACACTACCATAAACACCCAAAACACCACCAAACACCTATGGATATTCCGATAAAGCCCACCAAACAGCTACAATATTCCAAAAAAACTAGCACGACATAGAAAACTAATATTACGAAAACGAACGACGCTACATCAGCCACATTATATACACCAAACACCCTTAGCTCACTTACAATTTCATTGCCAAAATTTTTTGACGGGCAATTCGCTAGTCACATATATAGTTCTCAGCAGCACGGGGTTGCCTAAAAACGTTGCAATGTTAAAACTGCGGGCTCTCAGAGTGAGCCTGCATCAACTGTGGCCTTCACAAAGTCGTAGGCGCTCATCCCTACAACCCGCAGGAGTACACATAAACAGAAATCTTAATTACACACATCAACAGAAATCTTAGTTACACAATTCACAATGCGAGACTTGTAACACTTAAAAAAAATGAAATAGGGACTTAGAAATAAAATACGACCCGACCCATGGCACTTAAAAAAAAAAATACAAGGTAAAAGAAATATGAAGTTAACGGCCAAACCGCGCACATACAAAAAAAAAAAAAACATAGAAAAAAACGGCAAGTGCCGGCACCCGGTATATGCTAATGATGTGTCGCGCATGTGACATCACGGCATTAGCATATACCGGGTGCCGGCACGCGGTATATGCTAATTACGTGTCACGCATGAGACATTACGTCATTAGCATATACCTGGTGCCGGACCCGGTATATGCTAATGCCGTGACGTCACATGCGCGCCACGTCAAGCCACCAGAAGGAGCACAGGTCAGGAGCAGAAGCAGGTAAGTGCGGGGAGTATTTAGAGGGGTAGGATGAGGGGGGTTTAGAATGAAGAGTAGGTGGTTGAGGAGGGGGGTTGAGGTTGAGGAGGGAGGTTGAGGAGGGGGTTGAGGATGAGGAGGGAGGTTGAGGAGGGGGTTGAGGATGGGGGGTTGAGGTTGAGGAGGGGTGTTGTGGATGGAGGTTGAGGAGGGAGGTTGAGGTCGAGGAGGGAGGTTGAGGTTGAGGAGGGAGGTTGAGGATGAGGAGGGAGGTTGAGGATGAGGAGGGAGGTTGAGGATGAGATGGGGGGTTGAGGTTGAGGAAAGGGTTGAGGTTGGGGAAAGGGTTGAGGTTGAGGAAAGGGTTGAGGATGAGGAGGGAGGATGAGGAGGGAGGATGAGGAGGGAGGATGAGGAGGGAGGATGAGGAGGGAGGTTGAGGAGGGGGTTGAAGATGGGGGGGTGAGGATGAGGAGGGAGGTTGAGGATGAGGAGGGAGGTTGAGGAGGGAGGTTGAGGATGAGGAGGGAGGTTGAGGAGGGAGGTTGAGGAGGGGGTTGAGGATGGGGGGTTGAGGATGGGGGGTTGAGGATGAGGAGGGAGGTTGAGGATGAGGAGGGAGGTTGAGGATGGAGGTTGAGAATGAGGAGGGGGGGAAGAGACACAGGGAAGGGAGAGGGGGGAAGAGACACAGGGAAGGGAGAGGGGGGAAGAGACACACGAAAGGGAGAAGGGGGAAGCGACACAGGAAAGGGAGAAGGGGGAAGCGACACAGGGAAGAGAGAGGGGGAAGAGACACAGGGAAGGGAGAGGGGGGAAGAGACACAGGGAAGGGAGAGGGGGGAAGAGACACAGGGAAGGGAGAAGGGAGAAGAGACACAGGGAAGGGAGAAGGGAGAAGAGACACAGGGAAAGGAGAAGGGAGAAGAGACACAGGAGAGAGAGTGTAACACAGAGAGCACAAGAGGGACACAGGGGCAGCACATTTCCCACCCTCGGCTTATACTTGAGTCACTTATTTTACCCAGTATTTTGTTGTAAAATAGGTGCCTTTGGCTGATACTCGGGTCAGCTTAAACTCGAGTATATACAGTAATTAATGAATTAATTATTATAAAAAATATAATTAAAAAAAGAGCAGGGGAGGACCGCGCAATGAGCGGCAAAGGTGCTCAGCGCGGGGCTCACAATGAGCTCCGAGGGTGTTTAGAGGAGCAAAAGTACACAGGGGGAGAGGCTCGTAATGAGCGCCAAAGGCACTCATCATGGGGCTCGCAATGATCACCGAAAGTACTCAGGGGTTTCAAAGCCTTACATTTTGTGGCAAACAGCATTACCTGCCTTACAATTTTATTGCCGTCATTTTTTTACGGGCAAGTCACTAGTATAATAATAATAATGAATTTTTGAAATATGTTCTTTTTTTCAGAGAGATTTATAAATGAAATGTATGTTTACATGGGTCTCTGACAAGCCCCCAGACATACCCACAACAGCAGCTCTATGCAGAGAGCATAAGCAGAGTCCTTTTTAGGGAAAGGAGTGATTGAATCAGCTAAAAATGGCTCGGATGTTGTTAATCATGGAACAGTCAGGAGTGTGTTTGTAAACAGACCTAAGAATGGAGATTATTTAAACATAGAATCTTGTGCTCATTCACACCAGGAATAACACTTATAGTGAGGTAAATGGCCCTTTAATAAACCATATGCATATACTAAAATTTCCAATTTCAACATTGAAACTGTGTTGTGGTCTTATTTTCTTTTCTTAAAGAAACTAAAAATCTCAACCTTTAAAATAAATATAGTAAAGAAAATCATAAGAAAAGGAAAAAGAAGAAATAGATTTTAACCATTTGATGAAACTGGGGGAGTGGGGTAAATAATAACTGTTTACCATACAATGATCAGTCATTCAATTTTCCTTAAATCCTATGATCCTTCAGACTGGCAAACTATCTGAATAATTGGAAAATATTGTGTAGCTTTCTTGGAACCATATACTGTATACATTCTGTGGGTCACTTTAGGATGAGTGTAATTTCTACAGCTACACCTAGAAAATTTGAAACTTGTAAACCAGTATTTGTTATCAGTTTCATTGTTATCATTCATTTCATGAAGTAATAAATGGGGCTAATGTTACTGTATTTTAAGTATATGTTCTAAGGAAAGAGAAACATTTCCATCTCACATGATTTCGTTTAACTGAGCCATATTATAATATGTGATTACATTTTGAATTGAAAAAACTTCATTTGATCTGTGTGTATACAATATGGTCTTTTTGGCTCTAGGTTATTTATGTCGCCAAATAAATGTAAAACATTCACAGCCTTATTAAATTGCAATTCGGCCAATTGAATAGGGCTCTGTTTAAGCACACAGCATATTTTTTTTAGAGAAGTTTTTAGTTAGTGAACTCCTATCCAAAAGCAAGGTTTTCACTGGCTAAAAACTTCTGTAAAAAAATGTATGCTATGGGCTTAAATAGAGCCCTATTGAATTGGCCGAATCGTAATTTAATAAGGCCCTCAGTCTGTAAATGTTTGATGTCAAAAATATTGGAATTTGAAGTGAACTAAATAAAGGAAGATACATCTTAATATTTGCTAGTCAGCCTAATAAAGGTTGTTTATTTAGTTATTTAATTAAGATATGAGTGGATTGTGATTGAGTATGTATAGAACTGTTCATGTTGGCTAGGATTTGAAGTCCTAGATGTTTTATATGCATGTTTTGCCACTAGAAGTCAAAATTAATTTGTGATAACATTACCCTTGGTGTAGATAAATAAATCATTTAGAGTGTCAGATGTTTCAGCATTTATTTTGAGACCTGAGATGTTTCCAAATTTTTCCAGTTTTGCAAAATGTATACTAAGCATTGTAAGAGGTTTGGTGATTTTCATAAAGACATCATCAGGGAACAATCTAATTTTAAATTATTTTTGACTAATGTCTATCCCAGTGATATCGCTATGTTTACATATTGTCATATTGCCAGTGGTACCTTAGGTAGTGCATATAGTAATGGTGATCGAGGGCAACTATTTGATGGTGCAGAGCCCAACTGGTGACTTCACAGCCCCTTTAACTAGTTGAGTTTTCTAAGAAAAAGTGTATGTTGCTCATTTTGATAATTAATTATGAGTCATTCTACAAAACTGGAATAACATGCAGATACTACGTTTTTTCAGTGGATTGGGTTATCGACTGACCTTCCCCAATCTACTGGCCACTAGCATTGAGTTTTCCACATTTGTTGGCATAATGAATCCAACACTTTCACAGCATCGCGTCCATTCAGATTTTTAACAATTCAGTCGGGCTTCCATCAACTCCTGCAGGCATGATATCAGCAAGACTTCCTAGCGTCCATCTCGCTTCACTCTCCAAGATGTCTGGCTCTCGCTCAATGGACAGACTACTGAGGTTATCAATGCTGTTAAGATCCTTCTAGTATTAACCTTCGGTGCAAAAAGCTTGTATCTGTGACCTTATTTATACACTTTTACAACTTATACCTATAATACATTATGTATAAGGCCAAACTGTTCACTGGAAGGTATGATCATGAGGCTAAAATTCTAATATTTGGGCAATATAATGAAAAGACAAAAATGTCATACAGAAGACTTTGCTGCTGGAAAAGATTGAAGGCACACCATGAAGGAGACAGCAGAGGTGGAGATGGATAGATGAAGTAAGTGAAACAATTAGCATGAGTTTGATGGACTTCAGAAGGACAGTGGCTAACAGATGTGCCTAGGGTCATAGATAGTTAGATAACACTGAATGACTAAACAACATAGTTTAGTTTTCTTTTAAAAGGAGGCAATGTATTACATTTATTAAATATTATACACACATAACAGACACCTTGCTATAATACATCGATTTGAGCTTTTTCTTTGGACAGTGTCCAATATTGTTAATTAGTGGCAATATCACATGTATTTACAATATCCTAGTGGATTGCATACAACTTCCAAAGGTAATCATATATAAACACTGAAAGAGAGCTTTTAACGTTTATTTATAATACTCAGTCTTTTCAGCAAACTGGTCTTCACAATGATTTTTTCGCAGTGATTTTGTAATATAAGCCAAAATTACAACAAACTCTAACTAAAAAAAGTATTGGAAGTCAGAAAGAATGCAAAACAAATACTTTGATTTAATGTATAAATGAGTTTGGTTCACTGCTATCAAGTATTACATTTGTAGATTTGTTTTTACCAGTCATTTAAACAAAATTACTACACAACACTAGCAGTAGAGTTATATATTTATTTATTATTTATAATTAATTCAGTAATTCATTATGATGTTTGGTATTATGCTTGGGCACATTACTATAAGACATTGAGCACTTAGGCAACTGAATTTGTGCAAAGTGAAATCTACACATTGAATGGTCTGGGAATAAAGCCAGAATCAAATTACAGTAATACAAGTGTGGCATTATAAAAGAATGAATCAAGTGCTCAACATCTTGCTGAGACAGCGCTCATCCTAACCTTGTTGAAAGCCTGAAAGGGAACTATGAAATCTTATCAATAAGGTTTATATTGCTCTCAAAGGAAAAATGAGGTCAAAAATTGCTTAAATTCATCATGAATAAAATTGCATTGCGAGTTGTCCTGCAAAGTATTCCTTGTAACTAGACATTGTTTCACTGAAATAACTGAAATATAGTTTAAAGGCATTCATAACATGGCTGGGGTATAGACGAGTGGGAATTAAAGTTATATATTAGGTAAAAGCTAGACACATTTTCAATCGAACAGTCGACCAGATTTTGTCTAGACCTTAATCTGCATGAGCATTTTAATCTTTGTGGACAAATGTTGGATACTGCTGTATAAAATAAGTTTCTGAATGTAAATACCATTTTAGTTTTAAAACTGTTACGTCATAAACCAACAAATTCTGTGAGAGTAGAAAAAAGAGAGTAGCAAAAATTCCCAAATCTCTCAGATCTACTTGCAGCACTTGTTTTTCTATCCCTGATTTATTCTACTGTGACACACTTCCAGTCATCCTCTACTTGCAAATTACCTCAATAATAAGAACAAAGGATGAAACCACAATCAAAGTGTATTATGTGCTCACCTTTCCTCTATCTATTCAGCTATTTGGACTAAACACACATCTGCAATCTGTTGTATTCTATGACTTTTACATTTATACTTATTTTTATACTGTGAAATTATTCTGATTCAAATGATATCTAATCAGATCTGTCTCTGTGCAATTTAGAACTTAGCATTACTGTAAATCTTACCCCAGGCCCCACTGGTTCCCAAATACAATGGTATTTAACATGTTCAATGTCAGATGATAAGCCAATCAGAAAAGTCTCTCAGTTAATCTGATTTGCTCCTTGGAAAAAACCCTGAATACAGGGGCAATGCAGGGATGCACTGGGATCCATCTCTGGGGGGCAATGTTGCCTAATTTTTTGTATTAAAAATATTCTGGCTCCCCTCTGCCCCCAACAGCCCTCTCAGCTTCACACCTCCCTACCTTTATGTGGGCTTCTTTGGGCTTCCTTATATATTCCTGGCCTACCCTGCAGGAGCTTCTTGCCAGGCGAGGGAATCCAAAATTACATCCCACACAACTTCATTCATAATTCCATGCCCTGCAGATAAGCCTTGCTGGCTGGGGAGGAAAATAAGTACTGCTGAACCTCCTCAGAACTCCAGATTTCCTCTTTGCTGCAGAGCTCTCCTCAGCTACACACTGTGTCTGTCTATGTCTTTTCCCAGCTGCTGCTCCAATAAATACCAATCCGTCTTTCTTTACTCTACATCAAGCAAACTTTCCTCAGTTGCCTTTCACAGCCTTTCCAAGGCTGAAGGCCCCAAATAAAGCTTATCTCAATTCTAGTTGACCTAATCAACATCCCTAGGAGTTAACTATTTCACATCTCCTGGGGGCAAGAGCTTTGCAATATCTGTGGCCCATACAAATCCAAAGTCTTAGGGCCTTATTAAATTCCAACAGTTACAGATCGATTTGATTGAACAAGCCAAATCCTAAATCATGTAAACGTATGTAGCATTTCAGGGAATTATCATGATCAATTAAGCAAGCCCGTAAGTAACGATTTAGTAACAGCCAATAGTAAATCATGACATCAGTAAAACATGGCATTTAAACGTCAATCAATTAGTGTTTAGATGTCCAATATGTGATCGGGCTGGCAATCCAGAGATTTAAAAATCATTAAAAATGAATGAAGAAACTGTTCTAGTCCATGTGGGTGACCTGATATGTATTAACTCCTTGATTCGCGACATTCATATAACACGTAAATTAAGCATTAAACATTTTTTTTTCAGAATTGTGAGCTTGAGACTGTTGTGCAATTAATTCTAATGTCTTTCATTTAATTTCTCTGTATTTTAAAGTCCAGTACTGTGTTTTATTTCCTTTTATAGTGTTATGAACAGATGCTTAATCCCCTTGAAAGTCCTCTCTAGTAAAAATTTTGCTGCATTTGACATTTACGGGTTTGAAGGCAATTGTGGGCTTGTGGAATTGTTGCAATTAAATCGCGATTTGCGATTTTAGTGATTGTAACATGACAGGTTTAAAAGATCAAAGGCTTAGATGGGTCGGAGTTAGGATTTTGACATCCGCAAAAAGATTGCGGGTAGCTAGAGGAGGCCAATTGAATATCAGTAACTTTTGCGGGCTACATTACAAGCCTCAGTAATGGCAACTTTGACAATTTAATAGGGTCCCATGCCTTTCACACATCCCAATTCCCAGCTCAACATTATGGAGTTGTGCGACTAATGCTGTGTGGCAGTGTATGCGAGCCAACGTATCTGCCCTACCATGCCTACTACTGACTCTGTGAATTCTTCCTTTCACATTTGCACTGGTGAGACTTTCTACTAGTTGCTGAAACGTCTGCTCTTCCTTCATTAATTTCTACATTATTTTCAGAAGGCAGCTCTGATCTTCAAATACCATGGTAGCCAAGATCAGATTTTTGTTTCAATTGTAGATACTGCCATTCTCTTTCCAGTAACATCTGCACACTGTGTAACAGCTCACCAGTCCTCTCCAGTATCATGAACATCCTTTTTCTTCTTCTGTGTCATCTGCATTAAGGTATTCTATAGTGACTGATTGGCATTTTTTATAGATTCAGCTTCTTTTTATGCCGAATGTCCAGTTTCTCAACTGAGGAACCAGCCTTCTTCTTCCTGACCATTTTGGGGAAGTCCTAGGCTTTCATCTCTGTAAGACTCTCTGTAAAGCTTAGTTTTAGAGCATTGTAGTCAGATGATTTCTTCTGCAACTCCTATGGTATACTAGTGATCAAGACCTCCTGATTCACTAAGGCACTGTGAAGCTTCTGCACATCAACTTGTACTTTGACATCTTTGCTCTCGCTCTCTATTTTCAGCTCTGACAGTTCCTGTCTCACATTGCTGATGGCACTCTCCATATTATGAAGTTTGGCTTTTCTCTCACTTACCAACACTTCCATATAACTCAGTTGCTCCTTCAGAACAACCAGATGAGGGGTTGGTGATTGGCTCAGATAGCAGCTGACTCTCTGCTACCAATCTATGTAACACTTTGTCAAACTCTAGGGCGGCTTCTAGTTTTTCTAGGATCTGCACTTCCTGTATCTTTCGTACCCCTGTGCTACAAATCTTGCAAGATCTGCAACTCTTTTTCTCTGCTAGGACGGATCTCTCAGAATTTTGGTTTTGCTGGAATGTCTCCAGCTTTTCAGCGGCTTCATCCTTAAGCTCAACACATAGACTGGTGCTAGCTTTAGGAGCCTTTAAACTTTGGGTTTCTAAAAAAATACTTGTGATTTCATCCTCCGCTTTCACCAACTTTCCTTAATTTCTAACCACTTTTTTATCATCTATTTTTCTGTTTTTCTACTTGCTTTGCCTCCAAAGCTTCTAGCTTTTTAATTTTCTTTGTTTCCTACAGTTGCAGCTTCTCCTGCTTAACTTATTGCAGCCAGTGGCGCAGTCACACATGCAAGCCTCTCGAAGCAAGGCGAAGCAGACGCGCAGCACTTAGGCGACCCCGTCACACATGCGAGCTTTGCGAAGCGAGGCGAGGCGAAGTGAGGCGAAGCAGCGGTGCACTACTTAGGCTGCATTGTGAGGGTAGCAACTGCAAGCCAAGCACATAACTCTAAAAACCCTAAAAACAAAAATGTAACAAATATAATAACACACTCACACACAGCACAAGGGGAGAGCCAGGACGCCTGGGAGTGAGGTTGCAAGTGATTTTGAGCCATATTTGGGGGTTTTCGTCAATCCAAAATTGAGAGGAAAAAATGACGGCCAAAAACATAAAAAATTCTGAAACAGGATGAAAACGAGGCTGAGCAAAGTCAGGCACACAGGACTTAGAAAATGCACTACGGCAAAGACAGTAACACACCAACAATGCCAGTCAAGCAAAACAAAACAAACAGCCTTCAGCGTGTAACACGCAAACATTCAGCAGACACACAGAGGACAAACACACAGGAAGGGGACAGGTAGGAGATGGTAGAAAGAGACACATGGCATTCCCAAGCACAAAACTTTCAGGTTAACAAAACGGGCCTCGCAATGAGCGCCGAAGGTGCTCAGAGGAGCAAAAGCCTCACATTGTGTGGCAAACAGCATTGCCAGCCTTACAATTTTAATCCTGTCATTTTTGATGGGCAAACTCCTAATATACATATGAAGCGTGTGGTAGCCATGAATGTCCAGTAAGCTAGATGAATATTCAAGAGTATCGCAGAATATTGTTGTTGTCCAGTCGTTCACCCATGTCTGACTCTCCATGACCCTATGGACCGCAGAACGACAGGCACATTTTGTGTCTGGGTGTGCTAATTCATGGCAAAGATACTGAAATGGGATGCCGCGATTTATCTGACCACTCTGCTATGAACATCTTGGGTGACCCTTCATGGTATAGCTCACAGCATTAATGAGTTACACAAGGCTCTTCACCATGACAAGGTAGCAATCCAGAAGGGAATTGAAGTTTATAGCGATATTTATTCTACAAACATATTATATGAAACAGAAGCACTGTAAGCAGTGAAATCCAGAGCAAATATTCAAAGTGACAGACATCATGAATACTGTACATATGTATGTATGTCCTGGCTCAATTTCTTGTAGTAGGTACGAGGAGGAACCTGACAACTGACAGACAGTACCTACCATAAGAAACTGAACTACAGAGGAATATACCATCTAGCTCAGTAAACTTATCCAAATGTTGCCTAAAAATGTGCAGAAAGAAATGAATCACCTTTTACCCACCCATTCTACAACTGAGACTTATTCTACATGCTGACAAAGATCTACAAACCAGGGAGACCAAGTGTTACAGACATGGACACACTGGCAAAAGTTATATGGACTTGTTGAAAACATCCTTAAGCCTCTAGTTACAAACACCAGTAGCTATATACAAGGGACCACTGACTTTCTCAACAAACTTAGATTAAGGACCTCCCTGCTAACAAACTGCTTGCAACAATGGATGTTGAATAGCGTTATAGCAAAATCCTACACAAAGATGTCACAGAAGTGTGCCATAAGTTTCTCTCAGAACACATTCAGAACAATCAATATAGCCCTGATACTATTGTCAAACTACTGGAATATATCTTTACCCTTCAACTATCATGTTTATCTGCAAATAATGGAGCCTACAATGGGTAACAAAATGGCACCACTATACACTAATCTATTAATGGGTGGCCTAGAACAGAGATTCCAATCTTCATATCTTCACAAACCTTTCATAGACTACCGTTACATAGATGATCTGATTTTTCAGAAGGAAAACAAACCTCAGAGACTTCCACAATTCTTTAAATAAATTCTACCCATCTATTTAACTTAAAACGGATTACTCTGCAGTACAGGTGAACTTCCTGGACACTACCATATCCATCACAAATGACACACTCCACTACTCTGTATATAGGAAACCTACAGACAGAAGCAGCTACCTCCACAGATCCAGTTTCCATCCCTCCCATACCAAGCAATCGATTCACAGTCAAGCCATCAGATATCACTGTATATGCTCAAACCCTTTTCAGGATCCCTACCTTGTTGTAGTGAAGGGGCTTGTATACCTTAATGAAGCTGTGAGCTATACCATATAGGGTAACCCAAGATGGGCAGGTCATAGCAGAGAGATTAGACAAATTTCAGTCCACTGGAGAAGGAATTGTCACCCCAATCCAGTATCTTTGTCAGGAAAATCTTATGGATAAGCACGAGCAGAGACAGATTGTGCTTGACATCCTGCAGTCCATGAGGTCACAGAGAGAAGGGGACGACTGAACAAATGAACAACTATGTTCAAACACTGATGGCTGTGATAAAAACAGTGTCTGTCAGTGAATTTTTCAGACAGATAGGTTACAAGCTTTGTGCCATTACACAGAAAGTAACCTCTGCCATTAAAACCCTCCTGTGAACACCTGTTAAAATTCAAAACGAAAGAACTACTTCACATACACCTGTAGTTACCACATACCACCCGGGTCTAGAAGAAATACACAAAATATTTAAGGTTTTACAGCCACTACTCACAAAGGATGCAGAATTAAAACATATATTCCCCAAGTCTTGCATTAGACAGCCACCAAAAATGAAACAAACCTACAGCCCTATTAAGTTCTCCCTACGTGTTTAACCGTAGCTCATAATGTTGCCAGTAAGACTTACTGCTATTAAATTAGCCAAGTGAAGTAAGCCGCTGCCGATCTTGGGTTTGGAGTGAAAAAAGCCAACGGGACGTGGAACGTGGAATGTGGAACTTCGTGGCAGCAAATTCTTTGTTCTCTCAAGCCCGTAACCACTACAATTCCAATCATGCTATTAAATTGCTACAATTTCACTTGTGTTCAATCCTGTAACATGCGAATAAAGACCAAAGGTCAACTAGTGATAGAGAGGACTCGCAAGGGGGGTAAAGTCCAATCTGTAGCACTTTAAATGTAAATATCACCACACTACTGTAATTTTATTAAAAGGGGAAGTGATGTTAAGTCTTAGAACTAATAGCACAACATTCTCAAGCTCGCAAATGGGCACCTAAAAAAACTTTATTTCATGTTTAATTTTTGTGTTATATCGATCCCGGCAATCAATGTGTTTATACATATACTGTAACTCGCAGATAATAGAATATCATATTTACGGCTTTATCAATATTGCATTATATCTGGAAAGTGGTTTTGATCGTAACTCATAATTGAACCCCGTAAGACTTTGAAATCCAACCTCCATTTTTCTGTGACGCAATAATGACAATCTCTGTTTCCATTGGCTCCATTCAAACCCGTAACTACGGGTTTGACTAATTGATCACTCGCCTCCAACATTCAACAAATGGTTTACGAGTTTGCATCTCAAGCTCGTAACTCGCAGTCCGTTCTAATTTAATAGCTAGATAACTCAACCAAATTTCAAGCCCACAGCTATTGCGAGCTTCACGTTGCACATATGGTCTTCAAATTTAATTGGGCTGAAAGTCAGCAGAAGATTGGCTAATGAGCAGCATAACAGAGTAAATGGTACCAAACCTTTCAATAAAATTTGCTGCAAACTTTGCTAACACATCTGTGAAGAGGATAAAGCCACGCAAAACAAAAAGACCTATAACTGACCATCATATTCATGCACATCCTCCAATGTTGTTTACATAATACGATGTACCATATGTGAAAAGGGCTGTTACATTGGTAAAACCAACCAAAAACTGCACCTACGGATGAATCTGCACAATGAAGAACATTGTTGTACCCCAGTTGGACACCATTTTACACAGAAGAATCACTCCATGTAAAACCTAAAAATTAAAATAATCATAGGAAATGTCAGACCCATTTAGGATAGGAAAACTTTTGAAAATAAAATGACTACGTTTTGTTATACAAAAGATCCTGGACTTAATATTGACTGGGGATTTCTTTCTCACTATGAAATTTTTTTTGTTACTAAGACATTCCACATTCCTTTAAGTCCTTTATTAGTGTTTTTCCCTACTTCAATATGTGGGGATATTTACGGCCCTAAGTTATGTCTCTGCTGTTTTCTTATCTAAAATATGGTCTATAGACTCCCATACTTAGCCTATCAGGACATTATTTATAATGCCTTTCTGTGTCCCACTCTAATTTCTACCCGGTTACTTGCTGTTTTTTTCATTTGCTTAATTCCTTGGATCACTGTCCTTTAGCTTGGTTACTCTGTGGTCCATTCATTAAATTTGTATAAATGGTCCCATATATTATGTCTGCAAAATTGACAGTTAACGCAAGACAAAGGATCAAAGGGATATCCATTACATCCATTCAAAGGGGTATCAGTTACAATACTTGACATCACTTAACCTTTGTTTTTCAGCAAAAACTTAACTTCCATTGAAGTATGCTACATTTTGTTAAGTATCTTCATGTCTCAGTTAGTGTAGTCTAGACAGCCCAAACCTGACTTGTGACAGGTATAGCTAACTCTACTCTGTGTTGCTGGCTGGGCTACCAAGAACTGGCAGAGTACTAATCATTAAAAGTACAGGACACAAAAATACTTGATTATCCCAAATTCTAAGATATCCTAACAGGGAATACCGATGTATAACACAACTCTTTGAATATCATATAATGTAGTTTATTTCAGAATTGATTAGGGGTGTGTAATAACAACCATTCAGGTTTCCCCATAAGTCTTTCAGGAAGGACAGGCATAGTTTTCTTAAAAATCCTTTTCAGGCCGGAATGAGCAGTCAGTAGTCCAGCATCAAATAGCTGGTCGAAAGAGGAGTGGGCTAGTGATCCTTACAGTCTCCATCACACTCAACTATAACACTTTATTCCTCAAATTTCCATAACATGTTCACCCTGATTCAACAACAATCTTACCACAACATCACTGATCTTTCAGTATAATTTGGAACCGTCTCTTCCACAGATTGGTAACTTTAAATAACGTACTGGAATTTCTAGGTATTTTACTAGTTTATCTTAATAATAATCAATTGTACATATATTTACATATACATTTATATTTTTTCATATATACTATGAAATTATTCATGTTAAACTATTTTATCCCATCTGTCTCTGTGCCATTAAGAATATTTAACTTGCAGAAGAAGTACACTGTGCATGTAAAAGGTTAAAGGTTCCCTTGTGACCAGATTGTTGTTTTGTGTTATTTAGCAGTCGTTGAAAAAAGTGCTCCAATATATAGCTATATCTTATTTTGTCATGGTGGTGATGGCATTATAGTTGTTGCCTGTTAATGTGCTACAGCAAAAATCACAGATATAGTATAATATAAAACTATATTAACTGCGAAAGGAAAGTCTCTTATAAAATGAATATTATCAAAAAATGTATTTTTCAACATTAAATTAACATTGAAGTTTGCAAATTCAGCCTTTCTTAACCACACAAAAAACTAATATCACTTGATAATAAGAGGTCATTAATGATAATATGGGTCAAGTCATAACAAAAGAGTGGACATGTTCTACAATATATTGTATCCAAATACATTTTGATAACATTCAATTGATAAAGTACTTTCTGTTACCTATAGTATTAAATTATAATATACTGTATTTAGAACCTCCCCAGTGTGACTTTAACCATGTTTTTACAGTCGGTCGTTGTAAAGGACTGGTGTGGTAAAGCATACTGGTTAAATGTGGAATTTGTAACCAATGTTAGGGTATTAAAGATTAAAGATGAAATTCCCGATGACCATATCTTACTAACTTTACAGAGATAATCAGCCCTATTAAATTCCCCCAACATGTAAAGCCGTAGCCCGAAGACTTACGGCTATTAAATTGGCCTCGTAAAGCTACCCACAAACAGTCCAGAGTTACATGCGGAAAAACCCTATGGGACATTGAAATCTGAACCACGTTGCCGCAAATCCTTTGATCTGTCAAGCCCGTAACTGTTACATTTGAAAATCTCTATTAAATTGCTACAAATCCACTGGCGTTCAAATCCGTAACCTGCAAATGGAGCCAAAAAGCCAACAGGTGCTAGAGAGGACCCGCAGGGGGGTTAAAATCCTATCTGCAGCACTGTAAATGCAAATATAAACACACTACTGTACTTATAATTAAAGGGAAAGTGATGTTAGGAATTAAAATTAATAGCACAGCATTCTCAAGCTTACAAATCTGCAATATACATTTGTTTTTTAATGTCTAATTGTTGTGTTATATCGATCCCGGCAATCAATGTGTTAATACATATAATGGAACTTACATGGACTAGAATATCATATTTAGAGGTCATTACTGATAATATGGGTCAAGTCATAACAAAAGATTGGATATGTTCTACACTCTATTGTTTCCAAATACATTTTGATAATATTCAATTGATAACGTTCTTGCTGCTACCTATAGTTTTAAATTAGAATATACTAGCGCCTTGCCCTTCAAAAATTATGGGGTAATAAAAAAGTGTGGAAATGCTGTTTGCCACACAATCGGAGTGTACTGTGTGCCTCAACTGCTCGCCTTGCTTAGTGAGGCTCGCAGTGCAATGAGCGCCTTTGGTCCTGCATGTTGCCTCGCTTTGCGAGGGAATGGCTCGCCTCGCTTCACGAGGCTCGCAGTTGCGGCCCCATGGACTGCCAACGGCTATCACTGCATGGCTCGCAGTGCAACCCTAATTCCCGCGTGTCGCCTTGCTTTGCAAGGAAATGGCTCTCCTCGCTTCGCAAGGCTTGCATGCTTTGCAAGCATCACTGCATGCCTTAACTGCTTGCCTCCCTCTACTAGGCTCGCAGTGCAATGAGCGCCCTCGGCGCTCATTGCACCCTTAGTCTTTCATGTCTGCTCGCTTTGCGAGGCAACTGCTCATTTTGCAAGGCTTGCAGTCGCATAAAGCACCTTAGTTCCACGTTTCGCCTCTTGAAAATGTATCAGGTGTCAGAGCATAATAAAGTGTTTTAAATATTTAACTGCTTTGAGGGTCCTACCCCTGTCAGTCAATGAGCATTATTAATAAAGTAAGGGCAGTGTAAAATATGAGATGTTGTTTTTTTTTTTTGTTTTAATAATTTATTAATACATTAGTATAGCTTACTATGATTAATTCATAAATTTGTGTAATTTTGTAATTAATTAACTACACATTTTTTAATATCCAGCAATCAATATCCTGAAGAGCTAACAATCTGTTTGGCTTATTAAATGGCCATTAAATGTGTGTTTTTGCGGGGTCCATATTTTTTGGGGGGACCGGATTTTTGCAAAGTGTTGGCAGTAATTTTTTAATGGAATTTTTTTCATACAACTGCTACGGTGCTCGCGCTATGAAGTCGTGCGGGGTCTGAGGAATGAGCGCCTATGGCTCTCATCTCCACCAGCGCATTGAGCGTCTTCACTTTTCACTGCCTAAGTCGTGCCTGTACTCTTAATGTTGGGGGTGAGGTCTGTCTCCACACCCTTATCGCCATTAAAGAGAGTCTTTACTTTTTTATCTCATTAGAGGCACAGCATCTATTCTAGTGTGTCAAAAAAAGCATACTGTAAACAAAAGATTTCAGGATCCACTTAATACACCTTATATTAAAAATTTTACAAAATGGATTAAAATGCAATAAAATACTGTAAGTTGTGAACTCATAGTATTAGCTAAAAGAGCTTTCTTGAATATTTCTAACATATTTTTCCATCTTGGTGCAGTTACAGGGATTAAAAAAAAAATCCACATTTTATTTTCTTTATTCAAGTTTTTGAGTATATGCAAAACTGGTCGAAGCAAAGCCTAAGTTACAAATTCCTTGTTCATATCTTTACTATATATTGCCTATAGCTACAGTATGTTCGCATCTTAACTGTGAAAGTTGTTTTCTTTCTTTGGTTGTAAACAAGTTTATATTGACAACAGTTTATTTATACAGACAGTAGTTTTGTGATAAGTTTAAGTAATATGGATGTCAGGAAGAAGTGATAATTAACAAGGATGACCCTAGAAATAATTTTATTATGATGTGATTGATTTGTTTAACTATGCCTGATATCTCTACATGAATGTCAGAGATGGTATCCTCAGTGGGAAAATCAATTATAAGACTGTTGGAGAAGTGAAGTTTAAGAGAGTTCTCTTGTTCTTTCAGTAGTACCTTTAGCCTCTTCATCTAACACATACATACACTAACTCCCTGAGAAACTCTTAAATCATCTTTTATTTTTCAGTTGTACACTATATATGTCACATTTTGCTATACCAAGAATTGGGTGCTACACTAATGAGATCCCTGGAGTCTGCCTATCTGGAAATGTGGAGAAAGATATTTTCTCATTTCTGTCTATTTATAAAAAGGACATTGAGGATCACAGCAGATATCTTTCATGCCATCCTGGTGCATTTCATAAAACTCTAGTAAAATTTTAATTGCACAGATAAAAAGAATAGAATGATAGTTAAGTTGTTTAATAAGCCATTCAGTTCATATGAAACAATGCAACCTTTTCATTTCAACTATCTAGAATTAGAAAAGGACATTAAGCCATTAGGCTGGCTACCAAACTTAATTAAAAAGCTAAATTTGCTATTCTTTTTTATGCATATTGCATTTCACCTTCTCTTTCTGAAATATTTTATCCCACTTTTTCTGTATCTCACTTGTTCTTGTCATAAAACTGGTCAAACAATAATATTCAATTTAATTGAATAGCGAACACAAGGGTAACTTGACAGGCGCTGATATGTTTCCCCTGTCATTAAATCATTTCTTAATATTGTCAGAAAGTGAGAGAAAGGAACATTTATCTGCTCCACACATTTTATTTCAGTGGCAAGCTTTAAAAATCCAGCATCTTAAATAAACTTAAGTCTGAAGATGATTACAAAAGAACAGTGTAATGCATGTATTAATGTTTAAAGGATCTGTTGTTGGTCAAGTTTTTAACTGTGACAAGCATATTTGAGAGGGTTTCTAAACACAAACTTCTAACCATATTAGTGTAGCTACTATCACCAAATAAAGCTCAGTGAGCTCTTAAGAGCTTATAGCCCTCCATAATAGTAGTCCAACTTTTATAGGTTAAATTGATTTAGAAGGGTCAGTACAAATTCAGTATTAATTGCAGTCGTGAATATGTTTTGCATCTGTGATTAACTACAAGGGCTAGATTTTTGGATATAATATATTAGTTATAGTCCTAGGGCCTCATTCTATTATCGGCCGTAAATCGGCCGTAAGGCTGCGATTCCTTGCGAGGGTTCAGTTAACTCGCGATTCTATTATACGGCCCCGCAAGGATCTCCTCTTACGGCCGGCCGCATATCTTGGAACCGGCCGTAAACTGTGAAATATAAAAACTGAAAAATAAATTCAAGCCTGCACTGTACAGCTCTGTAAATGCTAGGGATCATATTGGGGGACATGAGGAATAAAAGGAACCCACTCTCAAGCTTGCACATCTGCCCAAACCCGAGTTCAAATTAACTGTTTATTTGCCGGCTGCGGCGGGGGTGTGTCTGAGGTGCTCCAAGCACTCTGGACTTTTTACATGTATATTTTACGGATATTAAAAATGAAATATTTTACGGATTTGAGTACAGGATAATTATGTGCTATTTTTTCTAACACCTAAAATCCCTTTATAGTCTTCTCAAAGTGCAGGATGGCTTTATTTGAGCTATTTTATGTGCTTAATTGGTGCTAGCGAGACCTTTTTCCTGCAAGTAACTGCGGCTCGCTTTTAGCCTTGCAGAGAGGGTTCCCGGAGCAATTGAATTGCAAATCTCTTGCGGCCGTTTTAGATCAAAGGCTTTCCTCCGGCGCGAGCGGCCGCAAGATATAGCAAGGCACCGGCCGCAAGCCTGCCGGAATCCCCGGCCGTAAGGGAATAGAATAGCAGAATAGCTTGCGGCCGGTCCTTGCGGCCCCGCAGCGGCTGCGGCCGATAATAGAATGAGGCCCCTAGATAGTAAGAGGAAAAAAATAAGATTAGTACTATCACAATTTGCACCCAGCTACTAGGATAGTTTACCACGCTTAAGTGTTACAAATACACTAGAGCAAATATTAGAAAACTTAGTGGCACAATCACGCTGACGGGTGTTATACTGTGATTTTTTTCTAAAAATAGTACTTGATTAACTCTTGATGTTTTTGTATCAATAATTTTTGCTACTGTAGATCATAATCATTACATTTGCCAAAATATATCACATGTAAAAGATACTACTTGCATACTGAATATCACAAGAAATAAGAATCACGTAGCTCATTCAGTCTATCCTGGTACAATCCGGTACATATTTGTGGTGTTTTGGCCATGCCCTTTTATTCAGCATCACCTTACAATATCTCAAAAAGTAGAATGAACTACTGCAGTGCTCATGAAACAGGATTTCATTATTTTATTTGATATTGATTAGCAATGAAATAATAATAAATAAAAAATGTAAATGTTTTATTTTTTAAATTTACATTTGAATTTTAGTTGTTAAGACATCAGTAGAAATGCTTTTATCCACCCCTGTCATGTGTCTAGTGGGCTGGGTGAGGATCTGCTAGAGGCTTTAATAAAAGCAGTAATTATCTGCCTGACTGAAAAACAGCAGATTGCTATAATAAGAACTACCATTTTTTTTATTTCTGCTTGTATTGTAGATGATGCAGTTTTAATGTGGCCTTACTTTTTACCAGAGCTCTATTTAAAAAATATATATATCTTCTGTTTCTGGAAGACCTTCTCACTCTTCAGCTGCCATCTTGCACAAGTGTTCTTTGTCAATTCTGAAGAGGCGTCAGCCTTCTTCAGTTGGTACGTCTGAGCCTCTTAGTCTCTCATAGAACTTGATTGATGGCTTGTTCCATTCTGCAACCAGGAAGTGCATGCTGCTGTAGCAACACTTCACAGCTATCTGACTTAGTTGCATTAATATCTCAGATCCGATGACTTATTCATCTCAAAGAGGTCTTCAAGATAGCAGTTTTCCAATCCATGGGTCAAAGGTGAAGTAGTACATAGCATATCCAACAATGGTTTTCCTTCCGCACCTGTGTTACAGGTGCTGAAGGAGAAGGCCAATGTCTAATCACAGAAAATAACAATGCATAAAATAGTTAATAAATTAAAAGTTCCTCAAAAGAACATAAAGGAACAGTGACCCTTTAATATATTTACTATTACCAATTCTGTTGCAAAATTATTCCATTTATTCATCACCTTTTAAATAAATTAATACTTTCTATAATTACTTCTAAACCTTCACATTTCAAAATTCAAAGCTTTGCCTCTTGATCTAGCATTTTGTCTGTGAAATGTAGATTTCCTTCTGTACTCCGTTTAGTTGCTTACAGCCCCATTAAATTCCAACTTCATAGATATGAGGTTTGTACTTAAGCCCTACATGCTTAAAATTTAGAAAAGTTACAACACTATTAAATTAGCCCTGCTGTGAGCAATGTATGAGCTACGCAGCAGCGCCGTCCGTGTCAAACACAGAGAAACTGTGCAAGAGGAGTGACAGCCTGCGAGATGATCTTGCGGGCTCCACCACCTCATCACTTGCTGTGGGGATCCTGAATGGGACCGCCGCGGCAGTTCTACATACAATCCCTGCCACGGGGGGTACTCCAAGTACCCCTTGACACCTAAAATTAACCCCCCTCTATGCTGGATTTCCCCATCATACCCCCGAAGTGACCCCACATTAAGCATTTGCTGCAGGCATTCATAAGGACCCCCACAGACCCCCCACATTAACCACTTGCAGCGGGGGTCCCCGATCGACATAGAACAGGCCCCCGCTGCATTTAAAAATTCGAATTCCCCGCCACGGCTCCTTAGAGGGCCCGCGGCACACCATTAGCCAATCCCGTTCGCGGCACCTAACATTAACCCCCCTCTGTGCTGGGGGTCCCCATCAGGCCCCCCAAAGTGTCCCCATATTAACCCCTTGCAGTGGGGGTCCACGATCGGCATCGATCATGAGCCCGCTGCATTTAAAAATTCTAATTTCCTGCCTTGTGGATCCTTAAAGGACCGTAAAGGTCCTGAAGGACTCACGCTAAAAAATATTAACCCCTGCCGCAAGGATACTATAAGTATCCCCCCCAAGGACCTAAAATTTACCCTAAACAGGGCCCCATGAGCACTTAATTAACCCTATAACTCATGGGGCTCTATACAGAGCCCCATGAGAACTTAATTAACACTATAACTTATGGGGCTCTATACAGAGCCCTATGATACTAAAATTAAACCCATCACTCATGGGGGTCAATACAGACCCCGATAAGCCCTTAATTAACCCCATCATTCAGGAGGTCAATACAGAAGCCCTTAATTAACCCTGTCACTCATGGGGGTCAATACAGACCCCCATAAACCCTTAATTAACCCTCATAGGACAATGAGAAGCCTATTATTAACCCCATAATTGCCATGAGGGTCCTCCAGGACAAACACTACACTACACTATTGCCCCCCAATAAATCACTAAATCTAAACTAAACTCCCTTCTCCCTAACCTATTAACCCCTACCTACCTAACACTACCTATCTAGCCCCCTATGAAACCCTCACCCCACTAATTACACAAAATAAAAAAAGCTAAGCTACAAAAAAAAAAAAACCTACTGTAGGTTACCAAAAAAAAACTACTGGTATGTTACCAAAAATAAAAAAAGCTAAGGTACAAAAAAATAAAATAGGATATTACAAACCCCCCCTCACTACAAAAAATAAAAAAGAACATCACAAACCCTCCCACTACAAAAAATAATTACACACCTGAAAGAAAAAGGCATACACAAATATACATAACATTAAGTAATAATTACATTATAAATATACCCGTAACTACAACACAATTCTTCCTATCTAGACATCACCCCCTATCTAGACATAAGCCCCTATCTAGACATAACCCCCAATCTATACTTAACCCCTATCTAAACATTACCCCCTATTTATACAATACCCCCTAAATCTAAGCTAAAATAGAACAAATAAAACCACTTTCCTTTGCAGATATCCCTTCAGATTGCACCCCCTAGGAAAAAAAGAAACATCAGATGAGTACAGAATTAAAATTACATATAATAAATAAATATTACACATACAGTATTAAACTTACCTTTCCAGCATGTCCCCATCCATCTGCTCTCCGGCTCGGCCCCTGGAAAAAGGATATATCACATTAGTATACCACATAAAACACAATCTACACCCCTATTGAACTGAGGGGGTTAATTATAGTCTCATGGGGCTCTGTAGAGAGCCACTTGAGTTATACAGTTAATTACAGACTCTATTTGTAGACTGTGACAGGGTCATTACCACTTGCGGGGTCAGTGCCCTGTTTTAACCAACTCTTTAGCTTTAGAGGAAGGCCCAGGAGGCTTTTCATTCCACTCCACGTTTTAATAAGATCCATTCAGCACATGAAAATAACATGAACATGAAAGAAATATAGTTTCCTTGCAGCTCTCATTATATAAAGTTCCAACAATTAATACTGGCTTCTCTTATTCAGCATTACCTTCTTCATGGGGTTCACTTGCCTGTAATCATAGGCCTCTCTGTGTATTTAAAGACTTCACCCTCTTCAGGGGTTTCACTTGCCTGTGTTTCACTTGCCTACTCTCTCTCTCTTTCTCTGCAGCCATTCCCCTCCTAGGTAATAACCTTTCTGGGGTCTCCTCATGGACTGCAACCTTTCCAAGCTCTCATATTGTGAGCATCTGTCTCTGCTCACAAACTCCAGCTTAGGCCTTTCTTTACTGGGGCCTGTGTGTCCCAGGCACCTCTCTGCCTGCAGCTCCATACTTTGTCTCACAGACAGGCTTCTGACAGGATCCACACTTCCAAACAATCATCCAACTGGAGGTAGCAGCAGGTCTTGATTGCAGCCACACCAAGCTTTTTAAGGATCTTCTTAACCATCTCACTCCTGGGGAGAAGTCTTGAAGGGCTCTCTACTGCCCTCTGGTGACACACCTTTACAAGACTTATAGACTTTAATAGAATACCAAAAATGACACATAAAAAAATGAAGTACTTTAACAACTTTGGACTTGAACACGTTAGAGCAATTAACCTTCCTGGCGCTATGATTATGTCAGTATTTAAAATGTTAAAGTGGTATATTCTAAAATACTGACATAATCATAACGCCTTTAGACACCATTACCGCTTCCCCCTCTCCTCCTCCCTTTCCCCTTATCCTCCGCCTCCTCCGTTATCCCCCTTTCCACCCTTATCCTCCTCATCCCTCTTATCCTCCTCATCCTCCTCATCCTGCCTTATCCTCCTCATCCTCTTCAACCCCCCCTCATCCTCCTCTTCCCCCCTCATTCTCCTCTTCCCCCTCATCCTCCTCTTCCCCCTCACCCACCTCTTCCCCCCTCACCCCCCCTTCCCTCTCATCCTCTTCTTCACCCCCCACCCTCCTCTTCCCCCCTCATCCTCCTCCTCCAGCATATGCTAATGACGTGACCCCCTTGTGACGTCAGATCATTAGCATATGCAGGTTCCAGACAAAGGCATGACGCGCTGCTCCAGTCAGCAGCAGGAGCTGATCAGAGACTAATAAGAAGAGGTGAGAGGGGGGAAGGAGGAAGGCGGAAGGATAAGGAGGGAAGAGGAGGATGGGGAAGAGGAGGATGGGGAAGAGGAGGATGGGGAGGAGGAAGATGGGGAGGAGGAAGGAAGAGGAATGAGGGCAAAACTTGGCAGCACTGGCCCCCTCCAAATCCTCCCTGCAGTAACCCCGAGCGTGGCTCGGGGTTACCGATTTAGGAAGAGGAAATTAACCCTGAGTCATGCTCGGGATTATCGATAGGAAGATTAAAATAACCCTTAGATCAATTTATCTTACCTGAAAAACATAATGTAAAGATCACATTTCTGTGAATAGGTATATTAACAGAGTTAATTAAATGCTCATGGGGCTCTGTATAGAGCCTCATGAGTTATAGTGTTAATTAAGTTCTTATGGGGCTCCGTATAGAGCCCCATAGAGCCCCATGAGTGATGGGGTTAATTTTAGGTGCCTGGTGGGTACTTATAGTACCCCTCACAGCAGCTACTTGTATTTCCTTCTACAGAAAGCTCTTCCTAATGTTAAAACCATACTATGTTTTTTTTACAAATTGCAGTGCTTCAGGAAAAAAAATATTGTTAATTATGTAATGCCTAAACTTTGTTTGATACCAGCATTGCAGTTTTGTGTCCTTTTAAGTGAAATTGTGAGTTGGCTCAACTAGGTATCCATTTTTGGAGAAATTATGTACTGCAAAGGATGTATTTTTGCATAGAGGAAAAGGGCCTAGGGCAGCATATTTCCACAGGCTGAATGGTGCAAAATGTCCAAAACAGTGCAATCCATGTGTAGCTTCCCCATTAACATTTTCCTCTTAACCACAAATAGAGGCACAAAAAATGCCTCAGTTCAGATTTGGTGCTTGCATACTTCACAATTATCAACCTAAATTTACCAACCTTGCATCCAGTTTGAGTCTTGATTACTCGTATCTGACACATTTAATGGGTAAATAGCGCCACTCCCATGAAACCCCAATACTCACCAAGTTTTATGACCCTAGGTATTCTCCCTTCCCATGGGCTATGTGCAGGAATGACACAAAGCTACCTGCAAATATACCTGCAAGGCACAAGCAGACCTTAGTTCTGCAATAAGTGTGTGACCTGGAAAACAGACAGGTACTTTCAGTGCAAGTATTTAACATTCAGTGGATTTATACAGTGAAGGGCCTTTAAAAAGGATGTCTTCATTTTCAAATATCCTATATCACTGCTTACTGTACTGAGTTGTAAATCTAAAACTGTTTAAATTAACTTCACCACCTCTTTTGATGCAGATTCCTGGAATATTGTTATTTCTTTTAGTAAACATAAATTGCAGACAAAACATAATACAAATACAATGGCAGAAAGTGTTATGATAATACAGTCTTATACTATGGCCTACTAAATCTGTGAGATTCTCAGAGCTGCATGCACACCACCAGCGGGTATTGGGGAGACCATGGAAATTGCGGCATCCATCAAGCTAATATCTTTATTAATATCACTACTGTATGCATGTTATTATATCTTGGCAGATAGAAATATTTCTAGCTTTTGGTTTTCAATTCCTATCTGTTTCCCATACCCAGCTTGGCTGTCTCCACCTTCCACCATCCTTTCCTCATTTATGGCTTGCATAATTACCTCAACTCTCCTCCCCTCCTCACATACCTCCATTCTTTCATGTCTCCTAAGGTCTCTCTCTCATTCCTCTCTCACTCCCTTTTTCCTGTACTATCTGTCCCTCAATCCATGCTTTCAATTTCTTTCAGTGCTAATTCACCCTGCTTCAAGGCCTACTAAATCTGTGAGATTCTCAGAATACAGCCCTCCCTCCTTACCACTTACCCTCATCCACCTACCCGAACTCCACTAAATTTATAGCGCCATGGAAAACACCTGACTTTATACTTGCAAATACATCATCTCAAGACTAGGGGCCAGCCAACATACTATTCTTTCACTTCAGATCTCTCACCTCTCCCACTAAATAAATGTCTTTCTATCTTTCACTTCTTCCTGATCCTTGCTATTCCTTATCTGTTACTCTTCCCCAGGTCTCTGCCCTTTCATTCCCTTTAGATTGTAAGTAGCGATTTTCCAGTCTTGTACGGTGCTTTGGGAAATAGCAATTTCTGCTAAGATTCTGAGCTCAAAACAGGGCTCTTCAACTTCTGAATTTGTTCAATTTGTATTTCTCTTTTCTTATCCACTGTTCAGCGATACGGAATATGTTTGCGTGATACAAATAAAAGATAATAATAATAATAATAATAATAATAATAATAATAATAATAATAATAATATGCTAAGTATACAGGTCTAAAATCTGTAATACTTAGCATTTATTTATTTTAACTTATATACAAATTCATTTTGTGCAATAGTTTAATGCTCTACTGTAAACTGCTTAGAACGTGGAATATTGCGGCCATGGAAATTCCCTAACATCTATATTCATACCAATTTATATTCATTAAGTCAGCTCACTCAGTGCTTTGAAGGATGATTGTGGGAAGAAAACTAACAAAGCAGAGAGCAGAAAGTCAGTATCAGTGCATTTGAATACACATAGTGTGATAATTTGTTAACTCTAAATTAACTCATTTTTCTTGTAAGATCTGAATACATATTAAAGTGTTAGCACTGTGTTTGAACAATAAAACTAACTAGGATGACGCAATACATAAAAATTGAGCATTCATGCAATGAAAATAATTCCTTCATTTACGTCTTTTTTAAATCTCATTTTATAACATGATCCCTTCATCATTTCATTATACTAATGTATACACAGCTATAAACCTGAATGTTAAACTAGAAAAAAAAACATAAATATTCATATTTACCTTCCCACTGAGATATGTTTCTCTGAAAACAATGACTGAATTGTTTAAATGGACCACTGTAACCCCTGGTATACAATATGCTCATTTGAAAACTTAATAATTGGTAAAATGTTTTTTAGAAACAACTAGTCTTTCATTTTCTATAACAAGGATAGCTAGATGTCAGATTTGGAATGCCTTGTTTTCAGTATTTAGGATGTCTTATACCAGTTGCGAAGCAGCCAGCCCCTCTCAGCAGCCATCTTCATATAGCACTCAGTCCCTCACAACATTCACCCTCACAAAGCACCCACCCTTCTTAGCATCCATTCCTACATAGCACCCAGTCCTTCTCAGCAACCATCCCCTCTCAGGCCCCACCGCACATAGCACCCATTCCTATCTTCTTTGCTCCCCTAACAGAACTCCTCTTTACTGTACTTTGCTGTAATGTAGCTCTAGCCCTCTCACCTATTTCCAGATACACATCTCCAGTGCGTTTCAGTAGAAATGCTCTCTTTTAAACAGGCGCGGCCCAATTTGGGATGATAAGGAAATTACTGCTTGTGACTTGTATAGCTGTGAGCATGGTCTGCTGGAAATAAAAGTAAAAAGAGTAAATCACAACCCATGTGGCTTAACAATGAGTTAAAGATCAAGATACAGAGTTAAAAACAGGCATTTAAATTATACAAACAAGAGAGGACAGAGACTGCTTTAAGTGAATACAAGGAAATTAACAAGGCTTGCAAAAGGTCTATTAGACTGGCAAAAATAGAAAATTAAAATTTAGTTGCAAAGGAGAGTAAGACTAAACCTAAAATATTTTTTTAATATATTAATGGGAAGAAGGCCAAGAAGGAAGCTATAGGAACACTACAATGTGACACAGGCATCTGATAATTAGTGACCGGAAAAGGCAGATGAGCTTAATAGGTTCTTTTTTTGGTATACACAAGGGAGGTACTAGTGGTTTGGACACTGCAACATAATGGGGCTACACTACCATCACCAAATAATTGGTAAGAAATCCAAAAGAGGTTAGAAATAATAAATGTTAATGAAGCCCCAGGTCCTGATGGAATACATCCAAGGGTACTAATTGAACTGGGTTCTGTAATAGCCAAACCATTGTATCTAATTTATCAAGATTCACTCAACACAGGGTCGCTACCAGATGGCTAAAGAAAAGCAGAGGTGATACCTATATTTAAGAAAGTAGCAAGAGCAAATCTGGGTAATAATAGAACAGTGAGCCTTACTTCTGTAGTGGGAAAGCTTTTAGAAGGGTTAATAAGGCATAATGTACAAGAATATGTCTGTTTGAACAGCATTATAAGTAGCAGTCAATGTTCATTTATGAGGGAAAGGTCATGCCAAATCTAATTAGTTTCTATGAGGAGGTTAGTTAAAACTTGGATCAAGGCAACTCAGTCGATGTAGTCTTTTTGGATTTTGCAAAGGCTTTTGATACAGTGCCACATGGAAGACTAGTGAGCAAACTAAGGGATACAGGAACTGCAGTAAATATCTGCTCATGGATTGAGAGCTGGCAAATCTAGGGGTATCAGATATTGAAAGGGATTTGGGAGTACTAATCCCTAGTACGCCCTCATTTGGAATATGGAGTACAATTGTGTGGGCCACTTCATAAAAAGGACATTTTAGAGCTGGAAAAAGTACAGAGAAGGGCTGCAAAACTAATAAGGGGAATGGAGGGGCTAAGTTATGAAGAAAGACTAACAAAATTAAACTTATTTTCGCTAGAAAAAAGGCGTCTTCGAGGGGATATGATTACATTATTTAAATACATCCAGGGTCAATATAAGGCTTTGTCAAGTGAACTTTTTGTAGCAAGAGATTTTCAACTGACAAGAGGACATCCTTTGAGGTTAGAGGAAAAAAGATTTCACCTTAAACAAAGAAAAGGGTTCTTCACAGTTAGGGTGGTTAAACTGTGGAATTCTCTACCAAAGGAGGTGGTGGCAGTGAATTCGATAGACAACTTCAAAAAGGGGTTAGATATATTTTTGAATAAAGAGGGCATTCAAGGCTATCCTAGATAACTAGCAAACGAATATTGATCCAGGGAGAAATGTGATCGCCAGTCTCTGGGGTCAGGAAGGAATTTTGCTTTTTTTCCCCTTATGAGACAATTGGCAAAGTTTCAGTGTTTTTTTTTTCTGTTTGCCTTCCTCTGGATCAATTAACAATTAATAATAAATAGTCCACATATTAAAAAGATCAATAGAGATCTAAAAAGGTTGAACTTGATGGACTAACTCTTTATTCATCCTCAAATACTATACTTAACAACTAATTAATTAATAACTAATCTGCATATTGCAGATCAGAGGAGATCTTAACAAGTTGAACTTGATGGACTGAAAGTCATTTTTCAACTTTAATTACTATGGGCCTCATTCTATTAATGGCCGTAGGAGATACGTGGCCGCAAGGACCGGCTGCAGGCTATTTGCCTATTCTATTCCCTTGCGGTCGAGGGCTCCGGCAGGCTTGCGGCCGGCGCCCTGTTATCCCTTTCGGCCGCACCCGCAGCAGGAAAGCCTTTGATCTTACACGGCCGCAAGAAAGCCACGGTTGCTATTCAATTGCTATGTAAAACCTCTCGTCATGGCCGTAATTATCTAAAACCGAGCCACAGCTTACTTGCACCAAAAAGGTCCTGCTAGCACCCAATTAAGCACATAATAAAGCCATCCTGCACTTTGATGAGACGATAAAGTGATTGGAGGTGTTAGCATTCAAAGCACAACATTCCCCTACACTCAAATCTGAAAATCATTTTTAGTTTAATTCATGTCAAATGTCCGTGGACAAAGTCCCAAGGGCTTGGAGCACCTCAGACCCGCCAAGGCTGCGGGATTAGCCTCCGTCAAGTACGTAAATGGGTAAAATAGACCCACGGGTCGTAAAGGGCTTGTAGAGCTAGTAAAGTTGTAGCATAGAAAAGCCATCCTGTACTTTTATTAAAAGTGAAAGTGATGTTTGGTTTTAGAATTAATAGCTCAATATTCCCCTACTCTCAAATCCGCAAATAAAGATATTTAACTTCATGTTCAATCTTCGTGTTTTATCTATCATGCAAGCCTGCACGGGTTTGAATAACGAGCTCCGGGCTTGGAGGGCAATCATCCGCCAAACCCGTACATGCTTCACCAAGAAGCTACGGTCGTGAGTTACGGCCAGAAGTCTCAAGCACTTAATCCTGGTTTTCCTGGCGCCACCTGAAATCAATTAACCAATAGGAAGACGACAATCAAGGCCGCAAATAGTTTAAAAGTGCGGGAAATTCGTAAATCTGTGCAAGTGGACACACAGGTCTTGGAGTTGGAGGGTTTTGAGAGAGAGCAAGAACAAGAGAAACATTGAGGAGAGGAGGAGAATTGTAGGGAGAGAGAGGAGGCAGTGAAGGGAGAGGCCAGGGAGAGCAAGGCCCCCAGCCACAGGCTGGCCAGCAAGCTGATGCTGCTGCTGCCAGAAAAAGGGCAGCAAACATCAATCAAGAGGAGATCGAAACTATAGAAAGAGGAGTTCAAGCCCACAACTCCGTCTTTACCAGTGGGAGCGAGATGAGGCCCAGGCAGAGGACAGACAACTGGAGGGCAATTGCGGCTGAGGTCTCTTCACTGGGGGTATGCAAACTGGACCTGGACAGTCTGTCCAGCACCGGTACCAGGACTGCCTCATTGATGTCAAAAAGAAAATGGCGAACGAGGCCAATGTGGCACGTGGAACCGGTGGTGGGCCTCCAGAAGCATTTACATACCCCGGTTGGGAGGCCACAGTGCGAGATATGATCCAGTCAGCGGCAGTCGTGGGCATCCTTGGCTGGTGGACTCGGGTGGGTCAGAAAGCCTGCAATATGAGTACCATGTACACCTTGACACCCTCATATGTACGCACATGTACCCCACACAGATAGATAACTGATGTTGAATTGCACTGTAAGGTATCTGGTCGTGACTACAGATATATGAGGCAGCAAAAATCATGTAAATCCAGTGTAAAGAAATATACTTGTCAGAATTGTTAGCAATGAAATACTGTATATGTCCAATACCTCCTCCCACAACTGATTATGATACCGTTTTGCAAATCTATTGATGTTACTGTTATGTTTGCTGTTGGTTCAGAGTGCATATAAAGCATACATGACAACTCCATTGCAATTGTTTGTTTATTGGCATGAGTTCCCCTGTCACACTCTACTCCATATTAAACTGGTCCATTCATAGCTGTTTGGCTTAACCCTCCTACTGCTTAGAATTCATGTACATTTTGAAACTAGGTATAGCGGATGTATCCTGTTTTATGTGGGCATTTCAGTATGTGCTGGAAGAGTGCCGCCGCCGACTCTTGGGATGCGGCTGCGCTTGCGTCCCCATGTAGCCGTCAAAAATAGTTGGTACACCCAAAGCCCCTAACCCTCTAACCCTAACCCTCTAAACCCCACTTTCTAACTCTAACCCATACCCCTAACTGTAGCCAGAACCCGAAACCCATAACCACTTGCCCGGCCTGCTGGGCTGGCGTAGCTAGAGTCGGTGGCGGTGCACTTCCAGAGATGTGCACATACAACAGGATAGGTCCGGTATAACTGGTACATCCCCATGAGACTACATGTATGGATGTGCACACTGCAGCATATGCGGATACAGACTCTGATGGACTGCAAGTTTGTGTCGTGTACCAGACTAATCTGGACCATGTTACATTAACATGTTAACTCACATTGCTGAGGATTGGTCACAGATTGGTCTGTCTCACACACTGGCCAACAGATTCAGATGAGCACGTGTCCTAATTAACTGCAGTTGGCACACCGCACCAGCATTACATATAGTCATATGAGCCATGGGCCCTTTCCTGTTATCTGACCGTGACTGCTGGTAGCAGCAGTGAGCAGCCTCTGCATGTCACAGCATTTTCCTGGAGATTATATAATCATGCAGATTTAGTGGGTTATGGTGGTGTTAAGGTAAGGGTTTCGGATTAGGGTGAGGGCTAGTGCTTTTGGTCTTGTGTGTAAGGTGAAAATGATGTATATAACAGCAGCAGCGCCATCTATCAGCCCCTTGGTCCAACTGCTGCTGCCAGCAGTCGCTATCACATAACAGGAAAGATCCCAGCCAGGATCCACAATACTAATGATGCAGATCAATTTTTATTTGCGTCAAACATTCACAGCCAATAACAAGTCACTATGATCTCAGAGATATGGAAACACACATCAATCAATTTTCAGAACAACAATACTCAAATACAAATCTTGTCTCATTTCAGTACCAGCCAGGCGTACCCTGCCTCCTCAGGGACCTGAAATATCGGGCCCTGCACCATGCCAAGATGTAGGACCACCTGCAGCAGGACCTCCTGCAGTAGGACATATTGCGGAAAGTCCACCTGGGCCCTCCACAAGATGCCAGCCATTGGCTCCAGCAATGGCCCCTCCAGCCAGGATGATAATAGCGCCGCCTGGGTCCCACTCAATGTGGGCTGGCCAAATGTGGGGACAGCCAATGTGATCCCATCCCGGTTGGGCCCAGGGTATGGAGCCACAGGTAATGGTGCCCTGGAGCATGGGCCCCCGACAGGGCAACTCTGGCCCCACAGGCCCCGCAGGCCACTCTGGCCCCACAGGCCCCGCAGGCCACTCTGGCCCCACAGGCCCCACAGGCCACTCTGGCCCCACAGGCCCCGCTGGCCACTCCGGCCCCACAGGCCCCGCTGGCCACTCCGGCCCCACAGGCCCCGCTTGCCACTCCGGCCCCACATGCCCTGCTGGCCACTCCGGCCCCACAGGCCCCGCAGGCCCCGCTGGCCACTCCGGACTGGCAGGACACTCCGCTCAGCCGTGCCTCCACCCAGAAGACTCAATGGTTTGGGTCCGCGCCAGGTAGTCCGGCGCTGTCAGCGGCCCAGTGCCATGATTTCCTCGCTCATCTCCAGCATGAGCGGGAGCAAAATCAAGAATTCATGCTGGAGATGAGACGGCATAACGAACAAGTGTTTCAGGAGTTGAGGAGGCATCACCAGGTCATGGAGGAATATGCGCGAAGGGCCGGCATGGCCCGAGAAGGCATCCACTTGTACAGGCTACCTCCTCAACCTCCCAGACCTTGCCCCCAGCATCCAGGGCAGAAGAGCCGCCAACCCATCCAAGACGTCGTGGCCGGCCTAGAACAAAGGTTGGCAAAGGCCAGGAGGGTCATGACCAACACAAGCGAAAGTGGAAATAAGTGAGAACATGTTCATGTTGCATATAGAAGCAATTGATGTCCAAGATATATTGATGTTGAGGTGTTGCAGTCAATGCATATATTGTTCTAATTGATGTCTTGTTCTTATCTCTTTAGGTTCAAATCGACACATGGAGTGGTTGCCTCACATTTTCATTTTTTGTTATATAAGTTGCACACATAATAAATTGCTCACATTATCATTGTTTGTTTTCGTTTGTACTGTACCATGACTGTTAAACACCAGATGAATGCTACAAAACAACGTTATTGTATTAGTACATACATCTTCCTTCAATATACCAGCCCTGTGTTAGTGTAGGGTTGGGGTAACAGCCACTACTGCAGCTGAGGGTGGAGGTAATATTCCTGAGTTGTATTCCAGTAACGGCTATGCATGATATTCGTGTTTCTGACACAGGGATATATTTATTCAGGGTAACTATCAAAAGTTAGTACACCCCTAAGTGAAAGTGTAAATATTTTCATGCACTGACTTAACCCTCATGGGATGGAGTTCACCAGAGTTTCACAGGTTGCCACTGGAGTCCTCTTCCACTCCTTCATGATGATATCATGGAGCTGGTGGATGTTAGAGACCTTGAACTCCCCACCTTCCATTTGAGGATGCCCCCACAGATGCTCAATAGGGTTTAGGTCTGGTGACCTACTTGGCCAGTCCATCAACTTTTTACCTTCAGCTTCTTTAGCCAGGCAGTGGTCGGCTTGGAGGTGTGTTTGGGGTCGTTATCATGTTGGAATACTGGCATGAGGCCCAGTCTCCGAAGGGAGGGATCATACTCTGCTTCAGTATGTCACAGTACATGTTGGCATTCATGGGTTCCCTCAAAGAACTTTAGCTCCTCAGTGCTGGCAGCATGCATGCAGGCCCAGACCAAACATATATGCATGTCTATATATGTTTTATATAATATGGTGTGTAGATTCCCCCTATATGCATTTACCTAATGATGTCAGATGCTACCTCCCCTCTCTCTGCATCACTGTTTATGTTCAAAATGAGGGTTTCATCCCATATGTTCGTTGTGACGTATGCATTTATCTGTAATTCAGGGATTATTTCAACTACTTTTGCTCAGTATAGATGTATACTTTTGGTGGTGGGAGTGTCATGGTCGGAGCCTGCATGACTGCTGCCGGCACTTGGGAGCTACAGTTCTTTGAGAGAACCATGAATGCCAACATGTACTGTGACATACGAAAGCAGAGTGTCATTTCTTCAGTGTTGTCACATGAAAAGATAGACTAAAATATTAACAACAATGTGACAGGTGTACTCACTTCTGTTAGATACTGTATGTTCACTATTAGGATGTGAGCCACTTACAGACACCTGTCTCATTTGTCTGGCTTTGTGTCATATAGATTGTTAATACCAACCTTCCCTCATGGTTGAAATCAGTAATGCAAACACACTGTGAGAATTCTATTGACACCCCTAACTGATAGTGCAGAGCACAGATGGGGAGTATGAAGGTCCTTTCATTGATGTTACAGAAATGCTATGGTATCAACATTGACGAGGCAGACACAAACAACATCTCGGATAAATCATATTTACTATTTACAGAAATTAACAAAGCAAGCTTGCCACAAAGCCACAGGTTGACTAATCATCACAGGTATGCAAAGGATCATGGTGGAGGTGGGTAGGATACAAAATCCAAGGAACACAAGGAAATAGGGATATGAGAGCAGAATGCAGGCAAGGAAAATTAGGTTGATATAGATGATCATGGGATTTACAGTGTATCACCCCACATTAGGCAATATAATTGATCTCATTATTGTTACTCTATATATATATATATATATATATATATATATATATATATATATAACAGTCAATAAGGAAACACCACAATAATCCAGAATAAGGTGATATACATATGGGGAGAGCAAAATGTATGCTTGTTTGTTAAACGGACACTCTGATGCAACATAATAAGTATAAGTGCTCAATCAGTGAATGCTATGAGCCCATGAGGTCAGTTCTCACTCAACAATAAGCAGCCCCTACATAGATAACCTTGGTCAAAAAGATGGTGACCTGACCAGGACCATATCAGTCAGATGTTACTTATTCCAGAGAACTCACAACAAACCAGGCAATATCAAGGGTAGTTTGTTCTCTGATTGAGCATCTATACTCACTGTTGTTGCATATGCATAACTGAAGATTAACGTAACCTCATTAACTGTTAAGTCCCAAGCCTGGATTTACTCTTCCCCATATGAACAGGGAGGGTCACATCAGCACTGAAGAAAAGATCTGGAAGGGTTTGTGCTGCAGGCTTCACAACAGTCCAAGTAGAGGAGAGGATAGAATGTCTAAACCAATAGGTACATATGAATTGAGGTAGACTATGCTGTGGATATACCAGGAACATCAGCTGACAGATGTCACATCACATCTGCATTGTATAGTGAAATTGTCTCGTGACACATATCGGCTATTCAGTCAAGATAATCAGATATCACACTGGATCCAACAAAGCAATGAAACGGACACATGCACATACATGAGGACATTGACATGGCCATGGAATGTCATGATGTTTATCATCATGCCTTGTTCTGACCGTGATCTGGAATACAAACACACAAATAATATATTAGTTAAAACCTTACATATGCCATATGAGCAGCCACCAACAGATGCAGGTATGTCGGCACACATGTTATGCATTGGGATCTCGTACAAGCTAACCATCTGTCAGATGATAATGATGGCCCAGACTAATTTGTCCTGATGTGGCAATATTATGATTAGTCTAATTATCATTTATTTCTATTGTGCAAACATTTTCTGTGGCGCTGTACAGGGGAGAAGAACACGAAAATATACAGTATGTAATATTGCCAACGCCAGAAAATGGAGGGCCCTGTTTTGAGCGTAAAGTCTGGTGATGACTGATTTCTTCCCAAAGGCCCCCACAAGATTAGAAATTCACCACTTCCAAGCTAAAGGTAATGGACATGGGGAAGAGTAGTTAAGGAATAGCAAGGTTAATAAGTAAGTGAGAGATACATAGGAAGGAAGTTGTGTCAAGTAGAAAGTTATGCATTAGTCGGAGAGGAAAGGGATCAGATGTAAAGTGTGATGCACTATTATGTAATAAGGTATCTGCCCCATGTGGACAGATAATGTAATTTGCAGATGGGACAGTCAGGAGACACATAGTTTAACCACAGCTTGAGTAAGATTAGCTGATGGGTGAATAAAAGGGGAGGGGTGGGCATGAGAGGTGAAATGAAATTGTTGGAGACAAAAAGGGCAGAAGTAAAGAAGAGTCTGAGGAAAAGGCAGGGGATGTGAGGAAGAAGGCAAGAGAAAACATAGTGTAAAGGGTTAATCGGGATAGTTAGCAGAAGTTGCTAATCGTTCAGGTGTCGAAGACTTGTGTGACTCAATAAATTAAGGGTAAACAGGGGTGGGTGGGATGAGGAGAGAGACAGACAGACAGAGAGACAGAGAGACCAGTACAGCCTGTAATAGAAATGGAAGATCCCAACTATCACACATTGATGCATGTTCGGACATCCACATGTGGTTCTCTACCTTGGATAGATCAAGTGGAGTATTCAACGAAGAGACCTGTTCCCCCAGGACAGGTCTGCATGGTCCGATAAACCTTTCGGACCACTTCAGCAATACATAGGGGATGTCCAGGTTAAAAGAAAGTTAGGCCTACATTAATGGAGTTATTAGTCATTTCCTCTCATGCATACATGCACATGTTTCGCGCAAATACTCACTTACAATGTAGACAACATTGATGTAGCTGATGTTCTGTTGCTATACAGGTCGTTTCCCATGTCTGTGTGGATAAACAATGTGTTGACACACGGCAGCATTTCTGTAATGGCAATATGATGATATGAGTCACACAATCCATATGATATATTGCACAATGATTCCTAGTTAACACATCCTTGAGACTATTCCTGTTATCTGACTGAGAATGCTTTTACTAGCATTTGCTGACAAAGAACAGGAGAGATCCCCTCTTTGCATCCCATGAAGTACATTTATTATGGTTTACAATATGCTGGTATGTTCATATATCCAGATTGCTATGAATTGCATTGACCCCCATGGGATGTGGAATAGCATGATCAGACAATGTGAACATTACTGTTCTGTGAAGATGTTTTCAAATATGATTGTGAGGCCTATATCCATTGACATTGTGGAATACATCAGACCATCCATTTAGCTTAGCTTCTGGAGGTTTGCAGATATCAATATATATGATGTGTATGGGAATGTGCGCATACTTACCATTAACGGATATCAGAGCAGGCTGTATTTGATCCAGTGTTAAGAATGCGTCACGAGACATATGTTACATCACAAAGCTATCCTCTACTGTGGTCTGTTGGATATTCTGTATGACAATGGGGAAGGAGAAAAGAGATGTATTAGTAACCATAATCAAGGTACATTATAGTTGGTTGTTATTAGTTTCAGACTTACATGGGAAGTACTCCCGAATGACGTGGGCACGTAGTCATGACCCCTGAACGTTATCCTCACCAGGGGCTGGTACTGGACGCTCCGCCGGTTCAAGCGGAGCATCATCAATGTTCCCCAGACAGTTGGCCTGTACTGCTATATTGTGCAGACAACAGCAGGCCATGATCATGTGACAAACCTTCACTGGTGTATACTGTAGAGCCCCGCCAGTGGAATGTAAACATCTGAAGCGCATCTTCAGGAGGCCAAAGGTGCGCTCTATTACATTCCGGGTTCTGGCATGGGCCGCATTGTACCTCTCCTCCCCCTCTGTGTGTGGATTGTTCACAGGGGTCAACAACCACAGCAAACACCTATATCCTGCATCACCTGAAGGAAACAAAAATGGGAGATGTAGATATGAATGTGATGTTCTGCTGCTCGTTAAAGCATTTGTAAATATACTCAATGATTAATGTGACCTTAGTTTAGGGATCTCTGGAACTTCCTACTCCTATGACCAGGTCACATTGGGTTAGGCACAGCAATAAGCTACGATGCAATGGCTCAGTCGCACACCTTCTTTAGGGCGCACGGCAAATGAGCGCGGACAATACGGCGCTGACAGAAGCCAGCGACAGTAGCGCACTGCTGAAAATTGTGTGGCAAAATGTGCGTCGATCAAAGAGCGCAAGTTGTAGAATCTATTGCCTAATGGGCCAAAACCCTCTAACCTGAGCCCTCAGACCCCATACCTAACCGGAACCACTGAGACCCCATGCCTAACACTAACATTCAGAACCCGAAGCCTTAGCCCAAAGACCCCTAACCCTAAAACCCCTAAGTCCACCCTTAAGTCCTTATCTCAACTCCTGCACGCAGATGTCGTGCACGCTATTAAGGAACTCAATTTTGTCTGTTGGCGCATGCGTCGTTGCAAATTTTTCATGCAACAACGGAATAGCATTACAGGGGAACATGATGTATATGTTAGGGGATCCTTTATGGGTACTCACCCAGTAGCCACCCAGGTGGAGGTTGTCCAGACTCAAAATAACGATGGGTGGATGACTGACGCAGGATATGGGCATCATGAGTACTTCCCGGGAAGCCTGCAACCACATTTTGTATGCGCTAGCCTAAAACGCTCATACACTTCCACATCAGTTAACCCCTCTAATGTGACTCTCTTCCTGTACACCCTGGGTGCACGAAGCCTCCTGGCAGGCTCCTGGGCCTGCTCCCCCCCCCTGTGGGGCTGGCTGTGCAGGAGCCCCCACTTCATGTGCCACACCCTCTAGGGGTCTCTCATCTGGCCCCCCCATCAGCTGATCACCCACATCAAGGTCCTCCTCCCTGTCTGCAGGTGCCCTCATATCCCCCTGTCCCTGTGCCACTGGAGCTCTCTCCCCTAACTGACCCCCCACCATGACCCTAGGCATATCCGGTGATGAGCCACTTGCCTGCCTTGGTTCCGGATCACCATGGATTGCATCAGCACGCTCACCCACATTCACTCCCAGCCGCCCCTCTCTGTCACGCCTCAGCCACTCCTCAGTCGCACGGCTGACAGCCGGGTTTCCACTCTGCAACATTCAAAACAAATATCCATTTCTACGACGCTGCACTCTACTCACATACCTATACACCGCACTCAGGTTGCTGCTATCCATGATGGTTCAGACTTGCTAATTCCTGGCTGATGATGTTGTTTTATAGCTTGCTAATTACCACAGCTGCTATTATCCCGGTGGATTTCACAATGGAAAAGCTCACTGGTGTATCTAAGCTTCATCTTGTTATTAAGTTCCCTGATCATGGATTGGTTTTGCCAGTTTAATTTGTAACCCCTAATATTTTGGCCCACATTTGAATTTGGGCCCATGCTACGGCCCTCATTCAATTGCAATTTGGCCAATTGAATAGGGCTCTAAATAAGCACATAACATATATTTTTTAAAGAAGTTTTAGTTAGTAAACATCTATCCAAAAGCAAGGTTTTCACTAACTAAAAACTTCTTTAAAATAAATATGCTATGTGCTTATTTAGAGCCCTATTCAATTAGCCAAATCGCAATTGAATGAGGCCCTAAGTGATCTATGTAATGTGGCGTTGAAATATAGCCAATATTTGTGTTCCAAAAAGTAGATGTGATGAGAGAGATGTAAATCAGATAATGTTGATATGTTTAGGGGACACATTCTAGCCTTTGTGAGTGCTAAAGGGTTAATATAGCCGCCATTTTTAGGATGTACATGACAATAAAAATATATATTTTATTTACATATTTGATCATTGGGGATTGTTTTGCCAGTAATTTGAATGCCTTTTATTGCTTCATTTAGACTTTTAGACTTTTAGGGCCCTTTCAGCCCTGTTTCATTCCAATGCCATAAGTGCATCATGTGAACTTCAACGGATGCGGGCGTAAATTTAATATAGCCAGGCGCGAATCGCCTGGCTATTTAAAATTAGGAGCGCACGCAAGCTGGAAGGGAGACGGACTAGCCGTGCCCGGCACGAACCATCCAATAGCAGAATCACGCATCGCGCCACAGGTCTCACAGCCAATCACTTACGGGATAGACCATTTGATTGACAGTAAGAGTGAATAAATAGGAATGGCACGCGCCCACGCCTCGACTGTGTTGTGATTTCGGACGAAGTAGCACGCGGTTCCCGGAGCTTGGTGGGTGAGGGGAGGTAAGTAAAGTCGCGTTTTATGTTCTTTTTATGGAAATACGTTACTACATTTACGGAGTACGATGTAAAGAAGTACAATTGCGTTCCTTTTCTTGTTTATAGGTTTTTTGAGAGTTTGGGTATTTTGTCCAGCACAAAGAAGTTTGGAGGGAGGTAAGTTGCATTGTACATGCTTTTCATCCTATCAAGCTGTATTTTATTTTTATGTTTTGACAATTTCTATATTTACTGAATACACTGGCGAGAAGTACAATTGTGTTTTTTTCTTGTTTATAGGTGTTTGCAGTGTTTTGGAATTTGGTCCGGCACAAAGGAGTTTGGAGGGAGGTAAGTTGCATTGTACATGCTTTTCACCCTATCAAGCTGTATTTTATTTTTATGTTTTGACAATTTCTATATTTACTGAATACACTGGCGAGAAGTACAATTGTTTTTTTTTTTTTGGGTTGGCTTATAGGTTTGGAGAGGTTGTTTGTGTGGAGAGAGGAGTATGGTGGAGGGAGGTAAGTTATTTTTTTTTTTTATGTTTTGTATTATATCTTGATATCTCTCTCTCTCTCTTTCTCTCTCTCTCTCTCTCTCTCTATGTATATATATATATATATATATATATATATATATATATATATATATATATATATATATATATTGAGAGAGAGAGATTGAGAGCAAGAGAGAGAGAGATTGAGAGCAAGAGAGAGAGAGATTGAGAGCAAGAGAGAGAGAGATTGAGAGCAAGAGAGAGAGATTGAGATTGAGAGAGATTGAGTTTGATAGAGTTTGATTGAGATTGATTGAGATTGAGTTTGATTGAGATTGATTAAGATTGATTGAGATTGATTGAGATTTCTACACATATTTGCAATACACATAGGTGTTCCAAACTGTTTCTTCAATAGGGCTTGACAAGAACTTATTTTCAAAAAGGAGGAGAAAAAAGTACACCTTTAATTCCCAAGACAGCCACCTCCCCCAAAGGAACATCCATATAAATATCTACAGACAAAAGTCATAACTCAAACCCATATAGTATAAAATATAACTTTTATTAAATATATAAACATAAAATATTAAAATATGCTGCACGTCTCCCAGATAGCATAAAGTAGTGTCATGTATCAACCTCACTTGAATACAAGATAATATATATAAGGCTAAGTGTGCTTAATACAAGGTCCAAATACCTATAATAAATATATTCAATATGCAGAGTTATAAATAAAGCACACAGAATAATCAATAGGGTATCTCAACCAATTTCATTGAAGAGTAGGAAGTATGCAACCAGTAGGTGATGAAATAATGTACCACTGTGGCCCTATTTACATACAAATAGTGGATTAGGCAGATAAGGGCCCACTATTTACCCACTAATCTGCCTATGAAAAGCTAATCTATACTCCCTATCTGGGACTATTCACACCACTGGTGCACTTACCTACTCTCCAATGAATAATAGGTGAATACCATAGCCAGAGGTACAAACACTACAGTGCAGATCGGTTACTCTCTAAGGAGTGACGTCATCATCGGGAGACACGCACCTCGGATCCGACGCACGCGTTTCACGCCAGCTTCCACAGGGATCATAAGAACTGAAGAGGGCGCTTTGGTTTATATAGCGTGAGTAGGACGGTTCAATAAGATCTCTCATCTGTATGTTGTTTGCAATCAACTGTCTTGTGACCAGGGCTATGGAAACAAAAGGAAGTTAGAACTAAAGGTGGAAATGCTTGAATAAGCACTTAAGGTGGATATATAAAACTGAAATAGACAAAAATAGACAAAATAAAGTGTCCTCAAACACAGTCTTAAATTAGACACAAATAGAGTCTACATAAATAAAGATACAATTGTATCAGATATAAGGTAATATTACTAAAATATCACAAAAGATATTTAGTATAATATTGCTTGTCCCATTTGTATATGGCAGTATTAAATATATCTAGGAGACATAGGTTTCAAAGCAAGGGGATAGATCAGCGGTTCAATAAATTCCTCCGTAAATAAAAGGGAAATAATTTGAAATGGTCAAAGTTGAAAGTGCTTAATGAAGCACTTAGGATGGATATATAATGTTAAATAAATAAGGTGTCCTAAAAAAAAAAAAAAAAAAAATGTTGTTGACATATAGAATCTGCATATATAAAGATACAATTGCATCAGATACAAAATGATGTTGCTACAATACCGCTAAAGATATTTAAGTATAGTTGTATACAGCAGTAATTGATATATCAAAGAAACATGGATTTCCAAAGCAGGGGGATAAATCAGGGGCTTCAATGAGTCCTCAGTGAAAAAGGGGGGAGATAACTTGTCATGATAAACTACATAGATTATAAATAACATCTCTATCAGTGCCACTTGATCCAATATAGGATTGAATAGAATCTTGTTACAACACGTAAGTAAGATCAAACAATATTATTATAGTCACGTAGATAGACTACTGATGAGGGCATACATACAGCCTTTACAAAAATATGCTGAAGTTGTTATATTCATTGAGTCCACCTGGGACTACAGTGTTACGTAAAGCTATCCATTTGCTTTCTGCCTTGAGTAGTTCTGATTCAAGATTACCTTTTCTTATCCCCAAACTAATTTTTTCCAATACCCAACATTTAAGTATGGGTTTTGAGTGGTGTTTTTCAAAAAAATGTTTCGCTACTGAAGTAAGAGTCTTACCTTTAGCAACATCAGTAATACTGTTACGTATATTGCAAAGATGTTCGCCAAGCCTTTTTCTAAGCTCTCTACTAGTAATACCAACATATTTCTGTTGGCAAGGACATTGCAAACAATATATAACAGCAGAAGTACCACAATTGAAAAAGCCTTTTAAGTATCTTATTTTTCCAGTTCTATCAGTAATGCTGTTGATTTTGCACATAAAAGGACAAAATTTGCAATGTCCACATCCAAAAGTGCCATCTGGCAAAGGTCTAGTATGTTTCTTCTTTTTACAGAAGTGACTCTGAACAAGGATATCACGGATGTTTTTAGATCGTCTCCATCCTGTGTCAATTTTAGCTCCAATCAGAGTTGCTATGTGGGTATCCGTCTTTAAGACATTAATATGTCTATTCAAGATATCCTCTATTTTGCGCCAATCCTCATTAAAAGTAGAAATAAATCTAACAGTCTCTTTTGTATTGGTTCTCAACCTAGGAGACAATAAATTGTCTCTTTCGGTGTGAAGAGCTCTATGATAGGCTTTTTTTTATAGAGGAATTGCTATACCCTCTATTTTTCAATCGGTTCCTCAACTCATCTGCTCTAACTTTGAACAGTTCTGTATTGGAGCAGTTACGTCTTACACGCAGAAATTCCCCTACAGGTATGGCACGAAGAGTCGGAGGGAAATGTGAGCTAGAATGATGTAAAGTGCTATTCGTAGAGGTTGGTTTCCGATAGAGGTCAGTGATAATCCTGCCCTCTTCATCTTTACTGATCGTAATATCTAAAAAATCTATACGTTTTTCATCATAGGCATGAGTAAGTTTCAAATTAAGATCATTTGTATTTAGTTTGTTAATGAATGTATCTAGACATTCCTGTGTACCATCCCAAATGATCAAAATATCGTCGATATATCTCAGCCAGATGGTAACATGATCAGTAAATTCAGAATTATCCTCAATAAATACCCGTTCTCTTTCCCACCACCCTAGTTAGATGTTAGCATAGGTGGGTGCGCATGAAGACCCCATTGTTTTGCCTCTTTTCTGTAAAAAAAACACATCATTGAACATAAAATAATTGTGAGTAAGCGTGTATTTTAACAATCTTAGAACAAAGGTGTTTATATTCTGATCAGCATTTGTAGCCATGGTGAGAAAATATTGCACTGCCTGACATCCTGCCTCATGTTGAATTGAAGTGTACAGGCTCTCTACATCACAAGTCACTAATAGTGTTTCATGATTCACATTAATGTCATTGAGTCATTTCAGGACATCCATAGTATTTCTCACATATGAGGACAGACTCAATACATGCGGACGGAGTTGCAAATCAATGAATTTGCTACCATTCTCACATAGACTACCATTGCCCGAAATAATTGGTCTACCGGGAGGAATTTTATCATTTTTGTGAACTTTAGGTAATAGATAAACAGTAGCTATTCTGGGTTTGTCAGATAGCAAGAATGTATACTCTTTATCATTAATGGTAAGATCATTTTTAGCTTCATCAATGATATTGTTATAGCTTACCACAAAGTCAGTTGTTGGATCACCTAATAGGCGTTCATAACAAGCCTTATCACTAAGTTGTCGTAATGCCTCTTGAATATACATTTCTGTTGGCCAGATAACAATGTTACCACCTTTATCTGACGGTTTGATAATGACATCAGTCCATTCTTTCAACTCTTTTAACGCTTGATTTTCATCACGGCTCAAATTACTGACTTTAGAAGGTTGTAACTTGATGATATCTTGGGTCACAGCCTTGACATATACTTTCACTGCAGAGTAGCTGGAAAGAGTTGGATTAAAACGAGATTTGACTTTGATCTTATCATTGGTCATATTGGTCTCCGGTGTTGTTACCAATGGCAGAGGTAATTCTGTATTTGAAGTTCTGTCAGAAAAAAAATTCTTTAGAATCAATTTGCGTGCAAACAAATTAAGATCTTTAAATACATCAAAAAATTGGTAGTTGTTGCTAGGTGAAAAGGACACTCCTTTTTTTCAAACCATTTACTTTTGGGTTAGTAAGTATCTTAGATAATAAATTCAGAATTTGCATCATATCTTCTTTTACCTCCTGACCCCTTTCGTCCAGGTTTCCTTCTGCGGATTGACTGCCCCCTTGTATCCCCATTGTTTGCGATCTCGGAGATTCCTGGTCGATTCCCAGTTGTTCTCTTGGAACGAGGTCTGGTTCCTCTCCGTCATAAAGGGCTGACCCTGATCTAAAAAAGAGACCTGTCTTCTACTTTGATGATTACCAGAATTGGTTCTCATATCTTCCTCATCTGTAATTGAGGAATCTAACTCAGTATCAGAGTTATAATATTGTCTACTAGGGTCTACACGAGGTCGCAATTTCCTCCTACTATTATTTCTATGTGTCCAATGGAACACATTGCCATTTTCAAAATCTAATAGATCTCGATTATACTTATGTTTTTTAAGAGATAAGATCTCATTTTCTCTTTTATCAAGATCATGTTGTATTCGTTTATAAGTTTTTTAAAAATCCTCCAGGGATTCAAATTGTTTTAAAGTTTTGTTAAGTGAGTTGATTTCTTTATCTAATTCCACCAAAATCTCTTGTTCATAATCTGCCAATATGGCTATTAGTGTCTCAGAACAGCTTGTAAGGGCTGATTCCCATTTTTCTTTATAAGATTCAAGATGGAAAGTGAAGGATGGAAAAATCTTAACTCTTAGTCCTCTCGGGATAAGATGTTTAGCTAAATATTTTTCATAACTTACTTTATACCAAAAAGAATTAAGTTGTTTTCTCAATAGCCTTTCTAAGTTCTTGAGACCCAATTGCCAATCGCCATTAATTGTATCTGATGTACATTTATCAAACGCTTTATTAGCACCTTCCAAACGTTTACTAGTTCTGGTTTTATAATCTGAATCCAAATCTATTTCAGCCATGATAGAAAATGTTATGAATGATATTCCTTATAAGAATTGATTTATTGATACGGCTACCTAATAGCCAAAAATATAATTAACAAAAAGAGGCCAATAAATCAAAAATGGGGTAATACTAGTTGTAAATAGTAAAATGATATGAATACGTAAAAAAATAACAGAACAGCATATGGTTGTCTTAGGCAGTGTAAATATTAAGTACAAAAAGGAGGAGAAAAAAGTACACCTTTAATTCCCAAGACAGCCACCTCCCCCAAAGGAACATCCATATAAATATCTACAGACAAAAGTCATAACTCAAACCCATATAGTATAAAATATAACTTTTATTAAATATATAAACATAAAATATTAAAATATGCTGCACGTCTCCCAGATAGCATAAAGTAGTGTCATGTATCAACCTCACTTGAATACAAGATAATATATATAAGGCTAAGTGTGCTTAATACAAGGTCCAAATACCTATAATAAATATATTCAATATGCAGAGTTATAAATAAAGCACACAGAATAATCAATAGGGTATCTCAACCAATTTCATTGAAGAGTAGGAAGTATGCAACCAGTAGGTGATGAAATAATGTACCACTGTGGCCCTATTTACATACAAATAGTGGATTAGGCAGATAAGGGTCCACTATTTACCCACTAATCTGCCTATGAAAAGCTAATCTATACTCCCTATCTGGGACTATTCTAAGTATACTGTTATAACTCAGATACTGAGTTAGATTCCTCAATTACAGATGAGAAAGATATGAGAACCAATTCTGGTAATCATCAAAGTAGAAGACAGGTCTCTTTTTTAGATCAGGGTCAGCCCTTTATGACGGAGAGGAACCAGACCTCGTTCCAAGAGAACAACTGGGAATCGACCAGGAATCTCCGAGATCGCAAACAATGGGGATACAAGGGGGCAGTCAATCCGCAGAAGGAAACCTGGACGAAAGGGGTCAGGAGGTAAAAGAAGATATGATGCAAATTCTGAATTTATCATCTAAGATACTTACTAACCCACAAGTAAATGGTTTGAAAAAAGGATTGTCCTTTTCACCTAGCAACAACTACCAATTTTTTGATGTATTTAAAGATCTTAATTTGTTTGCACGCAAATTGATTCTAAAGAAAAAAAATTCTGATAGAACTTCAAATACAGAATTACCTCTGCCATTGGTAACAACACCGGAGACCAATATGACCAATGATAAGATCAAAGTCAAATCTTGTTTTAATCCAACTCTTTCCAGCTGCTCTGCAGTGAAAGTATATGTCAAGGCTGTGACCCAAGATATCATCAAGTTACAACCTACTAAAGTCAGTAATTTGAGCCGTGATGAAAATCAAGCATTAAAAGAGTTGAAAGAATGGACTGATGTCATTATCAAACCATCAGATAAAGGTGTTAACATTGTTATCTGGCCAACAGAAATGTATATTCAAGAGGCATTACGACAACTTAGTGATAAGGCTTGTTATGAACGCCTATCAGGTGATCCAACAACTGACTTTGTGGTAAGCTATAACAATATCATTGATGAAGCTAAAAATGATCTTACCATTAATGACAAAGAGTATACATTCTTGCTATCTGAAAAACCCAGAATAGCTACTGTTTATCTATTACCTAAAGTTCACAAAAATGATAAAATTCCTCCCGGTAGACCAATTATTTCGGGCAATGGTAGTCTATGTGAGAATGGTAGCAAATTCATTGATTTGCAACTCCGTCCGCATGTATTGAGTCTGTCCTCATATGTGAGAGATACTATGGACGTCCTGAAACGACTCAATGACATTAATGTGAATCATGAAACACTATTAGTGACTTGTGATGTAGAGAGCCTGTAAACTTCAATTCAACATGAGGCAGGATGCCAGGCAGTGCAATATTTTCTCACCATGGCTACAAATGCTGATCAGAATATAAACACCTTTGTTCTAAGATTGTTAAAATACACGCTTACTCACAATTATTTTGTGTTCAATGATGTTTTTTATTTACAGAAAAGAGGCACAGCAATGGGGTCTTCATGCTCACCCACCTATGCTAACATCTATCTGGGGAAGAGAACGGGTATTTATTGATGATAATTCTGAATTTACTGATCATGTTACCATCTGGCTGAGATATATCGACGATATTTTGATCATTTGGGATGGTACACAGGAATGTCTAGATACATTCATTAACAAACTAAATACAAATTATCTTAATTTGAAACTTACTCATGCCTATGATGAAAAACGTATTGATTTTTTTGATATTACGATCAGTAAAGATGAAGAGGGCAGGATTATCACTGACCTCTATCAGAAACCAACCTCTACGAATAGCACTTTACATCATTCTAGCTCATATTTCCCTCCGACTCTTCGTGCCATACCTGTAGGGGAATTTCTGCGTGTAAGACGTAACTGCTCCAATACAGAACTGTTCAAAGTTAGAGCAGATGAGTTGAGGAACCGATTGAAAAATAGAGGGTATAGCAATTCCTCTATAAAAAAAGCCTATCATAGAGCTCTTCACACCGAAAGAGACAATTTATTGTCTCCTAGGTTGGGAACCAATACAAAAGAGACGGTTAGATTTATTTCTACTTTTAATGAGGATTGGCGCAAAATAGAGGATATCTTGAATAGACATATTAATGTCTTAAAGACGGATACCCACATAGCAACTCTGATTGGAGCTAAAATTGACACAGGATGGAGACGATCTAAAAACATCCGTGATATCCTTGTTCAGAGTCACTTCTGTAAAAAGAAGAAAAATACTAGACCTTTGCCAGATGGCACTTTTGGATGTGGACTTTGCAAATTTTGTCCTTTTATGTGCAAAATCAACAGCATTACTGATAGAACTGGAAAAATAAGATACTTAAAAGGCTTTTTCAATTGTGGTACTTCTGCTGTTATATATTGTTTGCAATGTCCTTGCCAACAGAAATATGTTGGTATTACTAGTAGAGAGCTTAGAAAAAGGCTTGGCGAACATCTTTGCAATATACGTGACAGTATTACTGATGTTGCTAAAGGTAAGACTCTTACTTCAGTAAGTCCCCGTGGAGGGACGAAACGGCCTGTTGACATCATTTTTTGCAACTTTCTGAACTTGAAAACGCTGGAAGTTAAGTACAAACACTCTTTGGAGTGTATCTTTTCCTTTTGTACAAATTATATGGGCTCTACTATCTCTTATTTATGTATTGTTATATATCCAACATCTTTGCTTACTCATAGCTAATAGAGAGTCTATGGAGAACTATATTGGAAAGCTCTAACTACTGAACAGCAAGTATATTGCTATATGTGTGTTGTTTAGCTCATATCCAATAGTGCCATTGTCCTCTTGCAATACTCCATATTACAGTGGACCTGCAGAGCCTTTAATTTATGCTTGTCTTGTCTTCCAGTTTATTTAAGTATTTTTCCAGGTATCAGATTTCACTTTTATGTATATCAGTTTTTATATATATATATATAGATACCACCCTTTTTTTTAAATATCACTGCACTATCCTATGATTATCAGTATATCCTGTATCAACAGGAGTACCAGTATATCCTGATTTATGAGGATCTTGCAGCATAGTCTATGGTATGAATACAGAATATCACCACATATCTTACTACTCATACCTCATATGATTAGAGTATCTATGTATCATATTTATACATTTTAATCGACGTAGTTTCCGGATCAATAGTATCCAATAAAGTTTTTTTCTTTTTTTTTGAATAATCTTTTTTGATATATGAAGGGGTGTAAAGCACCAAGGATACTACCTATATAGATCATTATTTTTCTATATTCTATTACTGATGTTGCTAAAGGTAAGACTCTTACTTCAGTATCGATTTTTTTTTTGAAAAACACCACTCAAAACCCATACTTAAATGTTGGGTATTGGAAAAAATTAGTTTGGGGATAAGAAAAGGTAATCTTGAATCAGAACTACTCAAGGCAGAAGGCAAATGGATAGCTTTACTTAACACTGTAGTCCCAGGTGGACTCAATGAATATAACAACTTCAGCATATTTTTGTAAAGGCTGTATGTATGCCCTCATCAGTAGTCTATCTATGTGACTATAATAATATTGTTTGATCTTACTTACGTGTTGTAACAAGATTCTATTCAATCCTATATTGGACCAAGTGGCACTGTTAGAGATGTTATTTATAATCTATGTTGTTTATCATGACAAGTTATCTCCCCCCTTTTTCACTGAGGACTCATTGAAGCCCCTGATTTATCCCCCTGCTTTGGAAATCCGTGTTTCTTTGATATATCAATTACTGCTGTATACAACTATACTTAAATATCTTTAGCGGTTTTGTAGAAACATCATTTTGTATCTGATGCAATTGTATCTTTATATATGCAGATTCTATATGTCAAAAAACAATATATTTTTTTTTTTTTAGGACACCTTATTTATTTAACCTTATATATCCATCCTAAGCGCTTCATTAAGCACTTTCAACTTTGACCATTTCAAATTATTTCCCATTTATTTACGGAGAAATTTATTGAACTGCTGATCCATCCCCTTGCTTTGAAACCTATGTCTCCTAGATATATTTAATACTGCCATATACAAATGGGACAAGCAATATTATACTAAATATCTTTTGTGATATTTTAGTAATATTACCTTATATCTGATACAATTGTATCTTTATTTATGTAGACTCTATTTGTGTCTAATTTAAGACTGTGTTTGAGGACACTTTATTTTGTCTATTTTTGTCTATTTCAGTTTTATATATCCACCATAAGTGCTTATTCAAACATTTCCACCTTTAGTTCTAACTTCCTTTTGTTCCATAGCCCTGGTCACAAGACAGTTGATTGCATACAGATGAGAGATCTTATTGAACCGTCCTACTCACGCTATATAAACGAAAGCACCCTCTTCAGTTCTTATGATCCCTGTGGAAGCTGGCGCGAAACGTGCGCGTCGGATCCGAGCTGTGTGTCTCCCGATGATGACATCACTCCTTAGAGAGTAACCAATCTGCACTGTAGTGTTTGTACCTCTGGCTATGGTATTCACCTATTATTCATTGGAGAGTAGGTAAGTGCACCAGTGGTGTGAATAGTCCCAGATAGGGAGTATAGATTAGCTTTTCATAAGCAGATTAGTGGGTAAATAGTGGGCCCTTATCTGCCTAATCCACTATTTGTATGTAAATAGGGCCACAGTGGTACATTATTTCATCACCTACTGGTTGCATACTTCCTACTCTTCAATGAAATTGGTTGAGATACCCTATTGATTATTCTGTGTGCTTTATTTATAACTCTGCATATTGAATATATTTATTATAGGTATTTGGACCTTGTATTAAGCACACATAGCCTTATATATATTATCTTGTATTCAAGTGAGGTTGATACATGACACTACTTTATGCTATCTGGGAGACGTGCAGCATATTTTAATATTTTATGTTTATATATTTAATAAAAGTTATATTTTATACTATATGGGTTTGAGTTATGACTTTTGTATGTAGATATTTATATGGATGTTCCTTTGGGAGAGGTGGCTGGCTTGGGAATTAAAGGTGTACTTTTTCTCCTCCTTTTTGTACTTAATACTTACACTGCCTAAGACAACCATATGCTGTTGTTCTGTTATTTTTTTACGTATTCATACCATATTACTATTTACAACTAGTATTGCCCCATTTTTGATTTATTGGCCTCTTTTTGTTAAGAACTTATTTTCAGCCTAGCCCAGCAGGACCATGTAGTTCCTAATACCTCTGGTACAGAAGATGTCTTCAGGATAGGTACCACGCCCAGGAATATGTGCAGAGTATAATGCAGATAGGATATTAGTGGCCTCAGACATGGGCCACTCCCCCCACATGATAGAAGCACACAGTAAATAGCCGCATACCTTGTATATATGCAAACTGTAACTGACCCTTCACATTGTTTAGGAAAGTATTGATCTAGCGTGTTTCATCAGCGCCACTAAGGTCCAGAGTGAGAGGTGCTGTTCAACCCTTCCCACTGCTCTGTCACATGCTCTGTCCACTTAAGGTTGATTACTGCAGTTAGTTACAACATTGATATCCAAGCAGAAAGAGTGTTATAGGCGATCAGAATGGGGGACGAGGGGGGAGCAGGCAAACCCACTAAAACATTTCTTAATTTCTCCTTCTTTTCTTTTCAGGTGGTGATGAAGGGAGAGGAGCAGAGGGGAGAGGAGTGGCAGGGAGTCCCGGGGCATGGAGGGGGGGAAGAGGAGGGAAGAAGTGAGGAGGAGGTAGTAGTTGAGGATGGGGAGGTAGTTTAGGAGGAGGGAGGAGAGGAGGAGGAGAGTTGGAGGAGGAGGAGGGAGGAGAGGAGGGAAGAGAGGAGGAGGAGGGAGGAGAGGAGGGAGGAGAGGAGGAGGGAGGAGAGGAGGAGGAGGGTGGAGAGGAGGGAGGAGTGGAGGAGGAGGAAGGGATAGGAGGAAGGAGGAGAGGAGGAGAAGGAGGGAGGAGAGGAGAGTAATGAGGGAGGAGAGGAGGGAAGGAGGAAGGAGGAGAGGAGAGGAAGGAGAGAGGAGAGTAGGAGGAAGGAGTGAGGAGAGTAGAAGGAGGAGGGAGGAGAGTAGAGGAAGGAGGGAGGAGAGTAGAGGAAGGAGGGAGGAGAGTAGAGGAAGGAGGGAGGAGAGTAGAGGAAGGAGGGAGGAGAGGAGAGGGAGGAGGGAGGAGAGTAGGAGGAAGGAGGAGGAGGAGGAGGGAAGAGAGGAGGGAGGAGGAGAGTGGAGAGGGTCCTCAACCCTAGTCTGGAGAGCAAGAGGCTGGCGGCAGGTCCAGGGCCCACAATTATAGCCGGGAGGAAAACATGGTCCTCCTGGAGGCCATCCGTGCCCGCCCGTCATCACCACGGGGGGTAGGGAAGTCAAGGCTGGGCCCAGGGCTAATGCTTGGCAGCAGGTGGTCGATCTGGTCAATGATGTGGCGGGCCGTGGACGGAGTCTGCGGTCCATTAAGCACCGGTTTGACGACATCAGGGCCGCGGTGAGGAAGAAGATGGCGCAGGTGGCCGAGTGGCGGAGGGTCGAGTACCTGGGACATGAAGTCATTTCAAGGGCCATACTTGCACCCTCTGCTGCAGCTGGAGCTTCAGGCCCGGTGGACCAGCAGGACCCAGCCTCCATGGCAGGAGAATATGACATAAAGCAACATGCCACCACATGTGCATCACACACACTACACATGTACATGACACTGACATGTCAGCTCCATGAAATTAACAAGGGATAGATGGATGCATCATTAAATTCATGAAGCTGACAAATCACTGTCATTCCTGGTCACCACAACAGTAATCAAGCAATAGAGCAGGTGTGTCCAAACTCGGTCCTGGTGGGCCACACACATGCCTGGATTTGATAACCCTGCTGCGCACAGGTGAGTCAATCGCTTCTTCAGTCATCCAGATTGACTCACCTGTGCACAGAAAGGATATCTTCCAATCCAGGAAAGAGTATGGACACCCCTGTAATAGAGAGTCCATGTATTGGTGTGCCTGTTCAGCCTATGCAGTTATAGACAGCAGCCGTAATACAGATAGCGTTGTGAGCCGAGAACCATCAGGAACAGAAACCTAAGAATAGATAACAGCTAGAATAAGATAGCTAATCAGAGTCAAAGAGGAGAATCATCCATATTCAAGGCTAGATGTCAGATAATTAGAAATGAACACACATCAATGCGCTAATCAACATACTAATTACATGTACCTTTCTTCTCTATCTCTCAGCATCCAGGAGGAGCTCTGGGTCCTGTGACCAGGCAGAGGAGGTGGGGCCATCGGCCCTATACCAGGATCTTCCAGCACAGGGGGAGGAGGAAGGAAGATCGGAGGGCCCTGGGTCGGAGGATGGGCTGGTCATTGACCTTGCCAGCCTAACTGGTACAAGCACTGGGACTATGCCCATCCTCCAAAGACTTGCTCTGGGGCCCTCCCACGCCCTTGGGACAGCTCCTCCTTCCCCACACAGTGTGCTGGCCTGGTCGCCACCGGGCGCATTGTCACCCCAGGCTCCAGCTGTGGATCTCCCCACTACACCTCACCAGGCCCACCCAAGGGTGTCGTCGCCGCAGAGCCAGGCTGTGCTGGTGGAGATGCTGGCTGTCATGCAGGAGCAGCTGGCAAGCTCACAAAGGATCGAGGCGAGCATGCAGGAGATGACGGCCAGCCAGCTCCGGATGGAGGCCAGCATCTCTGGCCTCCGATCGCATATGACCCACAGTCTGGCCAGGCTGTCCAGGGAGGTGAGGAGGCACCACATGACAGCGGAACACCTTCAGGTCAGGCTGCTCAGACAGGATATGGTCCCCACCCTGACATCAACGGGGATCTCCCAATCCCCCAGTCAAGAGCAGCCTGGCCCCTCCTCTCCTCCCATGTGTCCGCCACCGGCCAGACCACCGCTGTCTGGCCCCCCCCCCCACACCATCACCACCAGAGGGGAGATGGAGGATGGGCACAGGTGATGTGGGTCCTGGGCCCAAGCGGAGGAGGACATAGGGCCTCATTCAATTGCAATGTGGCCTTTTGCTAAGGGCTCAATTTTAGCACAGAGCATATTTTTTACAGATGTTTGTAGTTAGTGAACTTCTATCCAAAAGCAAGGTCTTCACTAACTACAAACATCTGTAATTGAATGACGCCCATAGGGTCTGCAGACATGTTTTTGCCTTCTCAACATCACTCCTCCGTGACCATCAATTGGTGACAGGTTAAACAGAACACAAAGGGCATCTTTAAAATGTGATTTGGTCAATTGAATAGGGCTCTTTATAAGCACATGGCATATATTTTTAAACAACGTTTTTAGTTAGTGAACTTCTATCCAAAAGCAAGGTCTTCACTAACTAAAAACTTCAGTAAAAATTATGCTCTGTGCTTATATTCAATTGGCCAAATTGCAATAGAATCAGGCCCAAAATATACCATCACATAGGCCAAGATCCAAAGATCTGGAGCTGGGCTAGATTTAGTTAGTAGTGTGACCAATAAATTGTCACTAAGGAGTGCTGTTGAGAAGAGATGCTGCAGGCCCTTTGATGTTTTCAGGCCTTATTTCGTAGGTTTTGTCTTTTTTTGCTTCTTTCTTTTTGTTTTTTTTTTCAGGTCCATGAAGGCATCTCCTGCATCTGCAAGCATTGTGGAGGAATTATATGAGGTGTAAGGTTTTCCCAGTGCCTCTCAGGTAGACATGCCTTCAATGGCAGCCCCCTTAACATGTAGCTCCCACAATCTTAAAGCTATCATATTGCCAGATTTCTCAGACATGATTGTTGCTAGCTTAAATGTAGACTAATACCGCTATGGCGGTGGACTTGCAAAGTCTCACAATGGCATGTTAATGACAGCCAGCAATAATATATGCACTAGTGAAGCATCCTGACCTCAATATCAGTCTGAGAACAGATCTTTGGGTCTGATGTAAGTAACATTGAATCTGGCTGCTGAACTTTGTGTCCTCTCCATAATAATGGCTATTTGCCCATATTTCTGATTATCCACTGACCTAGCTAATGGTTAGTAATGCTTGCAGATGGGAATCAGGTGAGTTGGTATATTGGTACAGTATTTAGAACTGTACTGTACATACATCATGATTATATATTTTTTTTTGGATCCTCCTCCGCTTTTTTTTATTTGACCACTTATTTCAGATTTTTGTTTGGTCAACACACTGTATGTGTGAAACTGGATTGGATTACACAGTCCAAAGGTTGAATCATCTGTTTCATTGAGCAGATCTAGTTACAAGTTGTAAGTGCTATGCACATAAATGGTTTCTTCAGTTAAATGGAGAGATTTCTGGTTCCGGTTGCAGCGGTGTAGTGCCCGCATGTGACCCTGGTAGGTGCTATGCATCATGCTTATTCTAGACTATTAGATTGAACCCTGTAGGTTTCCCCTTTTTTCCAGCCTCTTGCTCTTCGAGGACCCGCCCACACCACACCCATGATATTAATTCAGTTTTGACCACTGCTGATTGTGGTCTGTCTAGCAAATAAAGCTTTGTTATACTGTTATGTGAATGCACAATCTTGACCACTGCTGATTGTGGTCTGTCTAGCAAATAAAGCTTTGTTATACTGTTATGTGAATGCACACTCTTGACCACTGCTGATTGTGGTCTGTGTAAAAAATAAAGCTTTGTTATACTGTTATGTGAATGCACACTCTTGACCACTGCTGATTGTGGTCTGTGTAAAAAATAAAGCTTTGTTAGATCTTTCTGACTGTGTCTGTGTGTTATGAATATTTTTGGTTCTGTGACATCCCCATGCATTAGATTAGTGTCACATTCCTATAAATGTAAACTGATGAGCCATAGTTAACATGCAATAGATCAATACATATAAAACTGTTGAAGAGTCAGAATAGCTTTAGATATCATATGATCCCAAATATCATATCTACTACTAATATAGGGTTAATACCCTTGACAAGTCTGATTAGCGATACTGTGGAGTAGGAACATTCCCCTGAGGGCTTACAATGAATAGGACAGGTGACACTGGAGTGGTTTTCCAGTTCCTTCTCTAGTTGATTGGAATTAGTCTGACCTCTCTGCTAAGACGTACCCCCCTACACTGGCCCTATGTAATATAGCTCACAGCTTCATTGAAGTACACAAACCCCTTCACCAATACCACTTAGCATATGTGTGAATACAGTTAGTTGCCCAATAATGAACATGCATTGGCTAAATATCCTTTGGTTATCATATGTTGTAATGGTCATGCACATGCCAATATGAAAAACCATGCTGCAACATGCATAATATGATTAAAGCCACACTACCCAATTCAATAGCAAGAGTAAAACATGAGTCAGGTCATATGAACCCTTTGCCACGCACATGAGCTCTATTGTGATCCCTTAAATCTCTATCTAATTGCATATACATCTCGCTCATCACATCTACATTTGGTAACACAATTATTTTGCTAATTACACCGCCACATGGCATATATCAAGTAGCAGGGAAACATTTTAACATATGTTGTTCAGTTCTTCAGTTGTCTCTGACTCTCTGTGACCCTATGAGCTGCAGCACATTCAGCTAGGTCTCTGCCTGTGCTGTTATCCACGGTTTGCATGCTAAATATACTGGTGTGGTTTGTCAGTTCCTTCTCAAGTGGATTGGACCTTGTCTGATCTCTCTGCTATGACGTGCCCACCTACAGTGGCCCTACATGTTATAGCTCACAGCTTCATTCAGGTACACAAGCCCCTTCACACAGGCTTAAACCATGCAGACTACAAAAACCGTATGAAAATGGATACCTTCAACCTCCAAGCACGTATAGGCTTTAAGAACGAGCTACGGGCTTGGTGGACATGAGCCCTCCAAGCCCGCACGGGCTTGAATAAGGTGCTACGGGCTTGATCATTGAAGTCTGTGGGACGGATTTTAAAATCAAAGTACAATTTGGCGATATGCAAGCTTGAGAATGTTTTGCTATGAATCCTCATGCCCCCCCCATTATGTTCCCCATCATTTACAGTGCTTTGCCGTGCTGGATTGAATATATATTGGCTTCTACAATGCTTTGTTTGCGGCCCTCCACCTCCGAACCCGTACAGGTTTTAACAAGGATGAGGCCGCGGGACTACGGGAAGGAAAGTAAACCGTAAATGATATATCGGATTTGGGCGATGTGCAAGCTTGAGAGGGTGTTGCTATTAATCCTCATGTCCCCCATTATAAAGCCTAGCATTTACGGAGCTTTACAGTGCCATCATGAATTTATATTTGCATTTACAGTTTTCTGACTTTGCGGTCGGAAAACAAGATTTACGGGCGCGGGAAAAACGCTTGCGGCCGTTTGCATGATGTTCGGCCGTCCGTAAGGGGTATATCCTTGCGGCGCCGTCCATTTGAATAGCAAGGTAGCAGTAGCTCTACACGGGGCCGGAAGATGGCCGCATGGAATCGCAGCTTTGCGGCGATTTTACGTCCATTTTACGTCCGTTAATATAATGAGGCCCTATGTAACTATGTATGTAACTATTCACAGTAAGGGTGGTTAATCTGTAGAATTCTCTACCAAAGGATTTGTTGACAGTGGATTTGATAAATACCTTTAATATGTTTAAAAAGGGCATTCAGGGTTATCCAGGTTACATAGAAAGTATTGATTCAGGGAGGAGTACGATTGCCAGTATCTGGGGTTAGGAAGGATTTATTTCCATTTTGAGACAATTGGCAAAGTTTCACTTGGTTTTATTTTCCCTTTGCCTTCCTCTGGATCAAGTAGCAATTAATAATTAAACTGAATACTGCAGATCAGAGGAGATCTTATAAGGTTGTACTTGATGGACTAAATGTTATCTTTCAACCTCAATTACTCTGTAACGATGTAACACTCAATCAAAGCAAGTGTTACCGAATTCAACCCACATATCATTACATTCGTACATTACACTAAACATCACAGGATTATTAGCGTACAATTAATGTAATGTTTTGGCTTTTGTATAATTCCACTCTTAATGGATAAGTTAGAATGTGACTGAAGTGCTAAGTATAGCAAAACACACACACAAAACAGATAATTGTTAAGGCATCACCCAAAATGAACACCTATGAGAAGTAACCTCAAATCTACTCTATCCATCTTGATAAAATCAATTCAAACAAATTGTTTAATCTGCCTACTTGCATGCATGTCTGTTTCTCTGTCTGCCTACCTGCTTGCATGCCTCTCCGTCTGTCTCTTTGTCTGCCTGTCTGTATGTTTGTCCACCTGCTGTCTTTCCATCAGTTGCTTATTGTTCCCCTTTCCTGTGTGGGATCTTTCTGGGAGAGCGTAAATAAATAATCCCTAGTGAGCTATTAAACTAGTTTTGTTCTTTGAATATACAGTATTACCTTTATTGTGATGAAATGTGTACTTGAGAAAGAAAGAGTGTTGAAGCAGTGAAATGAACAGTGATTGAAGGAAGCACGGGAAAAGCAAAGATCTTGAAGAATAAACAGAGACAGGTTTATGCTCCAGGTTTTAAATTCCAACATAAACGTAACAGAATGCCTGCCATCCAACATATGTTTGCCTGCTGGTAAGCAGTTGCAGTAAATGTGTTTACCACTGGCCCAAGGGGATATTCTTAAATGTTAACCACACGATGTCTAGTACTATTACCTATATGCAGAAAATAGTAAATAACCTACATAGTGTAACACTCATTTATTTATTGCCATTATTATTTATCTCAGGTTATGTACAGAATAAACTAAGGAAAATATTATTTTTTATTATACTTAATAACTAGGAAATTGTCTGTCAAAAATGACGGGAGTAAAATTGTAAACCTGGCATTTCAGTTTGACACACAATGCGAGGCTATGGGTCCTCTGAGCACCTTTGGCGCACATCGCGAGCTGCAACTTTCCTGCTTTGCAATGATCACCTTCGGCGCTCCTTTGCGAACTCCTCTCACCCTGTGTACTTTATAGGCGTCGCGCTTGAGTGTTACTGTCTTGGGTTGTGTTATTATTTGTTGTTATTTTCAGATCTTTGGAGTTCCGTGGTCCGGCTGTTATAGTAGTACTTTGGCGAGGCGCACAGGGCATGAACGGGTTTCGGTCCTAAGTGGTAGGGGTCGTAAGTCCTGCGCGCCTCAACTCATAGCCTAAGTCCCGCGTGCCTCAACTTCTCGCCTCGCTTCACGTGGCTCGTAGCAGCCTAAGTCCTGCGTGCCTCAACTACTCGCTTCGCAAGGCAGGCGGTCAACGGCTCGCCTCACTACGTAAGGCTCGCAAAGCGTTACCAACATCGTAAGCGTTCCGAACTGCGTGGCAGATCCACAACAATATATGTGATTCGAAAATTCATAAAGGGTAATTTATATGAATGCATACATGTAGTCTATCATATGAATATCACTTTAATTAGCATATCTCGGATGTATTCTTTAGTTGATTTCCAAAGAACAATTATACCCAAACTCTTTGTTATACAAGAGAGCATCTGTAATATCTCAAAGTAAAAATAGAACACGAGAAATACAGTACTTTGATTAAATTATTGTTAATGAGGTCCAGATAGTTTTTGGAATTATTATCATTTAGTTTTTCCACTTTCAGATATTAGGACACTAGGACAGAATAGAAATCAGCTGATATATTCCTTTGACATTTTTCATTTATTTGCTATGTGCAACTTTACGTTAAAAGACAGCTAAAATGTCATATTTATAGTATGCTGTTTTGAAAAACTTTACTTGATAAAGAATGATTTGTCTAAGGAAGTAAATAAATAGATACATTGTTTAATGTAACTACTATGTTAAAGAACTCTTGTAGTTTACACAATTGAATGATTAATACTGTCACCCCCATTAGCCAGGTGATCCCTGGAATGCCCATCAATATCACTATGAGCCTGGTAATCCTCAGGTTCCCCCCCTCCCCACTACCTTTATCCACTATTAGCCTGGGCTTCCCTGGGATTTTCACAAATATCTGCTATTAACTGGGGGAAGCCTGAGGATTCCTCCATCTCATGCGCTAGCCTCTATGGCCCTGGGGATGATCAACATAAAGTACAACCATGGGTCTATGTTAAGCGTCTACCATTTAGATGCACCTACCATTTAGGGTGAAATTAAATGGTAAATGCTTAGCATAGCCTTAATTGTAACAAATACTCAGAAAGATCCAGATTAGCTGTAGTTATTTTATCCTTTTTTTAATTATGCACTAGATGATTTTTGATGGGAAGATCTAAAAAAATAACATTAAGACAGATAATTACCTTATAGGGAAGATGGAAGACTGGAATTGTATTAACAAGGATTTTTCTTAGATCAGCGATACCTATTGCATACGTTCAAAGTGAATGTATATACATTTTTTGCCATTGTTTCTTGGCTCCATTGTAAGTGTTATCTTTGGATACTTTGTAGTCATAAGCACTGGAGGGACAAAGCAAGAAGGAGAACGGGTTTATATAGATAGATTGTGGAAAGGGATGTTGTTAGTTCTACTTTTATGTGTTCACATAGTAGGTACCATTTAGCAGCATTTCTATGGAGACTACTGAACTTCAGACTCAAAGTCTCCTGCGAGACGTTAGGGCTACAACGGGAGAACAACGGAACAACAGTCTTGGTGCGTGTTACCTAAACTGAGTGCAATGTATAGAGAAAAAGTGTGTTGTGTTGGGAGGCCATCTTCTTTGTGCTTCTGGGGTGCATATAGGTCTCTGTGTCTTTATAATATTACTGCTCATCTTGCATCTAATCTATTGACTATTGCCCTTGACACATGGCATATGAAGGTAGGTCTTCCAAAAGCTTGTAACTTAAGCTTGTTAAATTTCACATGTTTCGTTCCTCATGTTTCTTTTCTTATGTTTTTATTTTATTTAATAGATGTGGTGGCTCTGTAGCAAGAGAGAAACAAACTCCATCAGCAGAAAAGCAATCTTTTATTCCTGCTAAGAGCCAGAATGGAATTTAGCCCTATCAGTCCCTTACAAAATGTTGTAATATATCGGTAACAACCCATACTGTGCCTGACATTCCTTATGCCATATTGTCCAATGTTATTACTTGCTAAGACTTGCTAAGACCTTCTTCTATTTCCTGTTCATCCCTTCAGCTCACTCTCACTCCCTTCTCTGTCTCTAATACCACTTCTCTCTCTTCTTTCAGGATCCTTTTCTATTAACTGCTAGGCCTTCACAGCTCTAAGACCACTCTGAAAATTCTGTAGCTTGCTGTACACCTGGAGGTATGAATCAGACTATTGTAGTTCGATCCATCTCTAATATCATTATTAATAGTACTACTAATATATGCCTGTTATATTTAATTGCCAGATAAAAATATTTTTAGCTAAATATCAAATGTTGTGACATGTTTGTAACAACCCATACTGTGTCTGACATTCCTTATGCCCACCTTGCCACATTTTATTACTTGCAAAGACCTCCTTTTCATGTGTCCTATTTCCTGTTCTTCTTTTCACCTTTCTCTCTCTTTCTTGCTGGCAAAAGCATTCTTGATTATTTTAAAACTAAAGCTACTGGCTTTCAACTTTCTCACAGCCCTTCCAAAGGCTTCTCTGAAGACTCAGACCAAGAAACAATACCCATAATACCCAGACCAAACAATACCAATAACAACACAACCAGACCTCTTATATTGAAAACTTTAACACTATTCAAGTCTGAACTATCATCAGCAGTTCAATATCAAAAAATAAACACATAGTTACATGGACTAAAAGTATTTTTTTAACCTTAATTACTATGTAACTATGTGTTTATTTTTTGATATTCTTTTCAGAGTGGTAGAGGACTCCAGTGGCAACCTGTGAAGTTCTGGTGAAGTCCATGACAATGAGGGTTAAGGCAGTGCTGAAAATAATGAAGGCCACACAAAATATTGACACTTTGGGCCCAATTTGGACATTTCCACTTAGGGGTGTACTCATTATTGTTGCCAACAGTTTAGACATTGATGGCTGTGTGTTAAGGTTATTTTGAGGGGACAGCAAATTTACACTGTTATACAGGCTGTACACTTACTACTTTACATTGTAGCAGAGTGTCATTTCTTCAGTGTTGTCACATTAAAAGATATAATAAAATATGTACAAAAATGTGAGGGGTGTACTCACATTTGTGAGAGACTGTATGTTGAAACCATAAAATAATGAAAAGTCTCTGTACCCTCAAAAGAGTCCTCCTACCTTGAAGTCTCTGATAATGTGTAAGGAAGCCTTCATTTCTTACTACAAAACCCTGCAATAAATAAAGGGATAGCAAAAAGTAAATAAAAATAGTGATTTGTATAATTATTAACACATACAAATTGATCCACTATATCATGTAAAAATATATTTTTCAAGTGAAAAATAAATTATGTTTTTCTCAAAAAAGAGAGACACAAATTAAGATCTACCCTTTCTCCCCTTTTTCACATTTTACCACATCCACAATTCCAACCGTGACTCCTAGATAAGAGCTTTACTAGGTAGAAAATAAACAAACTCACCAAAATACATTCTTGGATTTGAGATGAGGAATTATTAACCAACAAAACTTTGAGAGACAAATCTAACCTCCCACTTCACAAAACTTTTAGCTTCTATCAGATAAAACATTGTGTATCTAATTTAATATGTAGCTTCAGACACCCCTAAACACTTGGTTAGCATGCAGAAAGGTCCCCTTACATGAAGAATGTAAAGAACTATTTACGATTCCTTTAAAACTCCTCCAGAGGGCCATAAATATATGATTTCATGGGGAAAAAATTGAAACAGGCATAGGACCCAAATACCTAGATGGAGTCCTGGACTTCTTTATCAAAAAAATCACCAATCAATTGATCTTGAGCTTACCCCAGAAATGGGAATATGTATATTAGGTACACTAGTGCCAGGCCTTACCAATGCCCAAAACAAATTAATCCAATTCTTTGTGCTGGCTACAGAAAGCTACCTAGCTTAGCAAAGGAAATCTGATTCACTAAATATAATTGCAGTCAGAAATAAATTAAATTACACACTCATTAATAACTGAATCACACACATATATTAGAAGACTCTGTGACATTCAATAAGATTTGTGAACCATGGTTTGCCACAACTTACTCTCCTAATATATTATAAAAGGATAAAGGATAAATACTGGATGGAACCTGGGAGCTTGTGGTCCTGCCCTTGGTAACAGCATCGGAGATATAAGGAGATGCTAACTAAAAAAACAAAATTTCAATCTCCAATAAAGCTTGCAAAATGAGAAAATAAATTATAATGTTGAAGGAGATAATTTATTTTCTTTTAATATTATTACATTTGTTGTTGATGTTAATCTTTTCCTTTGGTTAAGTTATTTTGTTCTTCTTAACCTTATTTTTTATATTTTATATTTACACTGGTTAAAGTTACATAGTAGAAAAATGAAGAAAAAGAAATAGAAGAGATATTTATATACAGTGGCGGAGCTAGTGAATGGAGGGCTCCGGTGCAACAAAAAAAAAAAAACGAGTCTCCCTCCAGCATGCACTCGCAATAGCGAAGCAAAATTAAGTCTAGGTGACTCTGTTGGAGTCCTGGGTACTTGTTATATAGACAGCTAGTTTACCTGTTCTTATCTTACTTAAAGGACCACTGCAGTTTGTCAAGTATGTACTGAATTAACAATATTAGTAGCTGTTGAGCAGCAACAGTGAAGCAGCAGACCCCTTGCATCATTCGCTGCAGTATCACTCCAGAAATGTAGATGCCCCTCTCATACAAATAAATTCCACCAATGTATCATGGATCTTTCCTGGGGCAGACAAAGGCATCGCAATGTACTTTTTCTGATTAGGAACTAGCTGTACAACATTTTTCTGCTTAATTAATATGTCGGACTTGAACTTTTCAAACAAATATTTATTTTTTTCATTGTGCAATGGTCTTTCAATATACGCTATTCCCCTTTACCGTACTTGTTAATCAGTGTGATGTGCTCTAATCTGCGAACTCCTGTACAGCTTCCCTTGTCCTCCTCTGGTACCGGTCCCCTTATCCTTCCTCTTTATAGATGACTAGCGAATTGCCCGTCACAAAATGACGGCAATGAAATTGTTAGTGAGCTAATGCTATTTTGTGTATAATAATAAAATAACTAATAGATTAATAAATGAATATACTTTACCTATTTTGAAGCATTGTGTTGAAGACCTGCAATCTATTTTGATGTTGCTGGTGCATTAGTGCTGTGGAGCTGCTGTGTAAGCGTGGTGAATGTGTGCAGCGTAATAGTGTGCGTGCGCAAGACAAAACCGTTAGCGTAGTTGTGTACTTCCGCATTGTTATAAAATGGCAGCTAATGTGTGGTATGCGTCCGTAGCTGAATATCCGTAGGTGTTTTGTGGTGTTTTGCGTGTTTCTTGTGGCGTTTTGCGTGTTTAGACTGCTGTAGCCTCGTTTTCGTTTTGTTCGGAGGCCATTTTTTCTCTCGCTTAGAGAATTTTTTAGTGTCTAAACGGGCCGTGCGCTCCATCCCAGCAACTGAGGCCCTTGCCCGCAGCCCTCGCTACTTGAGAGCCGCAGGCTCGCTACACGAGCCTGCAAGCGTGAGCAACGGCCCGTACGCTCACAACTATATATGTAATAGAGCACCCACTCACAGCCCTACTGCAGAGAAGACACTGACTGAAGAGCACACACTCACAGACCTGCTGCAGAGCACACACTTACTGCAGAGCACACACTCACAGACCTGCTGCAGAGAACACACTGACTGCAGAGCACACACTCACAGACCTGCTGCAGAGCACACACTTCTTGCAGAGCACACACTCACAGACCTGCTGCAGAGCACACACTTACTGCAGAGCACACATTCACAGACCTGCTGCAGAGAACACACTGACTGCAGAGCACACACTCACAGACCTGCTGCAGAGCACACACTTACTGCAGAGCACATACTCACAGACCTGCTGCAGAGCACACACTGACTGCAGAGCATAGACTCACAGACATGCTGCAGAGCACACACTCACAGACCTGCTGCAGAGCACACACTGACTGCAGAGCACACACTCACAGACCTGCTGCATAGCACACACTTACTGCAGAGCACACACTCACAGATCTGCTGTAGAGCACACACTTACTGCAGAGCACACACTCACAGACCTGCTGCAGAGCACACACTGACTGCAGATCTCAGATTCAAATACACACTGCAGTGCACACACACACTGCATAACACACACACAATGACTGCAGAGCACACACAAACTCACAGTGAATGCAGAGCACACATAGACTGCATAACACACACAAACACAATGACTGCAGAGCACACACACAAACAGTGCAGAATACACACATAAACACAGAATTAATGCAGAACACACACACACACTGCAGAGCACATAAACACACTGAATGCAGAGCAGACACAGAAACACACACTGCAAAGCACACACACAGACTGCAGAGAACACACTTTCACTGCAAAGCAAGCACTGACTGCAGGTGACCCTGTGGGTGCAGTTCCCCTGTCCGCCCCCGGGAGCGCTGTTTCCTGGCTGTGCCTCTGTCCCGGCTCAGATCTTGGGCTCAGTGCAGAGTCCGGACCGCAGGAGAGAGCCGCACAGGGGGGAGAGAAGAAGGAGCATCGTGGGGGGCTGAGGAGAGGAAGAGCAGCACAGGGGGGAGAAGAAGGAGCATCGCGGGGGGCTGAGGAGAGGAAGAGCAGCACAGGAGGAGCACTGACCGGGAGGGCAACAACTAACACTGTGCATGGGGTGAGGAGAGGGATCTAGAGCCAAGACTGGGGGATCTAAAGCTGAACCGGAACCGGGGACTGGGCGGCCCTGCGCGGGGCATTGTGGTGAGGAGGTGGCTTCTCCATCCCAACAACTGAGGCCCTTGCACGCAGCCCTCGCGTAGCGAGGGCTGCTCCATCCCAGCAACTGAGGCCCTTGCTACGCGAGGACCGCAAGCGTGAGCAACGTCCCGTACGCTCACAACTATATATGTGACTAGCGAATTGCCCGTCAAAAAATGACGGCAATGAAATTGTAAGGTAGCTAATGTTGTTTGGTGTGTAATAGTAAAGATATAATACATGAATAAATGAATATACTTTACCTATTTGGAAGCATTGTGTTGAAGAGATGTGAATGTGTGTTGACATTGCTGCAGCATTAGTGTTGTGGAGCTGCTCTCTAAGCGTGGTGAATGTGTGCAGTGTAATACTGTGCGTGCGCGAGTCGAAACCGTACGCGTAGTGTCGTACTTCCGCATTTGCGTAAAATGGCGGTTTATGTGTGTTGTGCGTCTTTGCGTATTGTCCGTTGTTGGTTTGTAGTTGTTTTCGAGTTTCGTGTGGTGTTTTGCGAGTGTGGTGTGGTGTTTTACGTCTGGAGAGTGCTGTAGCCTCGTTTTCGTTTTGTCCGTCGGCCATTTTTTCTCTCGCTTAGCGATTTTATTAGTGTCTAAAGTGTTTTATTTTTATTTAAATGAAGGTGTAACTTGTTTTTTTGAGGTGCTGGATGGTTCCTCTTGCTGTAGGTAATCTTTTTATGTGTGTGTTGTGTGTATTTATTGTGTTTTAAATGTTTGTATGTCGGCGTGTTGCGTCCGATGTTTGCGAGGTCGTAATGTGTGGTAACGTGTTTCATAGGTTGTTTGCGTTCCTCGTAAAATTTAGCGAGTTTCGTAATTTGTGTGTCGTGTTTTTTGAGTAGCGACGTGAAGTTTGCGAGGGTTTGAGGCCCTTGCCCAGTGACCTCGCCAGCAACTGAGGCCCTTGCCCAGTGACCTCGCCAGCAACTGAGGCCCTTGCCCAGTGACCTCGCAACGCGAGGGCCGCGGCTCGCTACGCGAGCCCGCAAGCGTGAGCAACGACCCGTACGCTCACAACTATATATGTGATACCTATCCCTGCAGCATGCGAAAGAGAAATTTATGAACATAAAGGAGAGAACATGGAACAAAGAACACAGGTAAAGGGTGTAATGATGTAGAGAGCAGAAATAGCAAGGGCAATTGGGGAAAGAAAGGAAGAATAGAAAGTAAGGGAAAGAAAATAGAAAAAAAATTGAATAATCATGAAAGAGTAGTAACAATAAGAGAGAAAGAGAGAGAATATAAGAAAGGAAAAGTCAGAGAAAACAGAAGAGACTGGGACAAAACAGAAAAAAACAAAGTATTGAAAATATGCAAAAGAGGGGAGAACAGTTGAGGGATGAAAAAAAGATGAGAAGAGAGGCAGACTACAAGACAAGTGAGAGAGATGACACAAGAAAGAAGAGTGAGTGAAGAAAACAAAAATCAACGAAGAGGAAAAAGGAAAAGAGAGTAAGAGAGATAAGAGAATTAGAGAAGACAAGACAAGTGAGGTAGAGTAGGAAGGTGGAGAGAAAATGAGATAAAGGAAAGGTGGCGAGAGAAATAAAAACAGTACCTATTTATAAGTATAACATTAATTTGCAGACATTTCCATACTATAGTATATATTCCACAATAACTATATACTTGTACACTCACATCCATTCATACACATTATATTTATATATATAAGTGTACATCACATCCATTTATATATATATATATATATATATATATATATATATATATATATATTTCTGTGTGTGTGTGTATACATCATATCCATTCATACACATCCCATCACCCCACAAAACACATGGCTCCCATGGACCCTATATAACTCTCAAGGCAATAGAGCCTACTGATTGGTTGAAAAAAGATTGACAGGTGCATTAGCCAATCAGAATGGGATATGGGGTTGTATCGTATTCTGATTGGCTCACACCATGGCGCCTTCTGATTGGCTGAAATGAGATTGACAGCTTTTTGAGGAGGCTCCATTGGCAATTTTCTTTAGGAAAAAGGCTCTAGGGGCCTCATGAGAGTCGGGGAGCTCTGCGAGTACGGAGCTCCGTTAGTTTTTTATTTTTGTTAGAGCGCGGATCCTTCCAGAGCCCAGCCGGGGCAGAAGAGGAGGAGCACGGGGACATTGTGCCAAGGTAAGTTGAATGTATGTTGTACTAATGTGTGTCATGTTTATTTTTAGCAGGGGCCGTGCTGGAGAAGAAAATAAGAAGGTTGGGGACATGCTGGGAAGGTGAGTTGAATAATTACAAAATTTAGAATGTTTGGTTTTGCAATGTACTGTTTTGTACTAATTTTTTTTTGTTTTATTTCTAGAGGGCGATCTGAAGGGACATCTGCAAAGGTAAGTGAATTTATTTATTCTATTTTAGTTTAGATTTAGGGTTTGTGTATTTAGATAGGATTTAATGTATGTTAGATAGGGGGATATATTTTAGATAGGGAGTATGTATGTATTTCAGATAGGTGTATGTATTTTAGATAGGGGTAAGTTTTTTAGATAGTGGGGTATGTATGTATTTTAGACAGGGGGTATGTATGTATTTGTATTGTATTGTATTGTAATGTAATATATACATTATATTTAATATGTATTTCCTTTTCAGGTGTGTAATTTTTTTTTATTTTCTGTAGTGGGGGGTTGTAATGTAGCTTTCATTATTTTTTGTAATGTAGATTTTTAATTTTTTTTTGTAATGTGTTTTTTATTTTCTGTAATGTAGCTTTTTTTCTGTAATGTAGCTTATTTATTTTCTGTGACTTAGGCTTTTTTATTTTCTGTGACTTAGGCTTTTTTTATTTTTTGTGACTTAGGTTTTATTATTTTCTGTAATTAATGGGGTGGGGGGGTTATTAGGGGGTAGGTAGGTAGTGTAGGTAGGTAGTGTAGGTGTTAATAGGTTCGTGTAGAGGGGGGTTAGATTAGATTTAATGGTTTATTGGGGGTATAGTGCAGTGTAGTGTTTGTACTTTATGTAATGAGGGTCCTTGAGCACCCTCATGGCATTTATGTGGTTAATGTTAGGGTTCTAACTGGCGCATAAGGTTCTTTATATACCCTTATTGAACTGATGGGTTAAATAGAGGCTTATGAGGGTCTGTATAGACCCCCTAAGAGAGGATTCAATATGCTTAGATGGGGTTAAATAGGCCTAGTTAGGGTTAAATAGGCCCAGTTAGGGTTAGATTGGTACTGGTAGGGTTAAATGCGTACTGTTAGGATAAAATAGGGCCAGGGTTGTGTTAATGGGGTATCGTTAGGGTTATTAGTGTAGTGCTTACACTTTGTGTTATGCGGGTCCTGGATGAGCCTCTTGGCACTTAAACTGTTATTTCATGGGCTAATTAGTGTCCTATAGGGGTATATATAGACCCTTACTGGACTGATGGTGTTAATTAAGGTATTATGGGGGTCTGTATTGACCCCCATAGGTAACAGTGTTAATTAAGGTATTATGGGGGTCTGTATTGACCCCCATGAGTGACAGGGTTAATTAAGGGTTTATGGGGGTTTGTATTGACCCCCATGAGTGACAGGGTTAATTAAGGGCTTATGGGTGTCTGTATTGACCCCTATGAGTGACAGGGTTAATTAATGGATCATGGGGGTCTGTATTGACCCCATGAGTGACAAGGTTAATTAGTGGCTTATGGGGGTCTATATTGACCTAAATCGTATGCACCAGCAAAGCGTGATGACGTCTCGTAGTTTGACAACTATTATATTTCAATGGGATAATAATGATCGTGTCTCTTTCCCCCCTCTTCCCCTGTCTCCTCCTCTTCTGTGTCTCCCCACTGTGCCTATTTCCCCCCTCCTCTGTGTCTTTTCCCCCTCCTCCCTCCCCTGTGTATCTTTCCCCCCTCCTCCCTCCCCTGAGTCTTTTTCCCTCCCTCTCCCTTTCCTGTGTCTCTTTCCCCTCTTCCATAGCTCCATTGTGGCTCTTTCTCTCTTCTCCCTCCCCTGTGTCTTTTTTCCCCAACTCCCTTATCTGTATCTCTTTCCCCTCCTGTGTTTCTTCCCCCTCACCTGTTTCTTTTCACCCGTGTGTCTCTCCCCCGCCCTTACCTGTGTCTCACCCCCTTCCCTGTGTCTGGACAAAAATTGGGCTCCACACAAAGTGTGCAAACCCTGTGTTGAAACTTTGCAATCATGGTCTAAATGAAAGAATGCTAAGCTGAAGTTTGGTGTGCCAATGGTTTGGAGATAACCAACAAACCATTTGGATGACTGCTACTTCTGCCTTTTCAATCTAAAAAGGTTTTAATAAGACAAACAGACACCACTTACAATACCCAGATATCCCATCTGCCAGATGACCAGTTGTATTTACTGAGCTACCAGAGATTGATGTTGAAACCCTCAGTTTACCTGCTTCTACAGATAATGAGGATGATGCTCTGACCGAATATACGCCATCTGCTGCAGATTCAGATAAAATTGCTCTGTTTAGTCAGCCTGAATTGAATGATCTGGAGATTTGTATTTGCCAAAGCAGTCTGCTGAATTGTTGGCTTCCAGGCTGCAAGAGAAAGGACTACTCAGACCTGGCACTAGTTTCTCCTTTTATTGTAACAGAGAAGTAGCACTGCGAAAGTACTTCCATTCAGATGGTCAACTTGTTTATTTAATGATGTTGCAGGGCTTCTTCTCAATATGGGACTGCCCGCATATGATTCAAGTGAATGGAGACTTTTTATTGACAGTAGTAAAAGGAGTTTGAAATGTGTGTTACTTACTGCATAACAGAAATATATATATGGTTCCATCCCAATAGGACACTCTATACAAATGAAAGAAGAGTATTCCAACATCAAGACAATTCTGGATAGATTGTAATAGCATGTTCATGGATGAGTAATTTGTGTTGATTTGAAAATCGATAATTTTCTGCTGGGGCAGCAAGGAGGTAAAACCAAATACCCTTGTTTCCTGTGCTACTGGGACAGCAGGGCTACATTAGAACACAGGGTGAAAAAGACGTGGCCACCAAGAATCAGTTTGACGCCTGGTGACAAGAACATCAAGAATGAGCATCTGGTTGATAGGAATAAAATTGTATTTCCCCCACTGCGCATAAAACTTGGGTTAATGAAGCAAGCAATTCGTCAAAGCTCTTGATCACACTGGAGAATGCTTCAGCTATATAGTTACATAGTTACATAGTTACATAGTACATAGTTACATAGGGCCTCATTCTATTAACGGCCGTAGGAGATGCGGGGCCGCAAGGACCGTCCGCAAGCTATTCGGCTATTCTATTCCCCTCACGGCCGGGGATTCCGGCAGGCTTGCGGCCGGCGCCTTGCTATCCCTTGCGCCCGCACGCCCCGGAGGAAAGCCTTTGATCTAAAACGGCCGCAAGAGTGTCGGCCGCAAGAAAAGCCCGGTTGCTATTCTATTGCTCCGGGAACCCTCTCTGCAAGGCTAAAAGCGAGCCTCAGCTTACTTGCAGGAAAAAGGTCCCGCTAGCACCAATTAAGCACATTATAAAGCCGAATAAAGCCATCCTGCACTCTGAGGAGACTATAAAGTGATTGTAGGTGTTAGCAAAAATAGCACAACACTCCCCTATACTCAAATCCGTAAATATTTTTTTTTATATATATGTCAAATATCCATGTAAAAAGTCCAGAGTGCTTGGAGCACCTCAGACCCGCCCACGCTGCGGCCGGAAAATAAACAGTTAATGTAAACTCGGGTTTGGGCTGATGTGCAAGCTTGAGAGTGGGTTACTATTAATCCTCATGTCCCCCAATATGATCCCTAGCATTTACAGAGATTTACAGTGCAGTCTTGAATTTATTTTTGTGTTTAAAGATTTCTGAGCTTACGGCCGGTTGCAAGATATACGGCCGGCCGTAAGAGGAGATCCTCCGTTTAATAGAATTGCGAGGTAACGGAACCCCCGCAAGGAATCGCAGCCTTGCGGCCATTTTACGGCCGATAATAGAATGGGGCCCATAGTATTTAAGGTTGAAAAAAGACTTTCAGTCCATCAAGTAAAACCTTTTAAGATTTCCTCTGATCTGCAATATGTAGATTAACTATTCATTAATTAGTTGTATATAAAAAATAAAAAAAATCAATTCCCTCCTGATCCCAGACACCGGCGACCGGACTTCTCCCTGGATCAATACTGCCTCTCTAATTATCCATGATATATATGTTCAACCTTTTCAAGTCTCAGTGCCGAGAAGAAAAAAGCAGGAATATTGGATGGCCCTCAAATAAGAAAACTCATCAGGGATCCACTCTTTGTTACAACAGTGATTGCGGCAGAGACTAAGCTTGGAATGCATTCTCTGATGTTGTGCGGAATCTCCTTGGGAAAAGGAAAGCGGACAACTCTCAAAAGATTGTGGAGGAGATGCTCTTGAGTTTACAATAACTTGTATGTAGAATGAGCATCAAAGTTCACTACTTACATAGTCACTTTGACAACTTTCCAGAGAACTTGGGTCACGTGAGCGAAGAGCAAGGTGAACGCTTTCGTCAAGACATTAAAGTTATGGAAGAACTTTACCAAGGCCGATGGGACTCCAACATGATGGCAGATTACTGCTGGTCCTTGATAAGAGACATTCCACAAGCTGTACATCGGAGATCGTCAAAGAAGAGGTTGTTTATGCAGATGTAACATCACTTTTGTCAATTTACCTTTTTGTACATATTTTTCTTATCTTCACATTTCAATTCTTACATGGTAATATGCATTCACGCACATTTATATGCAGTCACTCTCACAACTTTGTGATATGGCTCATTAAATGTTTGTTTCATTATTATTGTATATTGTATCTTATCTTATTCTTGTCTGTATGTCTGTTTAGCTCTTCGTTTATGAGCATAAGTTTGCTGTTTTTATTGTAAATGCAATTTTTGATATCTCAAAAACCTGATATGATAGATAAAAATTTATGCCAGATTTGGAATCAGCAGCTTAAAATTACGTTAAAACCGTTGGAAAACCTTATGCCAGAAACATTGTGTTGACATGTATTGATTTTCTAAACAATTGTTTGCTGTGTGTTTCCATATCTCTGACATCATGGTCACTTGTAATTGGCTGTGGTGATTGTTTTATGCAGATAAACATTAAGCTGTATCATGAGCATTGTAAATCATGGCTCATATCAATATAAGTAATGCTGGTGCAGTTTGCCATCTGCAGTTCATTAGGACATGTGCTCAGCTGAATCTGCTGTGCAGTGTGTGAGACTTACCAATCTATGACTGATTCTCAGCAATGGGTGTTAAGATGTTTATGAGACATGGTCTAGGTTAGGCTAGTATATGACATGCACATGCAGTCCTTCAGAGTCTGCATCTGCATATGCTGCAGTGTGCACACCCATACCTGTACTCTCTTTTGGATGTAAAATCAAGCAGTTGGAGTGTTAAGCGAAACAGCTCTGATTGGTGCAGTGTAACATGGGGAACATAGGGATAGGGAAACTCATGACAAAAAATACTCATCTGCAATATAAACTTTTTTGTTTTATATGAATTTTGAACAAACAGTAAACATAACACTAACACCAACTGAATTGGCAACTGCTATTCAGAATCAGTTTTAACTGCAGGTATTGGTCAGGCATTTAACTGATAACAATTATGTTACTAATAACTAATAAACTAATAAAATAACTGATACTAATAACATGTTTGCTTCCTGGATGTACATGGTTATTGCTGCCCAAAATATCTGCACTCATAACCAGATATCTTACAGTGCTATTGTATGTCAGTTATTATTATCGTTTATTTAACGCGCCAACATATTCCGTAGTGCTAGTTATCTATGTGTGTGTGGTTCATGTGAGTGAATATGATGGTGTGATGGTGTATATGAGTCCAGCTGTCCTGGAAGGCCCACTTCTGCCGCTGGCTCCATCCACTCCTTCAAAGTCTGCTCCCATCCACAGTAGGTGATGTTACCTGGTGGGCCACCTCCGGTTGCACAAGCTGCACTGGCATCGACTGGCATCATCCTCTTAACATTCATCTGGCAGTCATCCTATTGGTGTTTGACAGACTACACATCCCTGTTTACAACCCCTAATGATGTAACAGCTGCAGCAAGCACACTCCAGACATGTGTCTTCTAGCTAGGCCTCACATCTCTCCCACCATGTATGATGCTATAGCGGACATGGATTTATTTCCCTGGGACGGGGGGGGGGGGGGGGGGTGTCGGTCTCCTCTTGACTATAATTGTGGGCCCTCTGCTTTGGCACAACCTAATGCCCTCCCAACTGTGCCTCGGATTCCTGGCCTCCCTGTTCTCCTCCTGGGACCTGCCCCTCATCCCCACTACATCCCCCCCTGGGATCAGGGCCCTGACTGTCTGCACCTACACCTTGTGTGCCTACATCTGGGGGCATATCCGTCCCCCTCCTGCTCTCCTACACCTCTACCTCCCCTCCCTTACCTAATTCTCCTCTCTGTCTCCCTCTCTCCATACCTCTACCTCTCCTCCTCTCCTCACTCTCCTCCTCTCCTCAATCTCCTGCTCCTGTGTCCCCTCTCTCTCCTTACTCTCCTCCTCTCATAATTATCCTCCTCCGGTGTTTCTCTCTCTCTATCTCTCTCTATCTCACTCTCCATCTCTCTCTTTCTCTCTATATCTCTATCTCTCACTCGCTCTTTCTAGAATCTCAATCTTTCTCTCTAGCACTCTTTATCTCTCTCAATCTATCTCTCTCTCTCTCCCTCTCTCTTTGTCTCTATATTTGTCTATCTCTCTGTCTCTCTATTTGTCTCTTTATCTGCCTCTCTTTCTATCTATATTTCGCTCAAAACCCACCAACCAAAAACCCATTAACTATTGGTTAATTGACCTGTGACGGGATCGCAAATTATAGGCTTGCTTGATTTTGGCACGCTTCATAGGATTGAAGACTCGCAAGTGTTACATGTGAAACTAGGGTTTACGGTCTTGATGCCTCGGCCCGTAACTTGCGCCCTTGTTCAAATGGAAAGCACCGGATTTGTAGCATTCTGTGAGCCCGCAACAGGCCTGCAGCCATACAACCTATATACCACGAGATGCAGCCTTCAAATTGAATGAGGCTCATACTCTTTAAATGTGCGTTAGAATTTTTTTTCAGTTCTGCAAACTTTTGCAAGAAAATAGAATAATGTTATGTACATGAGGAAAGGATCAAGGAAAATTATTGGTAATTTTGCTTATTTATTAAATAAAGAAAAATAAATAAGTTTGAAAAAAGCCAATAATTTTTATTACATAAGTAAAATATTTTTATTTTTAACAAATTATTACATATACTCATATTCAAACATGCACTTTTACACTCAAACAGATGAAGCAGACCAATTTAAATTTGAAATGTTTTACTCTAAAATAGTTAAGCTAAGTAGCTTGGTATTTATTATAGCTATCTTGCAATATGTTGACAAATCCTAGCTAGGAAAATGAGTCAAATTGTGGCATTCTGTATTATCACCATATAAACCAATGATAACTCTTTCTATATGGTTTCATAAAGTTCATACTAGGACAAACTGTTTAGTCCTTAACATGCCAGATTAACACATAAAGAGGTGATAGACTGAACTTTCTAACATTTTTAGAATTGTGTCTGACAGAGATAGCCTTTAGTATTGGATTCTGATCTGGCAGAGTGCCCTTAATGGAAAATAAACTATAACAAATCATGTAAATGTGTTTTTACTTTGCTATTGTGGCTTCATAACAAAAAGCTTTAATTAATATTAATCAACAGCAAGAAATACTTGTAGCTTTGCAGTTTCTCATTCAAATCCTATTGATTTTATATCATGGCATGTATTCAACATTATTGGTGACTCTTTTCTAGAGGACTAGATTTCTAAAATATATAAGATAAACTATGGCTGTGCACCAAAAGTAATAATCTGGTAAAGTCTATACTGTAGGTTTACTGCCAGAGTGATTATGGGAACAATGCACTAAAGCAACCATGGCATTAAAAGTGATGTGAAATGTAAAAAAAAATGGTGACTATTAGTAGCAGGTATGATCATAGTAAGATTGTTTTATTTTAGTAATGTCTACAGGGATTTTTAAATGAGCATGGCAGGCAAGGGTGCACTAGATCTAAAATACTTTAATGCCAAAAAGCATGTTTTTCATTAATTACAGTATACTTTATATTCCCATATAAGATAATTATAAATCAGTCAAACTTATAATAGTATGAATATAAATATGTTCTACCTATTGACTATTATAGAGCAAATCACACGCCAAGTAGTTATTATAATTAAGTAAGAACACATTTACAGTACATGTGATTCCATTACAATGCAAGCCAAATATGCAGGTTTACTGTTAGATATAAATATATGAATAATTACTACACTATCATGATGTATAGGAGGTTTGTAGAACATGCCATTAAAGAAAAATGTGTAGTGAATATTGTAATTTAAAAAATATATATATGAGCCCACGGACTGGAATCACAGTCAGACTTGGAACTTAATTTGCTATAAATGGTTTATCAGATGCGATTTGTGTTTTATGACACCAAATAACCTTATTGTACTTGTTTTGAGATGCTATGTTACATATAATACCATTGACCAATAGAAAATGAAAACATTATGATTATTAAAGAGTAGGAAGAAGTGCTGATAAATGCAGCAGGAAACTAGGTAAAAAAAGAAAAAAATATACATATATATATATATATATATATATATATATATATATATATATATATATATATATATATATATATATATATATATATATATACAGTGCCTTGCTAAAGTATTCAACCCCCTTGGCATTTTTGTGTTTTGTTGCCTCAAAACCTGGAATTAACATGGAATGTTTGAGGATTTGCATCATTTAATTTACAGAACATGCCCACAACTTTGAAGATGATTTTTTTTCTTTTTTGTGAAGCAAACAACCAATAGGACAAAATAACAGAAAAAGTGAAATGTGCATAACTATTCACCCCCCTAAAGTCAATACTTTGTAGAGCCACCTTTTGCGGCAATCCACAGCTCCAAGTCACTTTGCATAAGTCTCTATGAGCTTGCCACATCTTACCACTGGGATTTTTACCTATTCCTCCTTGCAAAACTTCTCCAGCTCCTTCAAGTTGAATGGTTTGTGCTTATGAACAGCAATCTTTAAGTCTGACCACAGATTTTCTATTGGATTGAGGTCTGGGCTTTGACTAGGCCATTTCAACACATTTACATGTTTCCCCTTAAACCACTCAAGTGTTGCTTTAGCAGTGTGTTTGGGGTCATTGTCCTGCTGGAAGGTGAACCTCCGTCCTAGCCTCAAATCACTCACAGAGTGGTACAGGTTTTGCTCAAGAATATCCCTGTATTTAGCACCATCCATCTTTCCCTCAACTCTGACCAGTTTCCCAGTTCCGGCTGCTGAAAAACATCCCCACAGCTTGATGCTGCCACCACCATGTTTTACTGTGGGGATGGTGTTCTTTGGGTGATGTGATGTGTTGGGATTGCGCCAGACATAGCGTTTTTTATTGACGAAAAGTTACATTTTAGACTCATCAGACCAGAGCACCGTCCTCCATACATTTTGGGAGTCTCCCACACGCCTTTTCACAAACTCAAAATGTGCCATTTTGTTTTTTGCTGAAAGTAATGGCTTTCTTCTAGCCACTCTGACATAAAGCCCAACTCTATGGAGCGCACGGCTTATTGTCATCCTATGTACAGATACTCCATTCACTGCTGTGGAACTCTGCAGCTCCTCCAGGGTTACCTTAGGTCTCTGTGCTGCCTCTCTGAATAATGCCCTCCTTGCCCGGTCCGTGAGTTTTGGTGGGCGGCTGTCTCTTGGCAGGTTTGCTGTTGTGCCATGTTCTTTCCATTTGTTTATGATATATTTGATGGTGCTCCTGGGGATCATCAAAGATTGGGATATTTTTTTATAAAGTAACCCTGACTTGTACTTCTCAAAAACATTGTCCCATACTTGTTTGGAGAGTTCCTTTGGTTGGTGGTGCCTATTGCTTAGGTGTTGCAGCCTCTGGGGCCTTTGAAAAAAGGTGTGTTTATGTAATGACAGATCATGTGACACTTAGCTTGCACACAGGTGGGCATCATTTCACTAATTATCTGACTTCTTAAGGTAATTGGTCGCACCAGAGCTTTTTATAGGCTTTTTATAACATTGAACTTAAGACTGTAATGTAACAAAATAGGTAAAAAGTTAAGGGGTAAATACTTTTGCAAGGCACTATATATATATATATATATATATATATATATATATATATATATATATAAAACTATATATATATATATATATATATATATATATATATATATATATATATATATATATATATATATATATATATATATACAGGTAAACCCCACTTAACACAGATTTGCGAACTTGAGACAGGTTGTGCAATTAATTCTAATGAGAGTGTTTAATAGCTACTGCAGTTGTCAGAACTAGTGTCTATCCTCATTGTGAGTCCTATCTAGTACTTGTAATATTATTTTATATATTTTTGGGTCAGATTTCATTTGCAAGCTATTTGACCTTTGGCAACTGAATACCAAGTTTACGTCTTTAGCGCTGTCGACTTTTGCGGGCTTGAAAAATCAATGGAGGAGATAGGGCTGAGTTATGGCTTTGGCTGGCCCGCAGTGATTTTGGTCAGGTAACTAGTAATTGGAATGCGAGTAGCTAAATGTAGCCAATTGAATGTCCATAGCCTTTACAAGTAATTGCGTTTGGCCCAAATTGAATGGGTCCAAATGGGACCAATTGAATGGGTCCAAATATTTGTTTGGATTTGACCCTACACTATATATTTCTACCCAAATGACTAGTTCCACCATAAATATCTTATACCCAACAGAAAAAACAAACCAAACCTAAAAACTCAAACCCCTCCAACCTTCTCCTCTTTTTTTAGCCACTCATTAACCTCCCTATCTCCCTGGGCCAGCACATAGCTCTGGTAGTATCTTGGAAAATACTATCTTGGAGGTCCTAACCCTAAGCTTTTTTTCCTAGGTCGATAAAATCTATGTTAGGACACTCCATATTTCACTAACTTAGTTATTGGTACCAATATGTCCCAATTACCACTGGATATCCCCAACAGTTTCCCTCAATCTGGCAAAGCTGTTGGTGTTTGTCAACTCAGAACTTGCCTGCCTCCTCTTGCTCCCTTTACTTTGCCTTGTAACTGTAAAGAGATACCTCCCTGAACATTCTCATTAGCTTCAGCTCCACCATCCATGATTAGCTCAGCTAAACTGTTTTCAGATTAATGAATACTATAAAGCGGGTATGAATCCTCCAGATGTGGTTTGTTGAGTCTTCATTTAATTATTTAATTTACTTTTTCAAAGGAAAACTGTATTAAAAAAAATCTAGTATGCATCTAAAAGATCATGTTTTAAATATTAAAAACGTTTGTATATAAAAAAAGAGACTATGTGATTGCTATCTCCTCCTCTGTCATAGAGGAAACAAAATGCTGAACTGCAGTATATTGTATTTTTGTGGGGTACCATTTGGTTTTAATGTACATAAGAGAAGAAAACATAGTTACATAGTTACATAGTAATTAAGGTTGAAAAAAGACTTTCAGTCCATCAAGTTGAACCTTTTAAGATCTCCTCTGATCTGCAATATGTGGATTAAATATTAATTAATTAGTTGTTAATTAATTATTAATCAATTATTTAAAAAAAAAAATAATTTTTAATTATTAATGAATCCAGAGGAAGGCAAACAAAAAAAAATCCAAGGTAGAGATAGCCAATCGTCTCAAAGAAAAAAAAAATCCTTCCTGACCCCAGATACTGGCGATCGGATTTCTCCCTGGATCAATACTGTCTCTCAAATTATCCATGATAACCCTGAATTCCCTTTTTAATTAGAAATAAATCCAGTCCCCTTTTAAAGTTATCTATCGCATCCTCTGTCACCACCTCCTCTGGTTGAGAATTCCACAGATTAACCACCCTTACTGTGAAGAACCCTTTTCTTTCTTTAAGATGGAATCGTTTTACTTCTAACCTCAATGGATGTCCTCTTGTCAGTTGAAAACCTCTTGGCACAAAAAGCTCCCTTGACAAAGTCTTGTATTGACCCTATATATATATAAGGTAATCATATCCCCTCTTAGATGCCATTTTTTCTAGAGCAAATACGTTTAATTTGGTTAGTGTTTCTTCATAACTTAGCCCCTCCATTCCCCTTATAAGGTATGTTGCCCTCCTCTGTACCTTTTCCAGCTCTAAAATGTCCTTTTTATGAAATGGTGCCCAAAATTGGACTCCATATTCCAAATCAGTGCGTACTAAAGATTTATCTAGTGGCAGAATAATATTTGCTTCCCTTGCTTCTATAACCTTCTTAATACATGCTAATATTTTATTTGCCTTTGCAGCTGCTGCTTGGCCTTGAGCACTGTTACCTAGGTGGTTGTCCACAAGCACTCCCAAATCCCTTTCAGTATCTGATACACCTAGATTTGCTCCATTAAGATTATAAATTACATGGCTATTTTTCCTTCCCAGATTCATAACTTTACATTTATTCATATTAAATCTCATCTGCCATTTAGATGCCCATTCCTCAATTTTATATAAATCCCTTTGCAGGGAAATACATCATTATCTGATTTAATTACTTTGCACAACTTTGTGTCATCAGCGAAAATGGAGACACCACACTCCAATCCTACCTCTAAGTCATTAATAAATATGTTAAAAAGGAGAGGACCTAATACTGAACCATGAGGAACCCCGCTTACCACATTAGTCCAATTGGAGTATGTTCCATTTACAACAACCTTTTGCTTCCTGTCTTTTAGCCAGCTCTCAACCCATGAGCAGATATTTACTGCAATTCCTGTATCTCTTAGTTCGCACAATAGTCTCCCATGTGGCACTGTATCAAAAGCCTTTGCAAAATCCAAAAAGACTACATCCGCTGAGTTGCCTTGATCCAGGTCCCTTTTAACCTCCTCATAGAAACTAATTAGATGTGTTTGCCATGACCAATCCCTCATAAATCCATGTTGACTCCTACTTATAATCCTGTTCAAATAGATATATTCTTGTATATTATCCCTTTTCAACCCTTCTAAAAGCTTCCCCACTACAGAAGTGAGGCTCACTGGTCTATAATTCCCTGGATTTGCTATTGCTCCCTTTTTTAAATATAGGTACCACACCTGCTTTTCTCCAGTCATCTGGTAGAGACCCTGTGTTGAGTGAATCTTGAAAAATTAAATATAATGGTTTGACTATTACAGAACCCAGTCCCCTCAGTATCAGTGGATGTATTCCATCAGGACCCGGGATTTATCAACATTTATTTTTTCCAACCTCTTTTGGATTACTTCCTGTGTTAACCAATTATTTGGCAAATGTAGTGTAGCCCCATTATGTTGCAGTGTCCCAACCACTGGTACCTCTCTTGTGTATACCGAAGAAAAGAACCTATTTAGCTCATCTGCCTTTTCTTGGTCACTAATTTTCAGATGGCCTGTGTCACATTGTAATGTTTCTATAGCTTCCTTCCTCGCCTTCTTCCCATTAATATACTTAAAAAATATTTTAGGGTTAGTCTTACTCTCTTTTGCAATTAATTTTTCATTTTCTATATTAGCCAGTCTAATAGCGCTTTTACAAGCCCTGTTAATTTCCTTGTACTCCCGTAAAGCAGTCTCTGTCCCCTCTTGTTTGTATAATTTAAATGCCTGTTTTTTACTTCGCATCTTGATCTTTAAATCATTGTTAAGCCACATTGGATGGGATTTACTCCTTTTACTTTTTTTCCCCACATGGAATATGCTGTTGTGTATGTATATTTAGTAAGGATTTAAATGCTGTCCATTTATGTTCAGTGTTTTTACCCATCAGTTGTCTGTACTTTATATTGCTGCCCTTAGACCATTAAAATCTGCCCTTTTAAAATTAAGAGTTTTTGTTGGCCCCTTAAAATGTAGTTTTTTTAATTAAATCTCAAATGAGACTGTGTTGTGATCACTGTTTCCCAAAGGTTGCCCTATTCCAACATTTGATACTATATCAATATTATTTGTGATGACTAAATCTAAGATAGCTTCATTTCTAGTAGGCTTTTGTATAACCTGGGCCAGATAATGATCCCTGAGTGTACTCAAGAACCTGCTCCCCTTAGCTGAACTGCTGGTCTCATTAATCTAGTTTATTTCAGGGTAATTAAAATCTCCCATTATTAGAACTTGCCCATGCTTAACTGCATTTCCAATCTGTAGCAATAATTGTATTTCCTCACTTTCAGCTATATTTGGGTGTTTATAAGCATACTCCTAGTAATATTCTTTTGGAATTTGCTGCTCCGCTATTTAACTCTACCCACAAACATTCAACTTAATCACTAGGTCCACCATAAATATCTTCTCTGACTATAGCCATAAATTCAGGCTTATCATACAGACAAATCACTCCTCCTCTTTTACCATTGCCTCTATCTTTCCTAAATAGGTTATACCCATCCAGATTAACAGTCCAGTCATGAGATTCATCCCACCACAATTCGGTAATGCCTATTAAATCCAATTTTTCATTTATTGCTAATAATTCTAACTCTCTCATTTTTCCTGGCAAGCTTCTGGCATTAGCAAGCATACACCTTATGTTATAAACCACTGTACTTGAGTTACTTTGTACTAACTCCCTATTGACTATACTACCCCTCCCCCATCTCCTCCCCTATGAATTGTTAATTCATCCCTTATAATACTGCTCCAGCCTTTCTACCATCCTTTCCCCTAGAACAAAAGCTCCCTCATCATCAAGGTGCAATCCATCCCTGCTGTAGAGATTGTACCGAAGTGAGAAGTCAGCCCAGTGCTCTAAAAACCCAAGCCCCTCCTTAGTGCACCACAGCTTTAGCCACGCATTAACCTCCCTAAGCTCCTTCTGCCTCCCCGGGCTAGCACGTGGCACTGGTAGTATCTCAGAAAATACTACCTTGGAGGTCCTTGCATTCAGCTTATTACCTAGTTCTCTAAAATCATTCTTGAGGAGACTCCATCTTCCACTAACTTTGTCATTGGTACCAATATGTACCAAGACCGCCAGTTTATTTCCTGCCCCTCTCAATAATTTGTCTACCCGATCCACAACATGACGAACCCGAGCACCCGGGAGACAGCAAACTGTTCGATTGCTGGGATCTGGGTGACAAATAACCCTGTCTACATAATTAACAGGGTCCTTGTTTACACTTGCTTGATAACTCACTGATACAAAAAGCTACTAAAACTAGAAATTAGGCTATCTTGGATTTAGTTATTACAAATAGTATTGATATGGTATCACCCCCTGAAATAGGGCGCAGCTTTGGGAAACAGTGATCACAACACAGTCTAATTTGAGATTGAAATAAAAAAACAGAACTGTAAGGGGTCAACAAAAACTCTTAATTTTAAAAGGACAGATTATAAGGGCAGCAATACAACATATAGACTGGAACAAAGAATCCAATGTAACTTAACAATGATTTAAAGATCAAGATATGGAGTAAAAAACAGGCATTTGTATTGTATACAAACAAGAGGGGGCAGAGACTGCTTCACGAATGTACAAGGAAATTAGCAAGGCTTGCAAAAGAGTTATTAGACTGGATAAAATAGAACATGAATGATTAGTTGCAATAGAGAGTATGACTAACCCTAATATATTAATGGGAAGAAGGCCAGGAAGGAAGCTATAGGGACAGTACAATGTGAAACAGGCCGTCTGATAATTAGTGACCAGGAAAATGCAGATGAGATAAATAGGTTATTTTCTTTGATATACACAAGGGGGATACCAGTGCTTGGGACACTGCAACATAATGGAGCTACATGTGCTGATCATTGCTGTAAAAAAAGATTGCATGTTTTTGGTTCTATAGTTACCCAAAAGAATATTGCCATTAGGAAGGGGATAGAAACTAGGGGCAGTAATAATGTATTTTTGTCTAACAAATGGACTTCCATTAATTATTTATTCCTGTGTCTGGCAGATTGTGCCATGACTATGCTCCCTATTATCAGTGGTCTCTCTCTTAACTAATGCACTTTGGAGTCTTTCAACTGTTTTAACTCCTCTCTGCTTTATTTTCCTAGGGACTCTATTGGTGCATTATTCTCATCCACCTTATCACAGTTACATATAAGAGTTGTATACTGACATGCCACCTTATCACCTGGATGCCAGTCCCCAAGGGGTGGAATAGTATAATCCAGCTTTAAGACAAATAAAAAATACCCTGCTATATCACGAGGCTCCTAAAATAAGGGATGGCGCTGTGAAAAGCTGGTTCAGCTGAAACATTCAGGCACTCAACGCATGGATGAGCCTATGACATCATCAATATGGGACTTAGTAACTGACACAGAAAGTCGCCCACTACCGTTCCAGAGGACCCTGCTGGATCTACTGCCAAAATCTCCCCCTGAGGAATCCTTTATCTGGAAGGAGGAACATGTGTCGGGCTGCAGTTGAGAAGGTTGTGCCATGGCGTGCAGGATTGAGTGAGCTCTTCTACTGGAAAACAGCAAGTCCTTCTCCACGCACCGAAAATGTAGTTAGGGTAAGTCCTTAGGCGACTACATTGAGGCTATGAGGGAATCTAGAAGGTTGATTAATGTTTGTTATTTTCTCTTCCCTTTATACTGCCACTTTATACTGCGGTACAGTGGGAAACACTTGGATTTTCTGTTCTCTATTTCTTTATGGGAATTTGTACCCTATTGTATTACTCCAGCAATATGTAGGCAGCATTAGATTAGACCACATGATACTGGTCCTTCATTGATTTATATTGCAATTCCTGATTTCTATCATTTTCTAGCATTTACTATATCCTTGCCTATGTGATCACTTAGTATCAGGACCCACATTAGCCTACCACGACCATTACCGGGTTGGATGGTTATAGATTTTCTGTACATTCATTACGATACTGTCTGGCTATGTATACTATGATCCTTTTCTGACCTGTGAATTAGACATCTGCACCGTTTATAGTATTCTTTTCATATGGTTGCCACCAGGACGTGTCTAAACATACAGACTACCATACCTACCAATTTGAGCACTAACGACACACAGCTACATTCATTCATATCTTATTCTTAGCGAACATAACCTCTTGTATCACATTATTGTTATCGAATGTTGCAACAAACATTCTATTAGCATCAACATCTAGTTACATGTTGATACACTTTGACCAAGGATATACAGTAGCGCTTATCCTGGTACTGCAGCAACATATGTCTTAATATGCAGTATTATAACGCACATTCTAATCCCTGCTGTCCTTCCTTCACCTGCCGGCACCCGGTATATGCTAATGATGCAGCGCGCATGTGACGTCACATGCGCGCCGGCGCTGGGTCAAGGAGCGGAGGCCGGAGCACAAGCAGGTAAGTGAGGGAAGAGGGGGGAGGTATTTAGGGGGGTTAAGGTGGAGGAGGGGGGTTTAGGGGGGTTTAGGTTGAAGAGGGGGGAGGGAAAGAGACACGGGGGGTAGAGAGACACACGTGGGTTAGAGACACACGGGGGGGTTAGAGACACACGGGGGGGTTAGAGACACGCGGGAGTTAGAGAGACAAGTGGGGGTTAGAGAGACACAGGGGGGTTAGAGACACACGGGGGGGGGGGGGGGGAGAGTGACTCGAGTATAAGCCGAGGGGGCCCTTTTTTGCCTTAAAAAAAGGGCTGAAAAACTCGGCTTATACTCGGGTATATACGGTATCTACAATAAATATACAATAAATACTATCTATATACTATACATGTAATATACAATAAATACTATCTATATACTATACATCCCCCTATCTATCTAATATACAATACATGCTATCTATATATAGCAACCTTAATTCTAAGCTACAATAAAATAATTAAGACCACTTACCTTTGAGATGTTTCTTCAGATCACTAACCTAGGGTAAAAAAGATTAAAAAAATTAATACAACACGTTTACATGAAATAAGTAAACATTCTAAACATTCTAAATATTCTAAATATTATACTCACCTTTCCAGCATGTCACGTCCCAGTATGTCACGTCCCAGCATGTCACGTCCTCCATGTTTGCCTCTGCGGCGCTGCTCCTGTTAAAAAAAAAAACATAACATTAGCACAGAAACATAAACCTAAAACAAAGTGAAATAAACACAATCTACATTGTACTTACCTCCCCGCGATGTCTCCGGCCTCCTGTTCTTCTGCTCCTGAAGCATCCGCCCGTAAAAAAAAAAACGACACACATCCGCTCTGGCGGTTGTCTCCGACGCTAATGAGCTTCCTACGGAGTGTTCCAGAATAAAATTGTCAATGGCGGCTTCTGATTGGCTGAAAAGTCTGTCTATCAAATTCAGCCAATGAGAAGACCCCAATTGTGAACCAATGAAAAAAGTATTCCACAATGATTGGATAACACACCTGTAAATCTTTATTTGAACCAATCCTAAGGCTTTATTGCCATCAGCCAATCACAATGGAATATACCCCCACATACTGATTGGTGAAGACATCTGCGCCTTCCCATTGGCTGTAATATTGATTAATATTAACAATAGCCAATGAGAATGCGCAAATCCTTCACCAATCAGTATGTGGGGGTGTATTCCATTGTGATTGGCTATTGTCAGTGCAACCAATCAGAATGCACAGAGGCTCCAACCAATCACCCTGTGGGGGTGTATTCCATTGTGATTGGCTGAAAGCATCTGCGCCTTGTGATTGGTTTAAATATAGATTGACAGGTGCATTATCCAATCAGAGTGGGATTTTAGGGTGTATCCCTTTCTGATTGGTTCACACATTGGCGCCTCCTGATTGGGTGAATTTGATAGACAGCGTTTTCAACCAATCAGAAGGCGCCATTGCCTATTTTCTTCCGGAAAAGTCTCCGGGATACTCATTAGCGTCGGGGATGTCCGTGAGTGCGGATGTAAGTATATATATATATCTTTTTTTTTATACAGGGCGTGGCAGAAGAGGAGCTGGAGGAGGCCGGAGACATCGCGGGGAGGTAAGTACAATGTAGATTATGTTTATTTTGTTTTTATGTATGTGTATTAATGTTATGTTTTTTTTAACAGGTGCCGCTCCGAAGAAGGTTCAAAGAATAAAGACGGGACATGCCGGAAAGGTGAGTAGAATATTTAGAATGTATAGAATGTTTATTTATGTACTGTAAACATGTTGCACTAATTATTATTATTTTTTTTCCGTAGGTGGCTGATCTGAATGTACATCTGCAAAGGTGAGAGGTCTTAATTATTTTATTTTAGCTTAGAATTAGATTATTTTATATATAGATAGCATTTACTGTATGTTAGCTAGGGGTATGTGTTTTATATAGATAGCATAGAATGTATTGTATATTAGATTGTGGAATTTATTTAGATAGATTGGGGGATGTTTATTATATAGATAGGATGTATATTAGATTATGGCATTTATTTAGATAGATTGTGTGATGTATATTAGATAGGGGTGTATTGTATTGTATTGTATTTGTATTGTATTGTATTGTCTTTGTATTATATGTATTTCCTTTTCAGGTGTGTAATTTTTTTTTTCTGTAGTGTTCCATTTTTTTTTTTGTGACTTAGGTTTTTTTATTTTCTGTAATGTAAATTTTTTTATTTTCTGTAATTAGAGTGGTGGTGGTTATTAGGGGGTAGGTAAGTAGTGTAGGTGTTAATAGGTTAGTGTAGAGGGTGTTTAGTTGATATTTAATGTTTTATTGGGTGGGTATAGTGCAGTGTAGTGTTTATACTTAGTGTCATGATGGTCCTTGAGGACCATCATGTCACTTATGTGGTTAATGAAGTGTTGTAACAGGCCCATAATGGTCTTTATATACCCTTATGGGACTGATGGGGTTAAATAGAGGCTTATGAGGGTCTGTATGGACACACATGAGTGAGGGGGTTAATGAAGTGCATATGGGGGTCTGTATTGACCCCCATGAGTGACAGGGATAATGAAGGGCTTATGGGGGTCTGTATGTACCCCCATGAGTGACAGGCTTAATGAAGGGCTTATGGGGGTCTGTATTGACCCCCATGAGTGACAGGGTTAATGAAGGGCCTATGGGGGTCTATATTGACCCCCATGAGTGACAGGGTTAATGAGGGGTTTATGGGGGTCTGTATTGACCCCCATGAGTGACAGGGTTAATGAAGGGCTTATGGGGGTCTATATTGACCCCCATTAGTAACAGGGTTAATGAGGGGCTTATGTGGGTCTTTATTGACCCCCATGAGTGATAGGGTTAATGAGGGGTTTATGGGGGTCTGTATTGACCCCCATGTTTAACAGGGTGATAGTGTATATTTGTTTTCTTTAACAACGGGTCCTTTAAGGACCTCTACGGTCCTTTAAGGACCTGTAACGTGGGAATTTGGAATTTTCCTTGCAGCTGGGGTCCCCGATAGCGTGCAATCGGGACCCCCACTGAGATCGTTAATGTGGGGTTAATGCAGGTCTCCGAGCTTATCTCGGATCCATCCTTGGGTAAGTTGTACGTGGCTGGGCTGTGAGCCTCATTTTTGTTTTTTTCGGCGGCCATTTTTTCACTCGCTTAGGGGATTTTCATGTGTCTGAACTCGGGAATTTGGACTTAAATGGAGGTGTAACTTCACTTTCAGAGGTCCTGGGTGCCCCCCCCCCCCTTGCTATGGGTAGGTTTTTATGTAATTTTTGTGAGTATTTGGTGTGTTTTCACTGTTTTTAGTTAAGCGCGGGTCCGCTGTTATAGTTGTATTTTTAGTGCGTATGGGTGTTTGTTACGTTAAGGTTGGTTCTGAGGTGGGTTTTTTTTCTAAGTCGTTCTTATGGTGTTTAACGTCTCACCTCGCTACGCAAGGCTCGCCAGCAATGAGCTCCTTCGGCGCTCATTGCCTCTCATTGCCTAAGTGCTATGATTTAACGGCTCGCCTCGCTACGCGAGGCTCGCCAGCAATGAGCGCCTTTGGCACTCATTGCCTAAGTGCTACGGTTTAACGGTACACAGTTCACAGTTTGGTTGCCACTACCTTATTGGATTAAATTCCGCTTTCTTTAGATTGTGGGAGTTTTGGATTGCCCTCACACACCGCAGTCTATTTTCCTTATAATGGGGCTACACTGCCTTCACCAAATAATTGGTTAAAGCAGGAATAAATCCAGAAGAGGTTGGAAAAAATAAATGTTAATAAAGCCCCAGGTCCTGATGGAATACATCCAAGGGCACTGAGAGAACTGGGATCTGTAATAAGAAAACCATTATATCTAATTTTCAAGATTCACTCAACACAGGGTTTCTATCCAAATGACTGGCGAAAAGCAGAGGTGATGCCTATATTTAGGTAGGGAGCAAGAGCAAATCCGGGGAATTGTAGACCAGTGAGCCTCACTTCTGTAGTGGGATAGCTTTTCGAAGGGTTAATAATAAATTATATACAAGAATATGTCTATTTGAAACATGGATTTATGAGGGATAGGTCATGTCAAACACCTCTAATTAGTTTCTATGAGGAGGTTAGTAGGAACCTGGATCAAGGCAACTCAGTGGAAGTGCCTTGCAAAGGCTTTTGATATAGTGCCACATAGAAGACTATTGTGCAAACTAAGGGATACAGGAATTGCAGTAAATGTCTGCTCATGTATCAAGAGCTGGCTAAAAGACAGGAAGCAAAGGGTTCTGGTAAATGAAACATATTCTGATTGTACTAATGTGGTAAGTGGGGCTCCTCAGTATCCAGGTTCAGTATTAGGTCCACTCCTTGTTTACATATTTATTAATGACTTAGAGGTGGGACTGGAAAGTAGTGTCTCCATTTTTGCTGATGACATAAAGTTGTGCAATGTAATTAAATCAGATAATGATGTACGTTCCCTCTAAAGGGAGTTACATAAATTAGAGGAATGGTCATCAAAATGGCAGATGAGATTTAATATGAATAAATGTAAAGTTATGCATCTGGGAATGAAAAATAGCCATGCAATTTATAATCCTAATGGAGCAAATCTAGGGGTATCAGATATTGAAAGGGATTTCAGAGTGCTTGTGGACAACCACCTAGGTAAGAGTGCTCAAAGCCAAGCAGCAGCTGCAAATGCAAATAAAATATTAGCATGTATTAAGAAGGGTTTAGAAGCAAGGAGAGCAAATATAATTCTGCCACTATACATATCCCAGGTACGCACTCATTTGGAATATGGGCACCACTTCATAAAAAGGACATTTTAAAGCTGGAAAAGGTACAGAGGAGGGCAACAAAACTAATAAGGGGAATGGAAGGGCTAAGTTATGAAGAAAGACTAACCAAAATAAGCTTATTTTCTCTTGAAAAAAGGTGTCTAAGAGGAGATATGATTACATTATATAACCACTTTCAGGGTCAGTATAATGCTTTGTAGAGTGAGCTTTTTGTTCCAAGAGGTTTTCAACTGACAAGAGGACATCCTTTGAGGTTAGAAGTAAAAAGATTCCACCTTAAAGAAAGAAAAGGGTTCTTCACAGTAAGGGTGGTTACTCTGTGGAACTTTCTACCAAAGGAGGTGATGACAGCAGATTTGAAAGATCAATTAACTAATCCGCATATTGCAGATCAGAGGAGATCTTAAAATGTTGAACTTTTTTCAACCTCAATTACTATACAACTATGTAAAAAGCAGTCCTAACATATTTAGGGTTAACAGTGTAATATAATTTATTGTCCATGTGGAAAAAAAACTGAATGTATCTCTATGAACACTTACTATAACACTATTGGATCGAACAAGCTATAAGTCACCTGATACCAATATAATTAGCTACCTGATACCAGTATACTAAGGGCCTCATTCTATTAACGGCCGTAGGAGATGCGTGGCAGCAAGGACCGGCCGCAGGCTATTTGCCTATGCTATTCCCTTCCGGCCGAGGGCTCCGGCAGGCTTGCGGCCGGAGCCCTGTTATCCCTTGCGGCCGCACGCGCAGAAGGAAAGCCTTTGATCTTACACGGCCGCAAGAGTTTCGGCCGCAAGAAAGCCCTGGTTGCTATTCAATTGCTACGGGAACCCTCGGCTAAAACCGAGCCGCAGCTTACTTGCACCAAAAAGGTCCCGTAAGCACACAATTAAGCACATAATAAAGCCATCCTGCACTCCGATGAGACGATAAAGTGATTGGAGGTGTTAGCATTCATAGCACAACATTCCCCTACACTCAAATCTGAAAATCATTTTTATTTTAATTCATGTCAAATATCCGTGGACAAAGTCCCGAGGTCTTGGAGCACCTCAGACCCGCCAAGGCTGCGGGACGGAAAACTAACCGTTAATGAAATATCGGATTTGGGCGATGTGCAAGCTTGAGAGGGTGTTGCTATTAATCCTCATGTCCCCCATTATGATGCCTATCATTTACAGAGCTTTACAGTGCCATCTTGAATTTATATTTGCATTTACAGTTTTCTGACTTTGCGGCCGTTTGCATGATATGCGGCCGGCCGTAAGGGGGATATCCTTGCGGCGCCGTCCATTTGAATAGCAAGGTAGAAGTAGCTCTACACGGGGCCGTAAGACGGCCGCAAGGAATCTCAGCTTTGCGTCCATTTTACGTCCGATAATAGAATGAGGCCCTTAGTATATAGCCTTGGGTTATCCATTATTTACCAATTATTTTAGGTTTATATTGAAGGGGTAGGATGCTAGTTAGATGTTGTGGGAATTTTTTATAGTTAGACAGAGAGTCCATACATAGGACTTGTCATTACGTCTATAATCTATAATATACTTTATATTCCCACACCCATTAAGGCTGAGGTGTAGGTATCCGGTCATTTAAACTGAACAACAAGATTCTTACTTAACAAATATCAAGACCAAGGGTTGGAAATATTGCATCCCTCCACTTGGAGTATATGCTAATTGTGTCAACTGTGAGCAATATTTTCCATACAATTTTCCTTTTTTTAATTTTTTACTTTCCCTAGTTTTTATAGTAGTTTTTAATTGTCGCTGTTTTTTAGATTAAATAAAATGTATTTCATTTTTATATCATTCCCAATATATTCTGAATTTGTGACTTTGAGTGGCAAACACTCATGGGAAGCCTAGTATTCCTCATATCAATATAACAGGTAATGCTGCTTGCCACACAAAGTAAGTTTTTTGGTTGTGTGAGTACCTTCGGCGATCATTGCGAGCCTCTCGGTTGGTGTATTTTTGGTTATCAGAGTTCCTTTGGCGCTCATTGTAAGGTTTGCGCTGATCGCCTTTTGGCGCACATTGCAAGCCTCTCCCCTTCTGTAGTTTTGCTCCTCTAAACACTGTTGGAGCTCCTTGTGAGGCGAGGGCTGAGGGCTGAGCGTTTATTGTGATCCTGTCATCTGTTTTTTTAATGATAATTAATTACTAAAATCATAAATTAATATTTTTGTAATTAATATATGCAGGAAGCAATATGCTGAAGAGCTAACAATCTGTTTTGATGTTCCTGCAGCATACAATGTAGATTTGCATTGTTGTGGAGCTGAGGTGTAAGTGTCAGCAATGTGTGCAGTGTGTAGTGTAAATAGATTGTGTGTGCGAGGGTAAACCGTTTATTTAGCTGTGTAGTTCCGCATTTTTTAATGGTAATGTTATTAATTGCAAGTTAGTGTTGTAAAATGGCTGCGATTGTGTATGTGTTACGCGGGTGTGGAGCATTTTGCGTCCTTCCTAATACTGTGTTTTGCACCTTGTATGGTTCTGTGTAAAAGTCGTATGTGCCTGGCGGTGTTTTGCGTGCTTAAGGGTCGTGTGGCCTTGTTTTGTTTTTTTTCGGCTGCCATTTTTTCTCTCGCTTAGGGGATTCTCGAGTGGCGAAAGTCTTGAAATTGGACTTAAATTTGCGTGTAACCTCCCTCCCAGACATCCTGGCTGTCCCCCCTTGCTGTGTGATTTTTTATTTTTTTTGTATTTTGTGTGTTTTTTGTTTTTTTTCCGCAGTGCGTGGTTCGGCCGTTAAATTCGAATTTTTGTGGCTCGTATTTTTTTTTTTTTATAAGTTGCGGTTTCCTTTGGTAAGTGTTACGGGCCGTAATTTTTTCGAGACGATTTTTTCAAAGTGCTACGGGTCTCGCACTGTGAATTGTGTATTTGAGTTTTGTTGAGGTGTAGTTCCTCGAGTGGTAGGTACGATGCGCAAGTCGTGCGGGGTTGTAGGGAGGAGCGCCTACAGCGCTCATCTCCACCAGTGCAGTGCGCACCTTCAGCGCTCCCTGCCTAAGTCGTTCGGGGTCGTAGGGATGAGCACCTCAGCAGCACCATTTATCCCCAACCCCCCAGGCCCCCTCAGCAGCACAATTCACCCCCAACACATCCAGGCCCCCCCTAGCAGCAATATTCACCCCCAGGCCCCCTGAGCAGCACCATTCACCCCAACACCCCCAAGCCCCCCTCAGCAGCACCATTCATCCCCCAAACCCCTCAGCAGCCATATTCACTCCCCAGGGCCCCTTTAGCAGCAATATTCCCTACTCAACCCCCCATGCACCCTCGGGAGCACCATTCACCCCCAAAACCCCCAGGGCCCCCATAGCAGCATCATTCACACCCCAAAATAAAATAGGGCCCCCTTGTTGCACCATTCATTCCCAAACCCTTCAGTAGCCATATTCACCCTACAACAACCCCAGGCCCCCCTCACCAGCACCATTCACCCTCCAACACCCTCAGATGCCCTATTCACTCACCAACCCATCAGACCCCCCTCAGGAGCAATTTTCACCCCAACCCCCTCATCAGCAATATTCATCCCTCCCCCCTTGCCCCCTCAGCAGCAACATTCACCGCCAAGCCCCCAGGCCCCCTTCAGGAGCAATATTCACTCCCCACCCCCCCCCCCCCCAGGCCCCCGCAGGAGCACCATTCACTCCTCCCAAAAAAAAAAACAGGCCCTCCTCAGTAGCATCATTCACTCCCCTTTCAAAAAACAGGGCTCCTTTGTCACACCATTCATCCCCCAAGCCCCTCAGCAGCCATATTGACCCCCCAGGGGCCCCTTAGCAGCACCATTCACCCCCCTCAAAAAAAATACAGCACCCCCTCCCACTCAGGAGCAACTTTCACCGCCTCACAACCCCCAGGGCCCCTTGTCACACTATTCCCCCCCTCCCCCTCAAGCACACTTCATTCACCACTCATCTTACTTGTGCCTTGAAGTCCCAGTCCCAGATTCCATTGCTCAGAGGTTAGCGGGAGCTTCATACTGGAGGGTCACGTGACATCATTAAGAATTCCCCTTGCCTGCAGAAACTCCGGCAGGGGAATGATACCCAACCTCTGAGCAATGGGATCCGGAACAGGGACTGCAAGGCACAAGTAAGAGGAGGGGAGGTGAATGAAGTGCTGGGTGCTTGTGGGGGTGAATAGTGTGACAAGGGGCCCTTGGGTACTGATGGGCACCTCACAGAGCAAGGGTCCTGGTGCAAAGCACCGGCTGCACCGGCGGTAGATCATGGGTTACCTACCGCCATCACCTACAACTTCTTGAGCGATTCTGAACCATCCTCAATATCCACTGGAGTGACCAAGTCATCAACACTGAAGTCCTAGAACAGGCAGGATTCATTGGCATTGAGGCCTTGTTGTTGAAGACACAGTTGCACTGGGCAGGACACATTTCTGGGATGGAGGGTGATCAGCTTCCAAAGATTATGCTATATGGTTCGCTCACCAGTGACAGTCGTGACACAGTAGGACCGAAGAAGAGGTACAAGGACTTGTTGAGTCTTTTGATGCTTGTCATATTGACCATCATCGATGGATGCCTTTAGCTTCAGACCGCAAGGTCTGGACAAGTACCATTAACCAGGTCCTCTGTCACTACAGCACCCAAACAAGAGCAAGTCTTCCCGTCCAACCACTGCGGTTGAGTCTGTATGTCCCCCATTGGCCTCCTCAGCCACCTGAGAGCCGCAGATGTGGAAAATATATTTTTTAAATATTCGTTTGTGAAGCCAAGCCAAACATAAAGATAACATTTTTAAAATACAATGTTTGACACATGCCAAAAAGTAGGGGGGTTGTTTATGAGTTTCAAATCTTATATACAGTACATGGTGCTTTTATTAAAACACCATACAAGATTGAAAACTCACAAGCTTACAATTAAAGGAATTATTGTAACATAAAGAGAAGTAATTAATGGAAGAAACAAGGCCTTGGCAATAAAAGATAGTAGAGGGTTAATTAGTGATTAAGGGTGTGGGTGTATCAGCTGTGAAAAAAATTGAGGTGATAGTACTAAACCTGCACAATAAATTAAAACAAATCATAGGTGGGTGTGGACAGGATAGGTGGGAGGGCATGTTACATGAATTCAGAGGCAGAAGAGTAGTGGCGTTTGAGGGTCTAGAGGAGAAAAAAACAAGGTAAATGGAACCGGCAAAATAGCAATTGGAGAGTGAGATTCTGCTGAGTGGATGGGATGAGGCCCAATGGTATTTGCAGATGCTCCTGTAGAAGTGACTGATTTAGTCCTGATGGCAGATAGAACTGGAAAAAGTAAGTAAGCAATCTTATGGATTGTTCTTCAGTGCAGTTTTCATTGAAGGGCACAAGTGAGCTAAAAGAGGATGCTCTCAGAGTGGATAATATCTAAATCCATAGAACTACCTATTAAGGATAGTTCATTCTCTGCCTGAGCACCTCTATTGTTGTATTTCAGTGACCATACATACAGCCCTATCAAATTTGAAGCCCATATCGGCAAGCCCGCAAATGCTGCAGGCTTGAAATTCGGCTGCGTTACAGAGCTATTAAAGTCAACCATGCCGGGAGTTACGAGTTAGAGACGCAAGCACTTAAACCATTTGTCACACGTTGGATGTGTGGCCAGGAACATGATCAATTAGTCAAACCTATAGTTAAGGTTTTAGACAAAGCCAATGGCAAATGAGATCCTCATCATTACACCACTGAAAAACGGAGGTTAGATTTCAAAGCCTTACGGGTTTCAATGCGGGTTTCGATTGGACCCACATTCCAGAAATAATTCCATATTAATAAATCAGTAAAAATTATATTCTAGTCCATGCAAGTTCCATTATATGTATTAACACATTAATTGCCAGGATTGATATAACAAGGAAATTAAACAGTACAAAAGTATTTTATATTGCAGATTTGCAAGCTTGAGAATGTTGTGCTATTAATTTTAATACCTAACATCACTTTCGCTTTTTATTATAAGTACAGTAGTTTGTGCATATTTGCATTTACAGTGCTACGAATAGGAATTTACCCCATTTGCGTGTCCTCTCTAGTACCTGTTGGCTTTTTGGCTCCATTTGCGGGTTACGGGCTTGGACGCCAGTGAATTTGTTGCAGTTTAATAGCGTAATTGAATGTAACAGTTATGGGCTTGACAGAACAAAGGATTTGCAGCTGTGTAGTTCAATTTTCAACATCCCGTAGGTTTTTTTTGCCCTTACCCCGCAAGTCATTGGCAGGTTGCTTTACGGGGCCAATTTAATAGTCGCAAGTCTTACGGGCTACATTACAGGCTACGGTTTTACACGTTGAGGGAATTTAATAGGGCTGTAAGTACTCTATAATCATATAGCCAAGCTACGTAAAAAATATCTTTCATACTATACATAACTATATGATTTAACATAATCTATTGTTGAGCTTGCTTAAAACACAAAACGTGAAATTGTTTTGTTTTGTAAAAAATTTGTAAACATGATTAAATCAATAAAAATGAATGCTAAATGGAGATAAATAAGTTGAATTTTATCACATTGAACTAGTGGTGCTAATATTTCTTATACATCTTATGCAATGAATGATGGCATTATATAGCCAACCTAAGTAAACATCTCTTATCTTTCATACTATATTTATTGCAAATATTAGAAGATTCAATGAAAAAGTATGCTGTTATTAAAGTGTGTTTCTCAACAGATTCTGCCTAGTCTGCAAAGATAAAAAAAATTGAAATGGAATTTACTGCAGGACAGTAGCTTATTTAAAATGGTCTCTATATTATGCTGAAATACAATTGCATTTTGAAGGCTTTTCCTTTTTAAATATGTATTTCAGAATCCATGTGCCATGAACAAATGGAAAAAAAACAGCAGCCCATTACCAAAGTGAAGGCTAAAATTATGGCTTATCATTCTTTGAACAGATCCATTTCCTTTTTGCTTCCCATTTCCAGCACCAAATTTTAATGTAGTACATCTTTATCTGAAATTGTGTTTTATCTGAAACGTAGTCTGTACACTGAACTTTCAAACTTGGATGTGCTCTGCTATAAGCTTTTTTGAAAATTGTAAGCAAGTCATGTCCTTTACTCGCAAAGCATATATATAAAGAGTGAGGTAGTCATGAGTATCACAGTATAAAGTGATGCCTTTTTTATTGAACAAACATATTCATTAGAATGATGAGCTTATGAGACATGTATCTCTCTTTATCAAGTCAAAAGCAAAAAGGTAACACTTTATACTGTGATAGCCTTTATATATATATATATATATATATATATATATATATATATATCTATATATATATATATATATATAAATATATATATATATATATATATATATATATATATATATATATATATACATATATATATATACCGTATATACTGAAGTATAAGCCGACCCGAGTATAAGCCGAGGCACCTATTTTACCATAAAATACTGGGAAAAATGAGTGACTCGAGTATAAGCCGAGGGTGGGAAATGTGCTGCCCCCTGTGTCCCTCTTGTGCCCTCTGTGTCCCCCTCTTGTGTGCCCTTTTCTTGTGTCCCCCTCTCTCTCCCCTGTGTCTCTTTTCCCCTCTCCCTCCCCGGTGTCTCTTTTCCCCTCTCCCTTCCCGGTGTCTCTTCACCCCTCTCCCTTCCCGGTGTCTCTTCACCCCTCTCCCTTCCCTGTGTCTCTTCCCCCTCTCCCTTCCCTGTGTCTCTTCCCCCATCCCTTATCACCCTCCTCATTCTCAACCTCCCTCCTCAAGCCCCCTCCTCATTCTCAACCTCCCTCCTCAACCCCCCTCCTCATCCTCAACCCCCTCCTCAACCCCCCTCCTCAACCTTCCTCCTCAACCTCAACCCCCTCCTCATCCTCAACCTTCCTCCTCATCCTCTCTCCTCATCCTCCCTCCTCATCCTCAACCTCCCTCCTCAACCCCCCTCCTCATTCTAATCCCCTCCTCAACCTCCCTCCTCAACCCCCCATCCTCAACCCCCCATCCTCAACACCCTCCTCAACCCCCCTCCTCAACCTTCCTCCTCAACCTCAACCCCCTCCTCATCCTCAACCTTCCTCCTCATCCTCTCTCCTCATCCTCCCTCCTCATCCTCAACCTCCCTCCTCAACCCCCCTCCTCATTCTAATCCCCTCCTCAACCTCCCTCCTCAACCCCCCATCCTCAACCCCCCATCCTCAACACCCTCCTCAACCCCCCTCCTCATCCTCAACCCCCTTCCTCATTCTAAACCCCCTCCTCAACCTCCCTCCTCAACCTGAACCCCCCATCCTCATCCTCAACCCCCCTCCTCATTCTAAACCCCCTCCTCAACCTCAATCCCCCCATCCTCAACCATATCCTCATCCTCAACCCCCCATCCTCAACCCCGCTCCTCATCCTCAATCCCCTCCTCAAGCTCCCTCCTCAACCTCAACTCCCCCATCCTCATCCTCAACCCGCAACATCCTAACCCCCCATCCTCATCCTAAACCCCCATCCTCATCCTAAACACCCCCCGCCATCCTCATCCTAAACCCCCCTGCCATCCTCATCCTAAAACCCCCTCCTCCCTTTACCCCATCTCATCGTAAACCCCCCTCCTCACTTTACCCCTCTAAATACCTCCCCCTCTCCCTTTCCCCTCATTTACCTCTATCTGCAGTTTCTCATCCGGCCTCCACGCTTCTTCCTGCGTCTAGACCCGGCCAATGCTAATGACGTGGCTCGCAACTGGCCTCACGTCATTAGCATATACCGGGTACCGACGCAGGAAGGAGCAGAGGCTGGAGGGGAAAGGGAGAGGGGGAGGTATTTAGAGGGGTAATGTGAGGAGGGGGGTTTAGAATGAGGAGAGGGGTTTGAGGATGAGGAGGGGGGAGGGAAAGAGACACGGGGGATTAGAGAGTCATGGGGGGGTTAGAGAGACACGGGGGGGAGGGAGTGACTCGAGTATAAGCTGAGGGGGCCCTTTATAGCCTTAAAAAAGGGCTGAAAAACTCGGCTTATACTCGAGTATATACGGTATATAAGAAAAAGCTGATTATTGCAGTATATAGTGATACCTTTTTTATTGGATAAACATGTTAATTTATTATTGCAAGCTTTCGACAGATAATCTCCCTTCATCAAATCTGGGGCAGTACTGGATGTACCAGAAAAAGGCAAACTATCTGTTCAGAGTTTAGCTTTGGACACAGATAAGCACCATAAATAATGTCATATGAGTCTGTAGAGCAGGTTTAGATAAGAGCACAGCAGAACCATAACTTAGGGCCATAAAGATCCCCACAGTTTGTGGATAAGAAAAACATCAATTGAACATGGAGAATATGTTACAGACCATGAGTCATAAAGCATTTTGGTAATTAATCCTAAAGCCATATTTAACGCAATATGTTTTGAATCAAAAAATTTAATAATTTTTTATTCAAAAGTGTTCAGCTCTTGGATAGTTTTAAAATGTTTTTTGAGTATTTTGATTTTCAATTTTTGAAAATTGAAAATTGGTTATTCTGTTTGAAATGATGTCCAACTGGGGTACAGTGACTGTCTTCAATGTGATTTGTGATGGAAAGTTTGGGCAGTTTCATCCTTAGTTGTCATTTTTGACTGGTTTCCCCAATGTAACCACCCCTTTCACATACAGTACATTGTAGTATGTACACTACATTGGATGAAGTACATGAAAATGAGCCCCTGATGTTATAGGTCTTGTTGTTATGTGTGGCTGTATCCTCTCTACAGATGTGTTTGCATAGTCTGCAGTGAGTTTTATTGCAAGGTTTGGTGCGTTTTTTCTCAGTCTGGTCATATGAGAAACAGATGATCTAACAGTAGTATCTATAGGGTTTGTGAACATATGGGAATAAGAATCTCTTTTCCAGGTCAGCCATAAATAGATCGGTATATTGTGGTACCACTTTGGGACCCATTGCAGTTCCCAATATTTGTAGGTCAACATGATGATAGCTGAAGGTGAAATAGTTGTGAGCCAGTAGTTTGGCCATAGTATCAGGGTTATTTTTTATGTATGGCTCTGGGTGTGTGCAGACAGAAACATAACACTTAAGTTCCATCTTTGTGTGGGATGTTGCTGTAAAGAGATTAAACATGGTTACAAGCAGTAAATTAATCTGAGTTTGTTGAGAAAGTCAGTGATCTCTTGTATATAGCTGCTGGTGTTTGTAACTTGTGGCTTAAGGATGTTTTCAAAAAGGCCAGATAACTGTGTGTCCATATGTAAGTAAGTATAAGCTTCTCCAATTCTTGTTGTACATTCTTAAGAAATGTTTGGGTAAGTTTACTGAATTGAATGGCATATTCTTCTCTAGGGTCCTGGTTCAGTTTCTTGTAGTAAGTATTGTCTATCAGGTGTCTGTTTCCTTCTTGTATATAGTCCTGAGTGTTTATTATGACAGCTCCACCACCTTTGCCTGCTGGTTTGATAGTGATGTTAGGATTTCATTTTAAGCCCTCTATGATAGCTCCTTCTAATGGAGAGAGATTGTGTAAGCCTCTTTTCTTGGGATATTAGCAATGATGCAGTTCTCAGGCGAAAGTTTTCTTTGCAGCTTTCCAATTTAGGGTTGCGTCCAGAGGCGTGGAGTGAAGTGTATGTTCTTTTACTTGCTGTTTTAATCCAGTGATGTTGTGGTATCTGCCTGTCATGCCCCATTGGGGAGGGGACCACATTCACCCCCAAACCTCCTACTTTCAGCTACAGTACACCCCATGGATTGTGAGAGTTTGGATTATCTCAGGACCCAGTATGCCAATTCAGATCAGCCCAGCCAACGCCATATAGATTTTAGTCCCTTTCATTAGAACCAAGCAGAACTTTAGGTTGCAAAAATAATTAAAAGTTTTTCTTCTGGAATGACATATAAACAGTGTTTATGTATATACAGAGCATACCTTTACTGGCAACAAGGGAACATATTTATTCAATATTATAATCAATCAGTGAAAAAAACAATGACCAATCATAGTAGTGTCTTCCCTGTCCCACATGATATTACATTACTAGGAGGTCATAGTTATTAATTACCCTCTCCCGGACAAGAGCCTGAATGGCTAATAGATTTGTTCCTTCTATTTTTCTGTCATCTCTCTATTACTCTACAGGGGATAGTCAGTCACAAGAGGCACAGTGACAAACAGTCTGAACAGGTATGTGTACCCCTTAAACTACTAACAAGTCTGGACATCTCCTGATTTTGGTCTGTAACCTACACACACTGTTGAACCCTACATGTCAACCATCTTGTACAATGCAATAATGACAGCAGTTATATTTCTTCATTAAAACAAACAGTAACAGCCAACAAAGTCCCAATGTCCATATGGTGGTGACAGCCCAGAAAGGCCATTTGTGCTGGGGCTCAGAGGGTTTTACCCTAGCCCTAAAAGTGATCCATGACACCACCGTGTTGTGGAAATATTCTGGGAGGCTCAGTATGTATATAAATACATACACATATATATTATATTTATTAAAACATGTAGAAATATATTTTAGGATTATGTATACATAGTACCAGAGCAGATTAATAACATTCAAGTGTGAATATATTTAACAGCTGGGTCTGTCAATGTAGCTGTCTTCAGCACCTTCTCGAATTTGTTAGTTGGGATGGTAAGATGCAGGTTTATTCATATCAGGCAAAGAACTCTAATATAACTGCTTGAGCTATTCTTATCGACCAATGAGTATTTACTTTTGTTTGTTACAGACAATTCCTTCAACTTTCCAGTAAATGTAATCAACAAATTGTACAGTTAAAACATAATTTGTTAGTTCTATATTTTTAAAAACACAATCTGTAAAAAAAATGTCTTTTATTCAACTCTTTCAGGGTCAAAAAACATTTACAAAAAAAATAAACAAAAATAACTTCTCAAAGAAAATGTGCCACAAAAAAATATGGGGGCTCCTTTCCAGAAAATCATAATATGCACAAAAGCCATTGCACAAACATACGGTGCAACATCCCATTTCTAGTTGTCAGAGCAGATCACATGACCCCAAAGAGAAAAACAAACCAGATAGTGTGAATATCGGTTTGCTCTTAACTAATTAACTGTCATGTTTTAAAGAATAGTTGTTGAAAAGGACACGTAATTCCAATTCTTACCCACAAGATGTCACTGCAGGACGTTGGGGGTAATACAAGCCCTTTGTTCTGTTTGCCACTCTGATTCTCTGTGGGTGTGGCCCAGTGGTCCACCCCCCCCCCCCCCCAAGCCAAGCCCCATATTAATCTGCCCCTGATTAGCTCTAATAACCCAAGTCTGCCCATACCCCCCCAGCTGCCGTTCCCTTACTGGATTGAGGAGGGGATATCAGATAGGTCCTCCCAGCAACATGAAAAATGTGATATACTGTAGAGATTGCCGTAAAAAATAAAGTGGTTGTTGTTACTTGGAACGCATAGATGATGGTGTGTTTCATTTAACGGGAAGGCTTTTATTATTTTCCTGAGCTAAAGCTAGGTGAATACCCAGCAGTCAATTCCTTCAACGAAGATCGCCTATGTAGAGGGGAATTCCTGTGGCCAAAGGCAGGGATTGTCTGTAGCTAAATATACCCCCTTTTTTGATCTTCACAGCAATATTGAATCAGTATACTAGTATTGCATCAGTTAAAATAGACATTTCTCCCAGAACACTTTTTAAAAAGAAAAATGTATTATGCATTCTGCTAACCTTTTCATATATATATAATTGTGGTGCATTGCAAGTAAATTAAGTCAAGGCATTATGTGCCAATTAACAGTGTGTTATCATGAAACCAGGATGCCTTTTTCTACAACAATCACACCTTTGCTACAAAGTAGCATACTGTGCAATGCATAGGCAACCGGATATTGCTAAAGATGATATAAAGACAGAATGATTTCTACAATGTTCACTCTCTACTTACCTATGAAATGTCACAGAGGAAAAAAAGATGAGTTAAAATATGTTAATTATAAAGTGACTACCAACAGATTGCTCTGTTTTATCCATATGTTGTTTGTTCTTTTTCGACAAATTACATTAATTATGTACAATGGCTTTGCTTAGTTTTATTTAATGTACTATTAATAAATCTGTTTTATATGCATCTCTAAGCATCAGTGTATGAACCTATTTTTTTAACAATTCTTCTGCCATTTTATTATAATGAATATAGTGCAGGAGGATGTCATGAGATTTTTAGCTTAAAACAAATTAATAAACTAACTATAATTATATTCATACAACACTTTATTTCAGTGAAACCTAAATGCCAGACTCACAATACCTCCCCATGAAAATTAATTTGGTGAACACATGTCAATCACCTAACACTGAAGAACCATGCCATCAAATCTATCTCTGTGCTGATAACATAAAACAGTTTTGAAAAATATTCTTCTCATTTACAGTTATGATTTGTTCTTGATAATATTTTTTGCGTATACATATAAGAATATGTTTACTATACTTGGGACCTTTTTAAAGAGATTCATTGAGATTTGCTATAATTATAGAGAAATTAAATTGAACAAGCCCGCAACTTATTGGCCGAAAGCCGAAACCATAAACCATGCAATCGTATGTAGCATTTCAGAGAGTGATCATAATCAATTAAGCAAGGCCGTAACTCCTGATTTAGTAACAGGAAATTGAAAATGAGACTGTCATCATTACGTCAGTAAAATATGGAGGTTACATGTCAATCAATTAGAGTTCAGGGATCTGATATGCAATCAGACTCACAATCCTGCAATATACAAAATAATAGAAATGAATGGCGATACTGTTTCAGTCCATGTGGGTGGCCTGATATGTATTAACTCATTGATTCCCGAGATTGATATAACACCGAAATGACAGATAAAAACAAATATTTTTGATTGCAGACTTGCGGGCTTGAGACTGTTGTGCAGTTTATTCTAATGTCTTTCATTGCTTTCCCCATCTTTTAAAGTGCAGTATTGATTTTTGCATTTACAGTGCTACGAACAAGTGTTTAACCCCCTATTGCGAGTCCTGTTATCCCGTATGATTATCTTCTACATTTGACATTTATTAGTGTGAAAATATTCACGGCCTTGAAGAATTGTAGCAATTGAATAGCGATATGCAATTTTAGCGATTGTAACTAATCCGAGCTTGAAAGCTCAAAGGCTTAGATGGGTTTGGAGTTCTGATTTTGACAACCGCAGGGATTTTCAGCCTGTAACCCGTAGATTGTTGGCGGCTCGCAAAAAGACGCCAAATGAATAGCAAATTAGTTTACGGGCCAGATTATGGGCTACCGTAAACAACAATAGCTCAATTGAATCGAGGCCCTGTGCTCCTATTTAATTGCAATTAAAATTTGCAATAGTTGCAAACTGATTCAATTGATAAAGCCCGAAGCTAACTGGTCGAAATTCTAAACAGTAAACCATGCACCCAGAAGTAGCATTTCAGAGCTTGATCATGATCAGTTAAGCAAAACCGCAACTACTGATTTAAAAACAGCAAATAGTAAATGAGACCATCATCATGACGTCAGTAAAACATGGAGGTTAAACGTCAATTAATTAGCTTTTAGAAGTCCGATATACCATCAGAATTGCACTCCGGCAATGTAAAATAATAAAAATGAATGAAGGAAATGTTATAGTGAGTGGCCTGATATGTATTAACTCCTTTATTACCGAGATTGATATAACACGGAGATGAAACTTAAAAAAACAAAAAAAATGTATTGCAGATTTGCGAGCTTGAGACTGTTGTTCAATTAATTCTAATGTCTTTCATAGCTTTCCTGTCTTTTAAAGTACTGTATTGATTTTTTTATTTGCATTTCCAGTGCTTACGATCAGGTGTTTGACCCCATTGAGAGTCCCATCTGGTACCCGTAGGATTTTCTTCTACATTTGCCATTTACGGGTATGAAAACAACTGCGGGCTTGAGAAATTGTATCGATTGAATAGCGATTTGCGATTGTAACATTTACAGGCTTGAAAGATCAAAGGCTTAGATGGGTTGAAGTTACGATTCTGACAACCGCAGGAATTTTCAGCCTGTAACTCACAAATCATTTGCTGGTAGCTAAAAGACGCCAATTGAATAGCAAATTAGTTTACGGGCTACATTACGGGCTCCAGTAACTAACAATTGCTCAATTGTATAGGGGCCTATTGATCTATAAAACACACTATTTAAAAGGTAGCAAATATTGCAATGGAGAGAGAGGGTAATAAACCTCCTGTTAGTTCTGTGGAGAACTTCAAATTTATCATGTGTGCGTTTGCAGGGAGTAAGGCTAATTTATTACAGCTATGTTAATTAATTGAATGCTATTTTTTTTGCTGATATAGATTACTTATCTATGATCCATTCTCCACCGTTGGGAACGTGATATGCAATATTGTATCACCACCCAGTTGAAGCATAACGACTTTTAGCCAGTTGCAGAGTCGTATTCCTCATTCATCTATTATTGTAATCCCTTCAACCCATACATATAGCAAGAATATTCAGTTTATTAAATTGCAAATAAGAAAAGAGCCCTAAATCAGGTATGAGCTGCCTCCCTTATTCTCTCTCACCTTCTCATCTGTTTTTTGGCAAATCAGCATCCATCTAACATATAAGCATAAGAGCTGGAGCCATGGCAGAAACATATATATTTGTTCAGAATCAAGCCTGAACTGCCTTTTCCTACCGTGTTACAATATAAAGATTTGTTATATTTTTTTGGCTTGTCAAATGAAAAATAGAATTTGCAGACAAGGAAACTCTCAGGATTTGAATGCATTGACCTTTGTACAGGGAATTTCGTGAGTATTTAGCTGCTATAAGCTGATTTTTATAAACTGAACTACAAATTAGCAATTTGGTTTACCTTTTTAATTCAAAAATGCAATAACCATTTTATGATGCTACAAAAAATAATTTTAGTTTGTACAATAAAAAGTTATTTTCATAAAAGCTGCATCATTTTGTTAAAAAAAATCAATGTCTATAAAAACATTGCATTTGATAAATGATCGGATGAAATACCTTTTTAGAAAAAGCAACAAAGGTGCTCTATACCTCAACCAGCACATTGAATAGGATGGATTGTTTGCCTAAATATCATTAAACTGATAATCACATATAATAGTTGTCAAACTATGAGACATTGTCACGCTTTGCGTGGTGCATACAAGTTAGGTGATGAGCACCAAAGGCGCTCATCGCTTGCGAGCTTCACGAACCGAGGCAAGCCGGCAATGTGGAGCACTTCTGTAGTTCGGGGGAAGGATTACCCTATGGGACCATACTCTACCATTTAGTTCCTTTGTTAATGGGCCTTTTTGAAGAGGACTCATAGGTTTCTCATTCTTTTACAAGCAAAGACAAAATGTCTGTTATCATTACAGCAAGAATAAATATTATAGAAATTAAAGGCTGTAATTATTTATTTTAAGCTGTGAAAAACTATTTGCATTTTAATAATTCAAGGTCTCTGACACAGCATATTATACATACAGTAAAATCTCTGTGAAGCAGAACTCAAGCAACCAGAACTCTCAAGCAATTGGCAAAAAATCCCAGCAATCGGCACCAGCAAGAAAAACTTCACTTTCCAATTCTTCTATTGGGATCTACTTTATTGTTATTCTCAGAACAAGGTGATATCTGTTCATTTATTATGAAAGCTGCACACAAGTTTGCCAGTAGAGCATCATCTACTGATGAAGATCCAAAACTATTTACATCCACATTTCCTGATCCTGATCCTGCTCCAGCTACATTATCATCAGATCCTGAAGATCCCAGTAAAACTAAGTTATTTTAAGTGAAAAAAAATACATTATTGAATTGAAGTTCAATAAGTTGAAAAGTTTATTGACTGCCATTTAACTATTATGCACACTGCATTCGAAAAAGTTATTTTTTAAAGTATAATAAAACTGTTACTTTAAGTGAAGTTTGTCTTTATTTGCTTTAATTTATTTTAATTACAGTATTTCAATATTAATATCAATTCAATACAGAGATTATGGTATAGTATATTATTAATTAGGCCTCTTTTAATAGTAACTCTTAAGCAACCAGAAACTACATTTATCTGGCATCTACAAATCTCTGTATTATACTTTTCAGGTCCTTTAAATATCTATATTGACTTTAAAAAGATCATGGTAAAAAAGGTTATTAATAATGTGAAATTAATACTGACAGGTGTTTGGAGTAAATAGCGAATTCAATATAAAAATATGAGAGGATAGAGTGAGACTCAGTAGTCCTATACTTAAAATGGAATCTTGAAGAGCTACAATTGTGTATAGGCCAAAGCATAGCCATTAGTTTATTACCTTTTAATATGCAATTATACTGCTGTGGAATCCACCATTTTTATTTCAGCTTCCTATGGTGGGAGGAGAATTTGAATGCAGAAGGGGTGACTACACAATGGGAATCTGGCAGATAAAACTACCAAACTGACATTGCTCGCAGCTGAACTATTGGAATGCTAATTGCCTTAATGATAAATAACAAAAAATCTCCTGTGGCAAATAAATCTGGATATGCCATATTATTGCAGGGGGTTCAACCACTTGTTGGGCACTAGTGAGATGTTAAGGTATCGAAAAACTATGAGCCATTGGTATACTGAAAAATAACAGTAATTAAAAGTGTGTGTGTGTGTTTGAAGTGGCTTGGAAATATTTAAAATTGTAGTTTATGCATTTCTAATAAGTTGCAATCACTACAGCAACTCAGTTAGAAATTGCTGAAACAGTGCTAGCTTCACTAACCTTAATATATAATCTTAGTGAATATCAAGAAGTGGACTGAAGTAAGAATATTGATAGTCGGTGATCTACCACAGCTCTTCTCAATCATTCATATTGAATCAACCCCAGTGTACATTATGTAATGCCAAAGCAACAGTACCACATATAATTGTTCTCTTACCTATTTTTTTTAACAATGTTTAGCTTCTGAATCATATTAAAGTGTAAGAAGAGAAAATTAAAAAGTCTCTTTCTTTGACATAATGTGTCCTTTATCATTTCCACCCACGCAAATCTGTTCCCTGTCACATTCATTGGATTTGATACTTTCATCTTAAAATGTTTGACTAGATGATGATGGCACATTCATTATTTTGAAACAATTACAGAAAATAATTGATTAGCAAAAGTTTGGAAAAGTAAGAAAATATATGCAAAGTAAAGTTAGGTATGTTATAAAATATTGTATGCAAAGACAGAAAATTAAAATGTTAAGTCAAATAAGTAGATTTTTAGACTTACATGACCCCAAAAACTTAAAATTCTTCAGGAGCTTTATTTGATGCCATGAATAAATCGGAAATGGCAAACACAGTGAGTTGTCAGCATGGATGCTCAGGAAAGACTTGAATTACCTATGCTTAATCAAGCAATTTATAAATGCTGGGTGAAAAGTCATCTTCTTTAACAGTTTGCAGGTTATATACTTGCATTCTTGTGAAGAGAGAATGTTTTAAAAGCTTTGTGAGCTCTCTATATAGAAAAGAACAGTTACATTTTATAAATAATGTATCGGTTTGAATATATTTTTAGCCACTTTAACTCATGTATTTTTAAGTTAATACAGTTGGAGAAACTATTGATGGTTGTTGGTTGCCACCGCGGACAACTGTGGTCAATTATTTTCAACATGGTCTTCTGATTATCTAAACATGGTAAAGGATAAAAAATTTGTTAGAAAGCAAGCAAGCAAATAAACATAAAAAAACAGCAACTACATACTTAAAATGTTATATGCACTTATATACTGTGTTTCCATTTTATTTTCTGAAATGTTCAGGAGGACATGCCCTTGAAAACTAATGAGATTTGTTTAGAATTTAAAATATAAAATAAAATGCTTGTACTGGCTGCAGAGTTTATATTTCTAGTATATGTAGATATAGAGGTTTTGAAATTAAACCTACATACCTATCGCAGATTAGAGTTACAGTGCCTTGCATAAGTATTCACCCCCCTTGACTTTTTACCTATTTTGTTACATTACAGCCTTAAATTCAATGTTTTGTTAATCTGAATTTTATGTGATGGATCAGAACACAATAGTCTAAGTTGGGGAAGTGAAATGAGAAAAATATATACATAAAACTATTTTTTAGAAATAGAAAACAAAAAATTGGCATGTGCATATGCATTCACCCCCTTTGTTATGAAGCCCATAAAAAGCTCCGGTCCAACCAATTGCCCTTAGAAGTCACATAATTAGTGAAATGATGTCCACCTGTGTGCAATCTAAGCATCACATGATCTATCATTACATATACACACCTTTTTTGAAAGGCCCCAGAGGCTGCAACATCTAAGCAAGAGGCACCACTAACCAAACACTGCCATGAAGACTAAGGAACTCTCTAAACAAGTATGGGTCAATGTTGTTGAGAAGTACAAGTTAGGTTAGGTTATAAAAAATATCCACATCTTTGATGATCCCCAGGAGCACCATCAAATCTATCATAACCAAATGGAAAGAACATAGCACAACAGCAAACCTGCCAAGAGGCTGCCGCCCGCCAAAACTAACAGACAGGGCAGGGAGGGCATTAATCAGAGAGGCATTAAAGAGACCTAAGATAGCCCGCGGAGGAGCTGCAGAGTTCCACAGCAGAGACTGGAGTATCTGTACATAGGATGACAATAAGCTGTACGCTCCATAGAGTTGGGCTTTATGTCAGAGTGTCCAGAAGAAAGCCATTACGTTCAGCAAAAAACAAAATGGCACATTTTGAGTTTGTGAAAAGGTGTGTGAGAGACTCCCAAAATGTATGGAGGACGGTGCTCTGGTCTGATGAGTCTAAAATGTAACTTTTCGGCCATCAAAAACGCTATGTCTGGCGCAAACCCAACACATCACATCACCCAAAGAACACCATCCCCACAGTGAAACATGGTGGTGGCAGAATCAAGCTGTGGGGATTTTTTCAGCAGCCGGAACTGGGAAACTATTCAGAGTTGAGGGAAAGATGGATGGTGCTAAATACAGGGATATTCTTGAGCAAAACCTGTACCACTCTGTGCGTGATTTGAGGCTAGGATGGAGGTTCAACTTCCATCAGAACAATGACCCCAAACACACTGCTAAAGCAACACTTGAGTGGTTTAAGGGGAACATGTAAATGTGTTGGAATGGCTTAGTCAAAGCCCATGAGCTCAATCTAATAGAAACTCTGTGGTCAGACTTAAAGATTACTGTTCACAAGCGTAAACCATCCAACTTGAAGGTGCTGGAGCAGTTTTACAAGGAGGACTGGGCAAAAATCCCAGTGGTAAGATGTGGCAAGATCATAGAGACGTATCCAAAGTGACTTGCAGCTGTGATTGCCGCAAAAGGTGGCTCTACAAAGTATTGACTTTAGGGGGTGACAAGTGAAAAAAAAAAAAATGTCTTCAAAGTTGTGGGCGTGTTCTGTAAATTAAATGATGCAAATCCTCAAACAATCCATGTTAATTCCAGGGTGTGAGGCAACAAAACACAAAAAATGCCATGGGTGGTAAATACTTTTGCAAGGCAATATAAATGACCTCAGAATTCCAACAGTTTGTTCTCATAGATGACATTTGTTTCTGCTTGCATATTACCTTCCTGGAGAGTATGAGCTTTCCATTACTCTCATTGAAAACTCTGTCAGGTTTAGCTTTCACTTTCTCATTATATAGCTAAAGCATTCTCTGTATTCAAAGTCTTCTTCCACTTCAAGAAGTTGGTCAGCAAAACTCAAAATGTTAGAGCACACTGCAGCATAAATATGTATAAAATATTATTTTTTTTAAATAGAGGCTCTGTGATTTGAAAAATATTTGCCTGCTTTTAAATGTAGCTCCATAAAAGAGAATATTCTACAGATTGGACTACAGCAATTTTTTATGGACAAGTAATCATATCTAACAAAAGCAAAAACAGCAAACTTTTAGTACATCTAGTATACATTGTCTGCCATTTTCATAAATATGTTTAGAAATTGGAGAGACAGAACAGAACACTTTTAAGTTTTCCCTTAATTGTGAGGTAATGTAGATAAAAATCAGTATATGAAATAAGAACCAGTAAAGTTGAAGTTTATATAAAATATAACCTTTATTAAAAGTTAGCTACACGTTGTAGTAAAATATAGATAAAAACAGATAAGCAATCTGTCCCACACTCTTATCCTGTATATGGAAAAACGTACAAAAGTATCTATATGTTATAATGCAATTCAACTAAGCAGATAAGAAGAACGTTATACTGAGCAGAATTACACAGTTACACTTTCTATGGTAGTATGTACTGTCTGTTAAGGCACAACAAATACGGCTTAAAGTGCAGAAAGTGGTATTGCTCAAGAGTAAAGTGTGACTGATTCTCAGTAATCCTCCTTTATTCTAGTTGTACATATAGACAAATTGTACTTTGTTATAGTAGTGTTTTAACAGCATCATCTAAAGGATATTTAGTACTATGTGCTTTGAGTCAAAAGAACAAAATTATGCGTTGGATTGTGCTTTGTAGAAGACATATATTATATATACAGGAAATATGTCTTATCTTTATGTGGTGCCAACTGGAGATATAGTGGGGCAACATTAAACTGTGACCCTATCTAATGTGGGTGTAGTGGCGGTTGGGGACCCACTACTTACCCCCGATCCCTAAATAGCAAATAAAACTAGCCCTGTACTTAGGCTTCCTAAGACTATTCCCCAGGTTGGCCAACTTACACTTCAGGACATCCAGGTCAGTCGATACAGCGTTTAGCTTGTCTCAGGCGTTTTCCACAGAGACCGTGTATACAGGAAGTCCAGCACCTATTGATGACGACAAGATGCTTGGACAGGACTGTAACTGGATCTGATGCGCTCGTATCGCCAACAGCTTCCACAGAGATCTCCTTCCTGGAAAGTATGAGCTTTCCATTATTTTCATTGAAAACTCTGGCAGGTTTAGCTTTCACATTCTCATTACGTAGCTAAAGCATTCTCTGCATTCAAAGTCATCTTCCACTTCAAGAAGTTGGCCCGCAGAACTTAAAATGTTAGAGCACACTGCAGCATAATTATGTATAAAATATTTAAAAAAAATAGAAGCTCTGTTATTTTACAAAATATTTGCCTCATTTTAAATGTAGCTTCAGAAAAGAGAATATTCTACAAATTGGACTACAGACATCTTTTATGGACAATCATATCTGACTAAAGCAAAAACATCAAACTTTTAGTATATCTAGTATACATTGTCTGCCATTTTCATAAATAATAGCAAAAATGTTACATTAAACCAAAGGGCACATATTTTAGATTTGAAGGAATTCATGGAAAATCTGTTTTAAAGATATGTGATTGTTTAAGTGCATTTTGAATCCAAAACGTTACAACATTCATGTCCAAGAGTCCATTACAGCTCCTTTGAAGTGCATAAGATAACTTTAATACTGTTCATTACATTGTGCAGCAGGCTTCTCTGGTGCTCCAAACCCACTTTCCATATTACTCCCAGATGCAAAACCCTGTGCTGCATTGTCATAGCAGGTACTGTAGAATATACATTTTATACTTTTATGATAAAGTTGCCCAAAAAATCCAATAGTTCTGCCTGTATCTTCACCCACAGACATCTGTCTGATTCATGATATGCTAAGGTCATGCTACAGAGAAATTCTAGAATTGGTAACTATACAGCAAGCACATTTGTGTAGAAGTAGAATAGAATAGATTAGTTGTGGCTGTGAATATAATATGTTGTTATCAAGCTGTAATTTATAGGATAGCTAGCTCTCCCATTAGTGGTATATGCATTTCAATGGCAATAATATTAGCTATAACTCTGTATGTTAACAGTCAAATAAATTCCAGAAATGTTTACCTAAATATCATCTTAAGCAAAAAAAATAACAAATACTAATAATAATATGTTTTATTCACATTTTGACGAATACAATCCCTTTTAAAGTCTACTTAGACAAAATTATTTTAATCAAACATTGGCCTCTGTCAGCTACCCGCAAACGATCAGTGGGTTACAGGCACAAAAACCCTATGGGCCGTCAAAATCGGAACTCTGTCTTAGCTAAGACTTTAATCTGTCAAGCCCGTAAATGTTATGAAAGTAAGTTGCTTTTAAATTGCTACGAATCTCCAAGGACGCACTGGCGTTCAAACTCGTAAATGGCAAATGGAGCCAAAAAACCCTAAGGGTACTAGAGAGGACCTGGAAGGGGGTTAAAGTCCTGTCTGTAGCACTGTAAATGTAAATATATAGACAATACTGAATTTTAAATTAAAGTGAAAGTGATGGGAGGTATTAAAATTATTAGCACAACATTCTCAAGCTTGCAAATCTGCAATAAAAATTGTTTATTTTATGTTTCATTTTCCTGTGATCAATGTGTTAATACATGTAATAGGACTCGCATTGACTAGAATATCATATTTGTTGATTTATTAATATTGCATTATTTCTGAAATGCAGGTCCGATTGCAACTCGTACTTTAAACGCGTAAGTGATTGAAATCTAACCTCCATTTTTCAGTGACGTAATGATGATGATCTCTTTTAATATTGGCTCCGTCTAAACCCCTAACCACGGGTTTGAGTAATTGATCATGTTCACGGCCGCAAATGCAACGTGCGCAAGCATGGCTTACAGATTTTGATGTCGGCCACGTCTGTTGCGGGCTTAGCTAATTTTATCGCTCTGTAACAAATTTCAACCCTGCAGGCTTTGCGGGTGTACCAGGGCCGTTGCGGGCTTGGAATTTAATGGGGCTTTTAGTGTCCCATTATTTCATGTTCAGAGGGCTGCAATTAAAACAAAGTTTAATTATTGCTTAACTCCTTTTTTTTTTTTTTTTCTAAATTCTTTTTATTAGTTTTCATGTAACAAATAAGACAATTAAGACAATAAATATGTACAATACCAGTCATCACAAAAATATACATTCCAATTATTCACATTCAGAGGCAGGAAACTCTTAACCATATTCTCACCAAGAAGGATAGGAGGATAGGAAACTCTTAACCATATTCTCACCAAGAAGGATACGGGAGGAATATCAGGTCTTGCATGAGCGTAAGGTGCAGAAGGAGAGCAACGCTCGTCAATTGAGAGAGCATTTTCCTTTCCCTCTACACCCTACCCATTACTTCTTTCTTTTTTATAAAAGAATCCAATGTTAACCATTGCTTGTCTATCCCCCTTTTTTTTAAGCTTACTTGACCCGATGACCTTAAGTCAAATTCTCTATTTTTAGTAACCACCCTAGCTATTTCTGATATAGATGGAAGTGCATTTTCTTTCCAATATTTACACATTGACACTTTAATTACTAACAGGATATGAGATAGTAAAAAATACTGTTTTGGAAATATCTCCTTGAGATTAATGTGGAGTAATAGCACTTCTGGGTTAAAGGGGATTTCAACTTCTGTTATCATGTTCAGCCATAGACAACATTTCCTCCAAAAGGCCTTCACTTTAGTGCATTGCCACCAGACACGTTTAACATCCGCTCTCAACCCACACTCTTTCCAACACAGTGCTATATCCTTTTTAGAAAATGTATTAATTGAGTCCGGTGTACGGTACCACATGTTAATTATTTTAAAATATGTTTCATAATTAGCAGAGGATCTGGCCGATACTTTAACCATTTTTATTGTTTTAACCCATTCTTCCATACTAATAGATAGTGATAAACTTTCCTCCCATTTCATCATCCCTGGGGTTTTATTATTCTGGGTATTTAGAGAAATAATCTCCTGACATTTAGAAATCCTGCGGCGTGTATTTGTATTATATAATAGGAGTTCAAAAGATGTTAACCTGTCTATATTTTCCTTTTTAAAGCCTCTCCTCTTTATATCACTCTGTATATTCATATAGTGTAACCATAAATTTTTATCAAGTTTAAATTTGACATGTAGTCTTGACCAACTGAGTAATATGCCTTCCTCAAAAAAGTCTATCATACGATAAATACCTTTTTCTATCCATTTCTCCAGGTATATTATCTTAAGCTCTCCCTTAAGTATTTCTATTGGTGCGGCCAAAGATGGATATACTGATAGTTTCATTTTAGATCTAATTTTTCTCCAGAATTTAAGCAGAGATTTAATATGTTTTGGCACTAATTTATTCTTTACCAAATCCATACTTGAAAACCAAATTATGGCATTTATAGGAGTAGGATCCAGGAATACTTTCTCCATCTCTTTCCAATTTGGCTTTACTGATGGAAGATTCCATGGAATGATCTGGGCAAGAGATATGGCTGTTGAAATATCTTTTATACATGGTGAAGCAAGTCCTCCAAACTCTATTCTTTTCCTAGTAATCGTACCAGCTATCCTCGCTCTTTTACCCTGAAGGATATAGTTATCTGTTAGCTGTTGAAATCTCTTTATCCAATATAGCATAGGGAAATCAGGAATAGATCTAAAAATGTATGTTAGTTTTGGAATAACAATCATTTTTATTACTGCTATTCTCGCAGTCCAGGATAGATGAATTGATCTCCACTCTTGAATATATTTTAATATAGTTTTGTATATATTAGACAGATTATTTTTTAAAATATTTTTAATATCGAAGGATATATGTATTCCCAAATGTCTAATTTCTTTTACGTTCCAGTTATATTGATATCTCTCTCTTAGCTTCAACTTAATTTCTGGAGATAAACCTCTAGTGATTACATCTGTCTTAGATGTATTCACTTTAAAGTAAGAGACATTACTGAAGCTGTTTAATATCGCTTCTAGTTTTAATAAAGATTTTTCGGGATCCGTAAGAATGATAATCATATCGTCAGCATAAATAATTGTTTTATATTCTTTCTCCCCAATTTTAATACAGCTTATTTCCTTCGTTGTTCTTATTTTCTCTAGCAGAGGTTCCATATATAAAACAAATAATAGAGGAGACAGGGGACACCCCTGCCCTGTTCCATTTGTCATACTAAAAAAATTTGTCTCAAAATTTGTCCCCACTACTTTTGCTCTTAAATTACTATACAAGGCTTTTATTGCCTTATTTGCAAAATCCCCTAAACCATATTTCTGGAGCACTACCTGCAGGAACTCCCAGCTGACTCTGTCGAACGCTTTTTCCGCGTCTATTGACAGGGCCAGCATGGGAGCTCCTTTCTTAATTCCCGAAAAAAAAACATTCATTAGACTTCTAATATTGTCAGACCCCTGACGGGATCTAACAAAACCTACCTGATCTGGGTTTATAAGTTTATCTATTAAAGGATTTAGCCTTTTTACTAATATTTTGGAATATAATTTCAGATCGAAATTCAAAAGCGATATTGGTCTATAACTCTTCCTATCGGCCGTATCTTTATCCTCTTTTAATATATTTATAATTTTTGCTTCTGTTAGTTCCGCCGGGATGACACCGCTATCTTTTATTTCATTATACATCCTAGCCAGGGGAGCCTTAACTACCTCTATAAATCTCTGATAAAAAAGCTTATCTAACCCATCCAGGGGCCTTATTGTTTTTACTTTCTTTAATCGCTTCTTCTATCTCCTCTTCCGTTATAGTTTTATTCAGGGTCTCTAATTCTGTTTCCGAGATTCTTGGGAGATTCAAGTCTCTTAGAAACTCCTCAATATCCCTTATATCTTTTATTATTTTTATCTCTGAATTACTCAGGTTATAAAGGTTAGAATAGTAGTTATGGAAGATATCACTTATGTCCCGAGGATCTCTATAAACCTTATTATCCTCCCCTCTGATCTCTTGGATGCAGTTATGAATTCTTTGCTTTTTCATTTTATTTGCCAAAATGTTTCCAGACTTATCTCCTTCTAAGAAAGTCTCCATCTGAGACCTCCAAATTAATCTGTCCAACCTATACTGTTCCACCTTCTTTATTTGTTGCTGTATATTTCCAATCTCTTCCCTTAGTTTCTTATTTGGAGATTTTTTATTCAAATTATGTTTATCTTCCAGATTTATATATAAGGATCTTAAGGAGTCTCCCCACTCTTTTTTTAACAAAATTGTTTTAGATGTTAATATACCTCTAGTGAATGCCTTAAATGATAACCAAAGCGTCGTGAAAGACTCAATTGAACCATTATTTATGTCAAAATATTCGATTAGGTTTCCCTTTATTTCATTAACTCTTGTTTCATCTTTCAAGACCATTGGCTCCAATCTCCAGTTTCTCTTTATTTTATAGTTTCCATTTTTTTTATTTAAAACTAGAGCTATTGGGGCATGATCTGAGATTGTATTTGTATATATATTAACTTTAGATGTATCATTCAGCACCGATTGATCTCCTAAAATGTAGTCAATTCTTGAATATGAATTGAATCTTTTAGAAAAACATGTGTAATCTTTTACCCCAGGAGACTTAATTCTCCATATATCATAATAGCCCATTTCTATAATATTGTATTGTATATATCTGGTTATCTATGTTTCCCACCCATATAATAAGTCTTCCTTCTTCATCTATTTTACAAAATTATTCTTTTACTACCAGATCTTTATCAAAGAGAGTGGATACTCCCCTTGATTTACTATTGTACGAGGAGGCTATACTATAGACAAATCTTTTATTCCTTAATAAGTTTCTTGGAGGCATACTATGTTTGCTTTTAGTTTCGCAAATTCCCGAAAGGCTAACTTTCTTTTCAGGGGGGAATTTAGTCCATTAATATTATATGAGATTAATCTAATATCCATATTAAAATGCAAGGTATTATCCTACCCCTCCTCCTATCCTGCACTCCTTCCCTAGCTCCTGCCCAATCATTCACCCTTCCATTCTCATCCCAAAACATACATTTGTCTGTCCAGTTCTTACATACAGACTTCATACTAGGGTCTCTTTGACCAAAATTGAAAATAGTCGGCGTTAACCAATGATCGTGTTGTCGGGGTGTAGCCCTTCTTTTCTTTTATCTTTTTCCCTTTTTTTATCTATTTATTTATTTATTTATTTATTTATTATTTATTTATTTATTTATTTTCTTTCTCCTTTCCCTTTTTTCCCTTTTTTTTCTCTCCCTTTTTCCCTTCTTTTTTCTCTTTCTCCCTTTTACTTTATATACCATTTCCCTTTTAACTAATAATTCAGACCTAGACAAAGCCACGATAATACCTTCAGTTATCACAACCAAGATGGAGTACACCGTAGGGAAGGGAGGGGGACCAGAGAGGGAGCATGTTCTTTATCGTCTTTTTTTACTATTACCCACATTATAAAGTGTTAAAACCACATTCCTGTGTACACTCAAAATCATTGCAATTCCAAAGTGTAATGTGCACTTCAAAATTTTATCTAAATCTCAAATCTTCCTATTGCATCAACCTTTATAATACATGACAAGGGCAAAGCCTAAATAACGAAAATCAAATTGTGCCCTTTAAATATCACTTTTCACCATGGTCTTTCCTCTACTCTCCCTCCCCTCCCCCCCCCCTTCCCCACCACTTCCCCTCCCCGTCACAATTCTATAAGTTTCTACGTGTGCACAAATTTGTGCATTATTACAATTTGAAAAACTCTATAAATTATAAAGTGCATCATGCATTTATCAACCATTCAGTCTTCAAACTATTGTACCGTAATAAATATCCATTAAAAAACTTTTGTGTTAAGTGAACATATTAACTCTATAATTTGTAAAGTGCATCATGCATTTATCCAACTCTTCAAACTTCAACGTGTTCTACCAGGATAAATATCCATTAGAATAGCCTACATACTAATTTCTACAATAAATAAATAAATAAATAAATAAAGAAAAAAAGTGTAATTTCCCAAAATGCCACCTTCTTTTACAGTGCAAAATATGTGCAAAACTAATATCTAAAAAGGGTAAATGTACACATGCATATACATCGACAGGAAGAGCTCATCCCCTCCCCCCTCCATTTTCTCAGCAAGGGATTATCTTTGTTGCCATTCTGGCCTCAATAGTATATCCTTTCGGATTATATTTATCTGATTGTCCATCTTTATATTCCATGACTTTAATAGTTCTTCTCCATTTTTTGCTGAACTGATTTTGTGCCAGCTTAAGTCTTTCTTTACCATGAGGCCTACCGGTGTTGTCCATCTGTAGATTAATTTTTCTTGTCTTAAAAGTTCTGTAATAACTAAAAACTCCTTTCTTTTAATTCGGGTAGCAGCAGATATGTCTTGAAATTTTTTTATTTTCTCATATGGTGCCTTTTTATATTTCTCTTGAAAATTAGCTTTCATAATTAGATCTCTCGTGGATAACTTGTGAAAATTAACAATCACATCTCTTGGCAGCTTATTTTTCAGATGCATAGGAATAGGAATTCTAAAAAATGCAACCATCTTATCTTCCACTTGATTATAACTTGGCGCCCTGGATAATAACAATTTTACTAGATATTCTTCCAAGTTTGCATCTATAATTGATTCATCTATTCCCCTTATCCAGAGATTCTTTCTTCTGATTTTATCATCAATATTACCAATTCTGTTATCTAGAATAATTATTTTCTCTTCTAGTTCCTGATTTTGCTTCTGAAGGTAGTTGTTGTCTGCCTCCATTTTATCGATTTTGGCCTCCAACTCTGAAGTTTTAATATTTAAGGCAATAATTTCTTTTGCATTGTCCAGTAGTTGACTTTTTATATCTGCTATAAAGGATGTTTGGAACTCCTGTAATAATATCTTCATTTTTCTCACTGTAAGTGATTCTTCTTCTTGTATATTTGATTCTCTACTAGTATTGCTTTCGGTCATGCTCCCTATATTTTGACTGAGATTTTGTTCTGTATCAGGTGATATAGGGAGAGGTATCTCCTGTGGTTTTTCTTGGATTTTTGGAAAAAAAAAGGTATTAGGTTTTTGTTGATGTCCTTTTTTTTCTTTATTTTTTGTTTTAACCGGCATTGCTATTTTGTTAAGTAGATTCCCTCTTTTTTCTTTCTTATAGTTCCTTCTTTTTATAATTATCTTTTAACCAGCTTTCCAACCTCAGTTCACAAATTTTGAGAGTAATTCAAGAACTTTCAAGCAGTTTGTCGAAATTAAAGAGCACTATTAAAGCAATACCATTTATTTAGGTGAAACAGAAGATATTTAGATGGGGTCTATTATATAGCTTAAGTCCATTCAGCTTATGCCACATAGATCATCTTCTTGCTTACTTTACTTCGTTTATACATAAGCGATGATTTTAATTATAGATAAGTGGTATATAAGATTATACTTAAGGGAGCGTTATTTTCTCTTGGGAAAAACACTAATAAACCATTTATTTTTAGAAGGCGTCTTATCCTCCCCCCATACTCAAACTGCGGTATAGAATTTTGTATTTCAGTTGTTTCCATTTAACAGTAGTTGCTTCTGAGGTAATCCTTTTACTTCTGTATAATCCTTTTATAAAGGACTCTTTATACAGAAATGCAAATTTCTTTAAAATATGTTCTCCTTTAAGTACTAGAGACTCTTCTGGTAGCTTTGTACCTTTTCTCAATAAGCCCCTGATTTCACTGTGTGTCTTTAATTGTGAGGGTAACCACACCTGAATTTCCTTCTGCTATGCAGTGCAGTTTAACAGGGTAGATATTATTATATACATGTGATTATACAGCACCTGAATTGCCTTCTGCTATGCAGTGCAGTTTAACAGGGTAGATATTATTATATACAGGGAGTGCAGAATTATTAGGCAAGTTGTATTTTTGAGGATTAATTTTATTATTGAACAACAACCATGTTCTCAATGAACCCAAAAAACTCATTAATATCAAAGCTGAATATTTTTGGAAGTAGTTTTTAGTTTGTTTTTAGTTTTAGCTATTTTAGGGGGATATCTGTGTGTGCAGGTGACTATTACTGTGCATAATTATTAGGCAACTTAACAAAAAACAAATATAAACCCATTTCAATTATTTATTTTTACCAGTGAAACCAATATAACATCTCAACATTCACAAATATACATTTCTGACATTCAAAAACAAAACAAAAACAAATCAGTGACCAATATAGCCACCTTTCTTTGCAAGGACACTCAAAAGCCTGCCATCCATGGATTCTGTCAGTGTTTTGATCTGTTCACCATCAACATTGCGTGCAGCAGCAACCACAGCCTCCCAGACACTGTTCAGAGAGGTGTACTGTTTTCCCTCCTTGTAAATCTCACATTTGATGATGGACCACAGGTTCTCAATGGGGTTCAGATCAGGTGAACAAGGAGGCCATGTCATTAGATTTTCTTCTTTTATACCCTTTCTTGCCAGCCACGCTGTGGAGTACTTGGATGCGTTTGATGGAGCATTGCCCTGCATGAAAATCATGTTTTTCTTGAAGGATGCAGACTTCTTCCTGTAACACTGCTTGAAGAAGGTGTCTTCCAGGAACTGGCAGTAGGACTGGGAGTTGAGCTTGACTCCATCCTCAACCCGAAAAGGCCCCACAAGCTCATCTTTGATGATACCAGCCCAAACCAGTACTCCACATCCACCTTGCTGGCGTCTGAGTCGGACTGGAGCTCACTGCCCTTTACCAATCCAGCCACGGGCCCATCCATCTGGCCCATCAAGACTCACTCTCATTTCATCAGTCCATAAAACCTTAGAAAAATCAGTCTTGAGATATTTCTTGACGTTTCAGCTTGTGTGTCTTGTTCAGTGGTGGTCGTCTTTCAGCCTTTCTTACCTTGGCCATGTCTCTGAGTATTGCACACCTTGTGCTTTTGGGCACTCCAGTGATGTTGCAGCTCTGAAATATGGCCAAACTGGTGGCAAGTGGCATCGTGGCAGCTGCACGCTTGACTTTTCTCAGTTCATGGGCAGTTATTTTGCGCCTTGGTTTTTCCACACGCGACCCTGTTGACTATTTTGAATGAAAGCTTGATTGTTCGATGATCACGCTTCAGAAGCTTTGCAATTTTAAGAGTGCTGCATCCCTCTGCAAGATATCTCACTATTTTTGACTTTTCTGAGCCTGTCAAGTCCTTCTTTTGACCCATTTTGCCAAAGGAAAGGAAGTTGCCTAATAATTATGCACACCTGATATAGGGTGTTGATGTCATTAGACCACACCCCTTCTCATTACAGAGATGCACATCACCTAATATGCTTAATTGGTAGTAGGCTTTCGAGCCTATACAGCTTGGAGTAAGACAACATGCATAAAGAGGATGATGTGGTCAAAATACTCATTTGCCTAATAATTCTGCACTCCCTGTACATGTGATTATACAGCACCTGAATTGCCTTCTGCTATGCAGTGCAGTTTAACAGGGTAGATATTATTATATACATGTTACATACGTGTAACACATTATTACAGTTCCATCTTACTTCAGAAATGTTTCTCTCAGTCCCATACAGTCCTTTTATACAGGGGTCTTTTGTGAGACACTTTAAGATTCTGAGGTATTCACAGTATAGTTCCTCTTAGGTCTCCATGAGCAGCATAACTGTATCATGTCCGTAAAATGTTATATATGCCTTTTCTTCTTTAGACCCCTGAATTCCCTATGTGTCTTTAATTTGCAATTATTACAACCCCTGAAATGCCTCCTGCTATGCAGTACTGTTTATCAGGGTATATTATTACATACGTGCTCCATATATGCATCGCAATGGTACAGTCCGAGCTTCAGAGATATATCATCCGCCTCCTTTGCCAATATTTGCCTGCAGGTCTCCTCTCCTCCTTTCCCTCTGATCCTGTTTACTGTGCTTTACTGTGCTTTGCTTTGGGGTCACTGGAGAACTGGAGGACCAGCAGCTTATGGTGCAGGAGTTTAGAGGGCAGCACAACCTCAGCTATATTGCCAATGCCTCTTTTCCTCCTTCTCTCCTTCTCTCTGGTCCTGTCTTACCAGACATTGCATATGGGTCTTAGGGGAAAATACAACCCGCAGGACAGGGGGGAGACGCTGCTCACACTCTGCTACACTCCCAACATCACCTCATCCGCCGCTGCATCGCTCAAACGGCGCCAGAAACCATTTCCGGTCACGCCCCCGATGGTGAATTATTGCTTAACTCCTATCTGATTGGTTGTTGAAAAAGTCATCCAGTGGAGAAATTGTATGGTGGTAGCCTTCTTTGATTCTACTGAGTAAGCAATCAGATGTCCAACATGCAAATATTTATTTCTAATTGGCTGAAATATGATTTAGCATATTAGCCAATATTTTTTATGTAGTTTGATTTTATTATTTAACTAGCGACTTGCCCGTTAAAAAATGACGGCAATGAGATGTGTATGTTTGAAAAGTTGTTTAGTTATTAATATACATATTTGACACTTGTCAGTATTGTGATATTAAACATGTTTAGTAAAATGTTCTCTTGGTGAACAATAAGTCTTAAAGCATTTTGTATTAAAAGTATTAACATTTGAATGTAAGAACAGTTGAACTTTAAATTAATTAGTATAGTAAACTTGAGGTAATGGTTTTTTAACATGCAATTTGTATCTGAAGAATTGTTAACTTCAATATACATTGAATCGAGAGGAAAGCAAACAGTAAAAACCCTTGTTCAAACGTACACTATTTTAACATGAACTTTGTAATATATGTAAGTAAGAAACTTGAAAGTATATTTTTTGAAACTTGAACTTTATTATCTGTTTAACTTTGGAACTTGAAAAAACATTTTTAGAACTTGGAACATTATAAACAGTAACATAGTGAATACATTTTTTAACATAATTTTGTATTAAAAGTATTAACAGTTGAATGTAAAAACAGTTGAACTTTAAACTAATCAGTATTGTAAACTTGAGGTAATGGTTTTTTAACATGCAATTTCTATCTGAAGAATTGTTAACTTCAATATACATTTAATCCAGAGGAAGACAAACAGTAAAAACCCTCCTTGAAACGTACCCAATTTTAACATGAACTTTGTAATATATTTAAGTAAGAAACTTGACATAATATTTTTTGAAACTTGAACTTTCTTATCTGTGTAACTAAGGAACTTGAAAAAAATGTTTTTCCAACTTGGAACATTATAAACAGTAACATAGTGAATTAATATTTTAACATAATTTTGTATTAAAAGTATTAACATTTGAATGTAAAAACATTTTAACATTAAACTAATCAGTATTGTAAACTTGAGGCAATGTTTTTTTAACATGCAATTTCTATCTGAATAATTGTTAACTTCAATATACATTGAATGCAGAGAAAGGCAAACAGTAAAAGCTCTCCTTAAAACGTACTGTGATGGAGTGCCATTAGGGGTCACAAGAGAGCTCTGTAAGACTTCTCCCTTGAGAATGAAAAGAGTTAAATTCATTCAGTTATCAGTGGCTAAATGGAAGCAGCCTAGCTGTGAACTGCCTTTAAAAGCAGCAGAGAGATGGGTGGAGTTTCTCTCACTTAGGCTTGGGCCTAACAGCCGTGAGCTGTGTGTGAAAGCCCTGGACAGCTCAGCTGCGGGGATCCTGAGAGCTGGGATTTGTGCTGGAGCGAGACAGTCAGGAAGGCTGCGGAGTTCCAGAGTTTGCGCACAGAGAAGACCTCTGTCATATTGGAGATATTCCACTGAGATAGGATTATCTGGAGACACCATCCCTAAGAAGCCGGAAGGAACAAGGGATAAAAGGTTGGTGCCAATGCATATTATTCTCATTGTATCCAGAGAAGGATTACAAAGGTCCCAGGGAGAAGAAGAGTGCATTGAGAGTGAGAGTAAGAGTTCCTCATTACAAGAGGGTGACAAGGGCCCTATGCTTCACAAACAATTGATAGAAGCTGTAGAGGAAAAGGCAAATAAGAGACTGTATGTTTCCTGGCCACAAGGTGGCGATATATCACAAATAAGAGACTGTTTGCATCCTGGCCACAAGGTGGCGATATATCGCTGAATACAAGCACTGTTATTTTGTTCTGTTTATGCTACCCAATAAACAGCAGTAAAAATCTGACAAGCCTGCTGTGTCTTCCTCCCTGGGTAAAAGAGATAAGAAAGTGCAGGACGCAAACCCCGCCAGAAGGGGGCGCTCTGCCACAGTACCCAATTAAATTAATTCCTTCCTGACCCCATGAACTGGTGATAAACATTAATCCAGAGAATAATCTTAACATAACAGACAATATTTACATTGTGACTTAAAACGTGGTTGAGCTCTTAACATGAACTTTGTAATATGTTGAAGTAAAGAACTTGAAAATATTGTTTTCAAACTTATAGCATTAGAAACAGTAACATAGTTAATTAACATTTTAACATAATTTGTAAAAATAATGCAAGGCAAGTGTTTTGTGAGGCGAATCATCCATAAACAGTACTTCCGTTAATTATGACTGAATTGTTTATTGTTTTGTATTTGTGAATGCTTTTAAATTTGTTTTGCATGGGTTTTATTTCTTTAATGAAAAGTTATAGTACTTCATAGTAGACAATGTTTTTAGTAAAAATACATCCATCTTCTAATAAATCACCTTGACTTTCATTCTTTTCAATATAAACTTTAATAGCCTGTGGATTTTTGCACCGTGACAACGCAACGTACAATTGACCATGTGCAAATACTGGTTCTTCCAAGAAAATACCCACAGATTTAAACGTTTGACCTTGTGCTTTATTAATGGTCATGGCAAATGCCATAATAATGGGAAATTGTCTTCTTTGATGTATAAAAGGGAGACTACTTTCACTTGGTGCTAAATCTATTCTTGGTATGAAAACTCTCTCTCCTTTATGGGTACCAGTTAAAATTTCAGCATCTATAAAATGGTCCTTTAATTGTTGAACAATTAATCTTGTCCCATTGCATAGGCCTTTTTTGTGGTTCATATTTCGCAGTAACATGACAATTGCACCTTTCTTTAGCTGCAAAATATGTGGTGGCATTCCAGAAGGAGTTAGTGAGCTTATGAATTCAGTAGAAAAGTTAGCCTGACTTTCATTGTCATCAGCAAGTACAGAATCAGCACCGTGATAATTTATTTGTGGTGCATACATTTTTTTTATGATTTCATTATTGAGGATTATTGCATCCTTATTTTTACACGTTAGTATGACTTGGTTGGCAAGCTCCAAATATTCCTTGTTATTTATGCTACCTTCAAATATAGCCGATATAATATCTTGTTGACAAATCATATGAGGTGGGATCTCTACAGTGTCGTCAGGTAAATGTGGTATTTTTTCTGTTCTGCCTTCTCCAATTTTAATAAGCAAATTATTGAAATGAGTTTGGCCTTCTGATCTCATATTTTGTTGCAGTTGAAGATGGGTAAAATGTTTCCATAGTGTAGTTGACTTTATACAGGTTTCGATAATGTCAGTTCGATTTCCATGTACAACGACAGGTAATGTTTGTCTAAAATCGCCACCTAACATCATTACCTTTCCACCAAATGGAAAAGTATTATCCATGACTTCACGAAGCAAACGGTCAATACATTGGAGGGCATAGCATGACATCATTGTGATCCCATCTAGTATAATTAATTTACATTTCTTCAATTTCTTTGCTTATAATGTGGTCATGCGAATATCTGACACAGAAGTTTCTAAAATAGGCACTGGCAGTTAAAATCCACTATGAACAGTTCTTCTACCTTCTAACAAAAGTGCAGCAATTCCAGTAGTGGCAAACACCATTGCTATTTGACCTTGTGCTCGTACTGAACTCATTAATAAATTACACAGATAGGTTTTTCCTGATCCGCCAGGTCCATCAGGATAGAAATAACGCTCTGTCACCATGTCATCATCTATTGCATTTTTAATGGCATGAAATGCTTGCAATTGTAATGTATTTAAAGTTGCAAGTCTTTCTTCTGTTCTTTCTGCTTGTAGTTGAATGTCATAGTCTTCAAAGTTAATGTCATCTATAAGACCTGGATCAGCCAAATTAAAACTTGCACAACTTAATCCATGAGTTAAAAATACTTCTTGGATTTCCATTAACGCTTTTAAGTGTGCAATAGGTTCATTGTATCGTCGCATAAAGTCTTCAGCCATATTACTTTTAAAAGTCTCCCACAAAGCTAATGCATTTGGAGCATTTGAGAAGATACAAATAAAAGCAAATTGTTCTCTCATCTGTCGTGGCATTTGACATTGTGCTGCTTCTTCTAAACATCTTTCCCACTCTGTATCATCAGTGAGTAAGTTTCTATGTCTTGCAGCTAAATGGAAGGATTCATATACAATGTCATTAACAGTTCTTAAGTGTTCAAAACTTTGTGCTCCTGGAACATTTAAAAGTAATATCCGTAAGCAAAAACGTTCAACATCTCTTGGACTGACTGTGTAAATTCTTGGAATTATTTTATTGCCTCTGCTTTTTCTTGGTCTCCATAATCCATTCACAAAAACATAGTGATATGGAATTTCAATATATAAGTATTGTGTTGCTTCAGGATCAGTGGAATTTAATTCAAACCATGCAGTTAGTGTAGTGTGACGATCTTCACTTTGGGCCAATGCATTCATTTCATTTCCAGCATGGAAATAGACTAAATGTCGTTGTGGCAAATGTACTGCTAATCTATATACTGCATGTGATCTATCATGCATTTCAAATTTTAAAAGCCGCCACATAGCTTCTGGCGCACTGACATAGCGAGCATCTACATGAGATGCAAGTTCATCATGTACTAACTCACTACTTTCAGGGTTGTCTGCACTTTTGACGACTACAGTAGCTGCATCATAGCCTTTGTAAATATATTTGTAGACATGTCATGAATCAGCCATGGGCCATCTTAGATTTGGAACTGTTACCTGCCACATGTTATTGAACAGAAGGTTTTGGGCTCCCAGAGCCACTGTTATAATGTAATATATTCAGGGCAGAGTCCCACTGTTATTGTTATGCATTCAGAGGAGAGGCAGTTTACCACGTCAGCACTAATAAAGTCGTCATAACGCATTAAGTGGACTGACGTGGGAAGTACTGCCTCAACTCATAACATGTGGGTTATAACATGTTGTAGTGGTAATATCTGTAAATATATTGTATTGGAATGTGGGAGCCATGTTGTGTGCATCATCCATATTGACTGCATATGTAACCTGAGTTGATCACCCATCTGCCTTCCAGCTATCACCTAAAGTAAACACTTGAAGTAATAGCAAGGCCAGAACAAAGGGGTCTATACAGACATTGAGGCACCATAACCCCAGGGGGTCTACAGGGATTCTCACTCAGATAATCAGGGCAAATTCCAGAGGACAGGTAGATGTTTCTCCCTTGAGAGCCACACACCAACTGAATTAGGTAGCCACACCTAGTGGGCGGACCTGGGAGGAGTCTCATGGTTCCCTGCCTGATTGGCCAGAGGCAGTTAGGGGCTGACTAAAGATAGCCCTCTTGGTGATTTTGTATGCCTGTTTAAAAGATGATGTTTTCCAAATAAAGTTGTTCATAATTTTCATCAAGACTTTGTGTGCAGATGTATTATTTACCCAGGGACATATGCTTGCAGTAAGATTCGTCAGACTTACTGTCAATATTGCTCAGTCTAAACCAAGGGCTGAGACATGATGTTCCTGTACTCTAAACGGCTCCAAGGTCCAGAGTAACCCAAATAAAGTCAGCAGACCCCAGCCAGAGAGTGGGTCGTGATAATTGGTGGCACAGTGGTGGGGTACTCTGAGAAGGACCAGAAAATGGAGCAGATGGAAGCAGAGGACTACAGACTACTCCTGCTAAATCAATGGATGGCATTCATGCAATTATGGCATGGCCATGAGCTGGCAAGCTGGTTGGAGGAACTGGTAGAGAAAGAGATGGACTTGGAGGAACAGTACCTTGCCAGGATAGAGTCCTTGGGTGGCCCGAGAGAGGATCTCTATTTTCGTTTGGATCTAGAATATGGGGTCGGTGAGATTCTGAATGGTGATCCGGAATGTGGCATGGGAACTGCAAGGAGGCATAATAACTTGTTTGTTGAACACTGCCGGGGTCTGGGACTGGAAGCATGGTTCCCGGAGGCTCCTTTGCTGGAACCCCTGATTCAGCAAGAGCTGCAACTGGAGGCTGAGTATGTGGAATTGTGGGATGCGATACCCAAGAAGTATTTTTACAACTCAGACGGTATGTACCAGAGTGAGTATGCTCACTGGAACTGGGGAGAGGCATTTCTAGACTGTAAACAAAGTGAGGAGTGGGAAGGGGTAAACACTGTTCCTTTGCCAACTCCTGGGGATGGAGAATGTTTGCCCCTAGAACATGCAGTAACTGTGTCAGGGCCTAGTCACCAGCCTTTAAGAGCCAGAGACCCAGTGGAATGTTCCCTGGGTGGGGTCAGATAATCCATGTCTGCCCCCTGATACCCCAAGAGATTTAATCCCAGAGGAAGTGGGAACTGTTCACAAGCTAGGGCCAGATAAGTTAAGTCTGCCCTCAGAAGTTCTAGGCAAAGTGTGTTGGCCAGAACTGTTAATGGAGCCAGAGGCTCGGGATGATTGTGTGATGGACGGTGGGAAGGGAGCCTTAGAGGCCAGGCTGGAAGGGAATGATGAGATTCCCCAGCCTGCATCAGATAACCACTGTCTGTACCCTGACAGTCCAGGGGAGTTGTCCCCAGAGGTGCTAGTGAAGAACACAGCCCAGGAGGGTTGTTTAAGAGACTGTGGGGAGGGAAAAGAATTGGTTTCTGGCTACAGGAAACCTGACCTCACACAGCAAGAGAGTGCCAGGGGCACAAAGAGCCAGGCGGGGGCAGCAAGCATGCCAGCCTTGGCAAAAGCATTATGGGTGCAGAGTGGCACCATGAAAGAGGGTGTACCAAGTGGGCAGATACCCTGGATAACCATTGTCCAAGGGCCCACTGGAACAGACACCACTCCAAAGATCCAGTTCAACAGAAAGGACTGGGATAAAGTTGCTCAACCCCGGGCAATGGAGGAAGGTAAGCACAGCTTGGGTGGGAGCAGCGTAGCTCCCCAAGCAGCAACGGAAACAGCTGGACCAGAGGAAGAAAGCCAAGAGGAACGGTCCCTTTGCAATACCATAGGCCCAGAGACTGTATTAGAGATCCCAGCCCATCGGTGGGGACTGGCTGGGGGGAACAGAGTTGCTATGGGACAGAAACTGTGGCCCACCTGTTGTACTCTGGGATACCAGATTATTGGGGAGGTACCCTGGACTATTTGGGTGGGTGTGAATGGGAAGAGCAATTTGCTCTATACAGTGGGAGCAAGGCCAAGGTCTGGGGGAGGTTTTTACTCTGCACCTTGGGACAGACAAGAACTGGCATAGCATACAGAGGGCCAAACCAGCACATTCATGACTATCAGTGTAGCTGGAAAAATCAGGGATGTTTCCTGCCACGCTTGGGGAGGTGTTGTCATGAATCAGCCAGGGGCCATCTTGGATTTGGAACTGTTACCTGCCACATGTTATTGAACAGAAGGTTTTGGGCTCCCAGAGCCACTGTTATAATGTAATATATTCAGGGCAGAGTCCCACTGTTATTGTTATGCATTCAGAGGAGAGGCAGTTTACCACGTCACCACTAATAAAGTCGTCATAACGCATTAAGTGGACTGACGTGGGAAGTACTGCCTCAACTCATAACATGTGGGTTATAACATGTTGTAGTGGTATTATCTGTAAATATATTGTATTGGAATGTGGGAGCCATGTTGTGTGCATCATCCATATTGACTGCATATGTAACCTGAGTTGATCACCCATCTGCCTTCCAGCTATCACCTAAAGTAAACACTTGAAGTAATAGCAAGGCCAGAACAAAGGGGTCTATACAGACATTGAGGCACCATAACCCCAGGGGGTCTACAGGGATTCTCACTCAGATAATCAGGGCAAATTCCAGAGGACAGGTAGATGTTTCTCCCTTGAGAGCCACACACCAACTGAATTAGGTAGCCACACCTAGTGGGCGGACCTGGGAGGAGTCTCATGGTTCCCTGCCTGATTGGCCAGAGGCAGTTAGGGGCTGACTAAAGATAGCCCTCCTGGTGATTTTGTATGCCTGTTTAAAAGATGATGTTTTCCAAATAAAGTTGTTCATAATTTTCATCAAGACTTTGTGTGCAGATGTATTATTTACCCAGGGACATATGCTTGCAGTAAGATTCGTCAGACTTACTGTCAATATTGCTCAGTCTAAACCAAGGGCTGAGACATGATGTTCCTGTACTCTAAACAGCTCCAAGGTCCAGAGTAACCCAAATCAAGTCAGCAGACCGCAGCCAGAGAGTGGGTCGTGATAGACACATTTAATGGATTTGATGGAAGTGCAGGCTTCTACATTAATGTGTGCGTTATACTTCATGAGTAAATGTGGATTGTAGGGTACAACACATCTATTGTCAACTTTTTTCCCACGAATAATGGCACTATCTCCTTCTCTTCTTTTATAAAGTGGATAGCCATCACAATTGGCATAGGTTTTGTCTCTATAATCTTTTGGAAATTCTTTGGAACATTTATTATTTTCCATACATGGTTATTGTGGATTAAGATCACCACAGGGTCCATGAATCATGCGATGAGTAACAATCTCATATAGTCTACCATATAGTTCTGGATCTGGTAGTTCAGCAACAATGACTGCATACGCTTTGTCAGAAGTATCTAATTTATCTTTTTCTTGAAGTATTATTAGAAGATGTGCATGTGGAAGACCTCTTTTTTTTAAAATTCAGTGGTATATACATAAGCAAGACATTTGCCAAATAAGTTATTTATAGTGATGTCACGTATTAATTCATTTAATTTATTCTTAAAAACTCTGGCTACTAAATCTGGTCTATCGGAAGCACTTTGTCCAAGAAGTAAATTTTGTGTAATTTTTGGCCATTGTGGATTACATGTAAATGTAAGAAATAAATCGGGTTTCCCAAATTTTGTGACAATAGCCATACCATCATTGTATCTTTCTCTCATATTTCGAGGAGATCCTTGAAAGGAATATGGTAAAATGATGGCTTTGCCAGCTGTCATGTCTCTGCTTGTAGCCACGTCAGCAACATAGTCCATTAGTCCTGAATATTGTTCTACACGTAGTTTATCTTGTTGATATTTTATAAAGTTTAAATTATTGGCCTCAACTTGCAAATATGAATCAATAATCCATTGTTGTGTTAGTTTTCCACCACATAAAATTGGATTAAATGTATTTCAAATGGCAATTTGAGCTACTTTAAATTCAAGCATAGAAACATTATTTCGGATTCTGGCTTTAGCATTTGGGTAACTGGGAAGTGTTAATTTTGGTTGCCAACCTGCTTCTCCTTGTGGGAAAAAAATGGGATATGTCATTGGATCTAAATTTGTACTTAAGACACTCATATTTATGAATGGTTGCTCCTAATTTCTGGGATATATTCTAATGTCTCTTTGAAATGGTGGTTCTCCTTCATCATTTTGAAACACCATTGCAACCTCATTTGATGTTCGCAAGTTATAACAATGTTTATCAGTATGTCTGTCTCTTTTAAGCACCATATTAACCTTTGGCATTGGTAATTGATGTCTTTGTGCATGAAGTAGTTGTTCATTTTCTACTTCTGCCAATTTTTTATAAGCTTTACTGTAGGGATTATTGTCCATAATGTTATTTAGCTCTATAAAAACACTGGGTAAGCATTTTTTATTTTCTTCCATCTGCATACGTTGGTCAACAGCTTCCATTGTATCTAGGACATATAGTTGAGCGAATTTTCTTTGCTCTCCTTCCTCTGGATGTAAATGGGAAGTACGATGATAAATTTGGCCTTGGACTTTAAAACAGTAAGGACCATGTCCTGGTACATTAGCAGCTAATGTTGCCCCCATAGATGCAAAGGATATGGCACTATTGTAGGATCTTATGTTTGTCTTAAAATGTTTGTAGTTTGGAAAAGTAGGTTCAGTCATAATGTTTTGTAAATAGATTGGAAAATCTTTTCTTTCTGGAAGTTTGAACTTGCCTTTTTGACAGCAACTAATAAATTGGCCATCTCTGGGTCTCTTCTGTTTAAAATAATAAGCCTCACAAAACTGACATTGAGTAGTCATATCCCCACAACTATGAACCTCTACTGCTAAAGACTTGAGTAAAGGACAATTTGCAAAGCATATAGCAGTTTGACTTTCATATTCATCAGGTGAAATATCATGAAATGTTTCAACAACAGGTTCTAAATGCTTTGTTTTTTTCGTGGCTTTTTTTGGTATCTCTTTTATTTTTTCAGGTAAAATGTCATCTGAGGAACAGGTTGTAAATGCTTTATTTGCTTGGTAGCTTTTTTGGCGTATCTTTAATATTTGCAGCGGATAGTCTTTTGCTTGCAAGTCTTTTGCGTTCTTTTTCTCGTCAAATTTCTTTCTCCTCTGGTGTCTGCTGGTTGGCCCATCTCTCTTGTCTTTCTCTAGTTTGACGTCTTTTCTTCTCTTGTTTGCTCTCGTTAGTAGCCATGTTAATCTGTCAAAGAAAATAATATATAATTAGTTTAGTTTGAGATGTTAAGTTTGTTTTGTACATTTTTTATTATCAACAGCCTTAGGTGAATAGCACAGGGAAGAAACTGACAGTATACCTTCTTCTACATCTAATAGATAATTCAAATTAATATTTTAGTTGTTTTGGAAATTTATTTTTTTGTTGTACTTTGAATTTACAGACATAGTAGAGGGTAAAAATTAGTCTTTGTAATTTTTAGTACAGGGGATTGACTAATAGTATTTTGATCTTTTATTTAAAAGCTTATATGTTGGGTCAATTAAATGTTATTTTTTTTCTTGCGGTGTTACTACTATTTGTTTTACTATTCTATTTTCTGTGTGTGTTTAGGTTTTATGCTTAATATTGTACATTATGACTGGTAATTTAGAATGGCAAATTTTATTTAGTCTATGTTTTGAGACTTTTGTGGACTATGGTGTTTTTTTTTTTTTTGGCTAGATTGAAGTTTGAATTTACTGTTAAACATTATTGTCCATAACAGACAAATAAGAGGTAAATCAGAAATGTGTCAGTTACATTTTGGTAAAAGTTATAGGCCCTCATTCAATTGCGATTTGGCCAATTCAATAGTGCTCTAAATAAGCATATAACATTTTTTTTTTTAAATCAGTTTTCAGTTAGTGAAAACCTTCTTTGTGGATCGATGTTTAGCAACTAAAAACTTCTTTAAAAAGATGTGATGTGCTTATTTAGACCTCTATTGAATTGGCAAAATTGCAATTGAATGAGGGCCATAGTGAGTGATTGTTCTTGTTTTTTTTTCTGTTGACATGGATGCAGAACAAACATGTTTATTTACTTTTCAAATTTTTTACTTGTTATACTGTACCTTGGTTGAAGTGTGATTTCAATCCGAGTCTTTGTTGGTCCTCTGTTGAAAGTCCTCGTCCGATGGTCTGGTCCTCTGTTGAAAGTCCTCGTCCGATGGTCTTCACGCAGTGTCTGTTGCAAAAGAAAAATGAAAATGTTATTTGATTTTAATGTATTTGTAATAAATAAAAAATGTCATTATTTTGGTGTATTGTATCTGTTATGGTGAATTTTTCTGCTATGCTGTTTTTTGTGCAACCTTTCAAAAATAATATAAATGTATTTGTATATTCCAGTTATTCTTTTTTTATACTGTAATTATTAATGTTTTTCTTATTTTGGATATGATTGCAATGTTTTTAGCATTATCCTGTTTTGTGTCCACCACTTTTGTTATACAAATTTAGACTTCTTTGTAAGGCTTATAGTTTGGTAAACAGTAAATAAGAAAATGAATTTACTTTGCTATGTGTTTGTGTGATTTTTGGTATAATCCTATTTTGTGTCTAACACTTTTGCTATGCTTATTTAAGCTTCTTTGTAAGGATTATAGGTTCTTAAACATTAAAGAAGAATATTAATTTACTTTGCTATTTATTTGTGTGATTTTTGGTACAATCCTATTTGTGTCTACCACTTTTGGAATGGCTATTTAGGCTTCTTTGTAAGGCTTATAAGTTCTTAAACATTAAAGCGGAATATTAATTTAGTTTGCTATTTGTTTTTGTGATTTTTGGTACAATCCTATTTGTGTCTACCACTTTTAGTATGCTTATTTAGGCTTCTTTGTAAGGCTTATAGGTTCTTAAACATTAAAGAAGAATATTAATTTACTTTGCTATTTGTTTAGTGTGATTTTTGGTACAATCCTATTGGTGTCCACCACTTTTGGTAGCTTATTTAGGCTTCTTTGTAAGGCTTATAGGTTCTTAAACATTAAAGAAGAATATTAATTTACTTTGCTATTTGTTTAGTGGGATTTTTGGTACAATCCTATTTGTGTCTACCACTTTTGGAATGCTTATTTAGGCTTCTTTGTAAGGCTTATAGGTTCTTAAACATTAAAGAAGAATATTAATGTACTTTGCTATTTGTTTATGTGATTTTTGGTACAATCCTATTTTTGTGTCTACCACTTTTAGTATGCTTATTTAGGCTTCTTTGTAAGGCTTATAGGTTCTTAAACATTAAATAAGAATATTAATTTACTTTGCTATTTATTTGTGTAATTTTTGGTACAATCCTATTTGTGTCTACCACTTTTGGAATGGTTATTTAGGCTTCTTTGTAAGGCTTATAAGTTCTTAAACATTAAAGCTGAATATTAATTTAGTTTGCTATTTGTTTTTGTGATTTTTGGTACAATCCTATTTGTGTCTACCACTTTTAGTATGCTTATTTAGGCTTCTTTGTAAGGCTTATAGGTTCTTAAACATTAAAGAAGAATATTAATTTACTTTGCTATTTGTTTAATGTGATTTTTGGTACAATCCTATTGGTGTCCACCACTTTTGGTATGCTTATTTAGGCTTCTTTGTAAGGCTTATAGGTTCTTAAACATTAAAGAAGAATATTAATTTAGTTTGCTATTTGTTTAGTGTGATTTTTGGTACAATCCTATTGGTGTCCACCACTTTTGGTATGCTTATTTAGGCTTCTTTGTAAGGCTTATAGGTTCTTAAACATTAAAGAAGAATATTAATGTACTTTGCTATTTGTTTATTTGATTTTTGGTACCATCCTATTTTTGTGTCTACCACTTTTAGTATGCTTATTTAGGCTTCTTTGTAAGGCTTATAGGTTCTTAAACATTAAAGAAGAATATTAATTTACTTTCTATTTGTTAGTGTGATTTTTGGTAAATCCTATTTTGTGTCCACCACTTTTGGTATGCTTATTTAGGCTTCTTTGTAAGGCTTATAGGTTCTTAAACATTAAAGAAGAATATTAATTTACTTTGCTATTTATTTGTGTAATTTTTGATACAATCCTATTTTTGTGTCTACCACTTTTGGTATGCTTATTTAGGCTTCTTTGTAAGGCTTATAGGTTCTTAAACATTAAAGAAGAAGAATAATTTACTTTGCTATTTATTTGTTTAATTTTTGGTACAATTCTATTTTGTGTCTACCACTTTTGGTATGCTTATTTAGGCTTCTTTGTAAGGCTTATAGGTTCTTAAACATTAAAGAAGAATATTAATTAACTTTGCTATTTGTTAGAGTGATTTTTGGTACAATCCTATTTTTTTGTGTCTACCACTTCTGGTATGCTTATTTAGTCTTCTTTGTAAGACTTATAGGTTCTTAAAGATTAAAGAAGAATATTAATTTACTTTGCTATTTTTTAGTGTGATTTTTGGTACAATCCTGTTTTGTGTCTACCATATGTTGCATACTTGATTTGCTTAATTAGTCTTTTTTATGAAGCTTTAATGTTTTTCTACAGTGCAAATTAATGTTTTTTTCTATTTTTGATATTCTGGCTATATTTTTAGCATTATCCTATTTTGTGTTCACCACTTTTTGGATGCTGCATTTGTTATATTGGCGGCCATTAAACATATATAGTTCCTTTATTTTTTGTACTTGTTATACTTTACCTTGATTGAAGTGTTGAATGACAAAGGGTCCCCTCCTTGCCAATCTTAATCCGTCGGTCTTCTTGTAGTGTCTGTTTGAAAAAGAAAGTGAAATGGTTAATTGTATATTTCTTCTTTTTGATTTAGCAAAGCATGGTCTTTTTCAGCATGTAATGTATTTTTCTATCTTACCTCTTCTTCTTTGTTTGTGTTGTTTAAAAGGGATTGTGGTTCACAATGCACGGTGCAAATTCTTGAGTGACGCTGTTGATGCAGAGTCTGTTTGAATAGTAAAAAAAAGGAGAAAGATTGAGCTTTAGGTTATATATTTAATTACAATAAATTAATGTCATTTAAATATACTTCTTTAATTAGTTTCAATTAACATTATTTTGTTTTCGGGCCTACACACATAAATGTGCGTGTCACATATCACTATACATGAATCATATTTTAATCGTTAAAGTTGTTTTTTTTTTTAATGTCATTTAAATATACTTCTTTAATTAGTTTGGGTTAAGATTAGTTTGTTGTAGGGGCTATACACATAAATGTGCGTGCCACATGTCAGTATACATGAATGCCGTTTTCATAGTTAAAGTTGTTTTTTGTTTGTGCGTGTCACATATCACTATACATGAAACATATTTTAATAGTTAAATTAACATTAGTTTGTTTTCGGGCCTACACACATAAATATGTGTGTGACATGTGACTATACATGATACACATATATGTGCATGTCACATATCACTGAATCATATTTTAATCGTTAAAGTTTTTTTATTTTGATGTCAGTTAGTTTGGATTAAGATTAGTTTGTTGTAGGGGCTATACACATAAATGTGCGTGCCACATGTCAGTATACATGAATGACATTTTCATAGTTAATTTTTTTTTTTTTTGTCCTGTCTGGATAATAAAATTTTATATATTATAGCTTACCTCTCAGTTCTAATTTGCACAATGTAAAGTAGGAAATTAGGAAACAATTCAAGTAACAGCAGCAGTTAACTATCCAGTCACTCCGTTCATCACCTGAGTAGAAATGTAGAATTTTCTGGAAAGTAGGCAGTATTTAGAAACTTTGAAGTGCCTCAGACCGTTGGAATGCAATATGCATGCGCTATTTGCGTTCCAGCTTACAATTTGCGTTCCATACACCATTTTATGCGTAGTAGTTTTCAAAATGGTGGTTAATATCAGTGTGGTACGTTCCGCACAGTATGTGTTACGTACCTCGTAAAGTTGACTGTAGCGTTGTTTCAGTTTTGCGAGTCACTGTAGTATAGTTACGTCTCTAGCCTCGTTTTCGTTTTGTTCGGCGGCCATTTTTTTTCTCGCTTAGGTGATTTTCGGCAGTTTCAACTCGTTTTTTTGGACTTAACTGGACGTGTAAATTAACTTTTCGAGGTGCCGGATGCCCCCCCTTGCTGTAAGTAAGTTTTTTATGTGTTCGTTGTTTTTATTTCTTGTGTTTCTGATGTTTTCATGCGCTCTGTTGTCGTCTGGTTTTGCGTGTTGGAAATGGGTTGTTTCGCGGCCGTATTTGTTTGCGAGGCGCCCGTAATTTGTTTGCGAGGGACGCAGTTGTTTTTTACGTGTACGACGCAGTGTATTTTTTTCTAAGTCGTGCGTATGTGTGTTAACGGCGTGTGAGGCGCCTTTGAGTTTTTTTTTTTAAAGTCTGGAGTGTGTGTGTAACCGGGTGTGAGGCACCTTTGAGGTTTTTTTTTTTAAAGTCGTGTGTTTGTGTGTGTTAACACAGCCAACGTTGGAGCCTCCACCTCCGCAAATGTGGATCCTCGCTTCGTGAGGGTCCGCATTTGCGGACAAACACAGCTGATGTTGGAGCCTCCACCTCCGCAAATGCGGACCCTCGCTTCGTGAGGATTCGCTTTTGCGGGGACGTTGGGATGCTGATGTTTCCCCGACTATTCATACCTCTGTTGGAGATCGTTTTAGCCCAGGGATGGAGATATACTTGGGGATTTCCCTTTAAGTTGAACATTCTGAGGGATGGGATAACATATCCAATTTTTGATATGGAGGAGGCAATGGTGTTGCTTACGTCCTGGAACATTCTGTGACCAAATCATTCGGGAATTGCCCAACGCCCTGATGCTAAAACCTTACCAACGCTTCAGGTCGCAACAGAGACCCTAAGTCTGTAACAACTTTCTATACTTTTGTGTGTGGGGAATTCAAGAGCAGTTACTCTCAAATGCAGATATTGCTTCATGATGTTGCTATATGTCAGAGAGAGGACTAAGTAAACATACATGTAAAATAGTTTTTGGTTTAAGTTTAGCTAAATGGTAGCAATGTTTTAGTTCTGTGTGCCGAATTTGGTTCTACCTCAGGAATAAGTGGAATTTTTCCACTTATTAGACTTCAACTGCATTGATATAGTCAGTTAAGTATTAATTATTTTTTTTTAAGAACTGCCCCATAGGGGTTAAATTTTGTATATTTTCCTAATTTTATTATTTATTTATTAATGTATTTATTTATTTATTTTTGGCAAGACACCTGTGTAATTTATTGAAAAGATACCTGTTCCTCACCGTAGGTTTTAGGAGGACAGCTCTTTGCTCTCCTCAGTTTAGTTCAAATTGAACATTGTTTTGTGTATTTTTATTATACTTAAAAAATACACATATATTTGAGTAATTATCTATTTACATACTGTTAGACTGATATATTGCACTGCAAAAGTATGTGATTATTATTGCACATTGTACATTGCTTTAATATTTTCTACATTTCTTTCCTACTTCTTCCTGGTTTTTCTCCCTCTTCTTTTCCCCCTCTTTACCTGCTTTGCTTGTCTCTTATCCTGTGTGGAGTTCTGAGAGCCAATAGTTCCCAGTGGAGTGCAGTCCTAAGGTTATCAGCACTCTTCTGATAATATACCTATCAGAGCCCCTATTTTCTGACGGGCGATCGGTGTAGGTGGTGAGTAATGGCTTTACACAAAGCATCTCATAATGTTCAGGGGTTAAATGAGCCGTGGAAGCGAGGGGTTGCCCTGGGTGAATAGAGTTGTATGGGGTTAGACATTGTCATGATAGAGGAAACCCATTTTAGGAAGAATACTATACCAAGTTATTGGGGGAAACATTTCACGCAAACGTATCACTCTACTGCTCCAGAAAAAAAGAGGGGTGTCAATTCTGATACACAAAAGGCTGAACTTCCAACACACTTCCACCCATAGATATCTGGAGGGGAGATTTATTCTAGTACAGTGTTCCATTAATGAACGTAAACTTTCACTGTTAAATGCATATGCCCCAAATGCTGGACAATCAGCATTTTTTCGTGCCTGAACTCCGTTTTAGACCAAGCAAAAGACATTTTGAGTTCTACTTCCCCAATGGTAACCCCATCCGCCACAAAATCCCTCAAACTCCTACTTAACCGTTATTGTATACTTGATGCATGGAGAATGGTTCATCCTACTGATAGGGAGTATACTCACTACTAAGCTAGGCATTAATCACACTCCCGTATTCATTATGTTTTTATTCAGCGACACTTAGCCCCGAATTTGCTGAATGCAGAATCTGACCTATTGCATGGTCTGATCACGATATAACTGGAATCTCCTTGAATGATCTACTACCCAGGGGGTGCTCTCCCTCATGGGCGCTAAACCCAGCCTTTCTCACTGATGTAGTCACGAAGGACAAAATATGTAGCACTATAGCAGAATATTTTGATTTGAATAGTGGGGGTCAGGTGGATCACGCTGGAGTATGGGCTGCACATAAAGCAGTTTTGAGAGGCAAGTGTATTCAAATTGTCTCCACCTCCATAAAATTGGAACTAACCCAAATTAACACATTAAGCAGTTAAATCTCAGCCCTTCAAGCTATTCCCCCTACTAGGAAACTGCCTGGGATCCAAGCAGAAATATGTACACTTAAGCAGCAATTGCAGGTGATTCTCTGTAGGAAGGTTGTAACTGTGCTGCAAAGGACTCAGTCTCACTTTTCTATGTATTCGAATAAGCCAAACAGAATGCTAGCCAAAACACCCTTAAAGGTGGAGAATGACAAGACCATCTATAAGCTGAATGATATTACAAAGGCATTTGAAAAATGTTATGCCGATTTGTATTTAGCATCTGTTAGCTCAGGCACAATAGATCATATGACCTAAATTGATAATTTTCTGTCCTCCATTAGTATTCTGAAACTTGAGAAAGTGCAATCTGATTTGCTAGACATCCCTATATTATTAGATGAACTTAAGAGAGCTATAAGAGAGACTAAATCACATAAAGCCCCTGGCCCGGATGGGTTCACAAATTTCTATTATAAGCAATTTATAGATACACTGGCACCTCATCTCCAACTGCTCTTTAATGATTTCCTGTCCGGTAAGCCAATAAAAGCAGAACTTTTGGAAGCTAAGGTGATAGTAATACATAAAGGAAGGTAAGGACCCATCTCAATGTAAGAGCTACAGGACCATCTCACTGATTAACTGCGATACCAAACTCTACTCAAAAATTATAGCAAATAGCCTCTCTCAGGTGCTTCCAAGCTTAATTCACCCAGACCAAGTGGGGTTTATTCAGGGTCGTGAGGTGCCAGATAACACCAGACGTATTTTAAATTTGCTTGATGTAGCGTCGGCTCAAAATACACCTTTGATGTTTCTCTCTCTGTGTGCAGAAAAGGCCTTTAGAAGAATTGACTGGGTGTACATGGCTGAGACTTTACATGATTTTGGCCTAAGTGATAAGCTGGTGAAGGGTTTCTTAGCACTGTATTTGGCCCCGAAAACATATGTGGCATATCAGGGGTTTAAATCACAATCTTTTAAAATAACAACAGGAACGCGCCAGGGTTGTCCTTTGTCCCCCCTCCTTTTTGCACTGTGCATTGAACCCTTAGCTACAGCCATCAGGGAAAACTTGAATATAAAGAGAGTTAGAGTGAGGGAGAGAGAACATAAACTGAGCTTATTTGCGAATGATATTATGCTAACTGTTACTGAGCCTCTGACCAGTCTCCCTAATCTATTTTATGCTCTTGGACTTTTTGGCGGCATTTCAGGCTTTAAAATTAATACGAGTAAGAGCGAAGCGTTAAATGTTTCTTTACCAAAGAATTTAGAATTCCAATTATCAGGGAAATTCTCCTATAAATGGGTTCCACACCATCTTAAATACTTAGGGGTTTATATCCCTAGACAATCTGGCCTACCGTATTCAGCAAATTTCCCAGCACTTATAAAAAAAACTACTCAATGACATTAACACAAAATCTCGTGGCTAGGGAGGATCCACTCTATTAAAATGAATATCTTGAACAAGCTTGTAGATGCAGGTTCTTGGCTTACACCACTGTGGATATTTCAGAAGTCAGCATCAATAAATAGATTTTCACAGTTTAAATGGTGGATAGATAATCAGTTGACGATTGCTGCTGATCTGTTAAAGGAAAATCGAAAATGGTCCCATACAACATTTATAGATCTACATAATTTGCCATTAAAGGAATGGCTTAACTTATCCCAGAAACATATTAATATATATGGGGTAATAAAATGTAACTCTTCTGCTAAGGTCACTCCATTCGAAAAATGCTGTTTTAACAACTTTAATGGCAAATGGAATATCACCATTACTTAATGGACCTAACCACACCATCCAAACTCCACCATCAACATTCTGGGGAGTCGAAACTCGCCATTGATATAATTGATACACAGTGGAATAAGATACATAAGCAGGCCACAGGCTCCTCACTAAATATTATACTTATGGAAAATGCACACAAGAACATTTTGAGGTGGTACTTAACACCAGCTAGAATGCAGCTTTCTAACCCATCAGTGAATGGTAACTGTTTTTGGGATGTCACACTCTGGGTAGCCTTAAACATGTTTTCTGGGACTGCTCTAAGATCGCCAACATTTTGGTTGGAGACCTATGATATTTTGGAGCTACTATGGGGGTACAGTATTCCCCAAAAGCCAGAAGAAGCTCTCTTAGGCCTCCCCATAGAGGGTCTCAGTAAAGAGGTTCAACTCTTATCACACAGTGTTTTTAGCAGTGAGGATTATGTTAGCCAAAACATGGAAATCGGCAGTACCAGAATATAGTGCAGTTTTGATTAAACTTAAATATAAATATAACATGAGAGTTATCTCAGTCAGCTTGGACCAATTATAGAGGAAATGGGCCTCATGTTGGGACACTTGGATTCTTAAGATTGGGATCCATTTAGGATACTCCCTTTAAGAACAAACATAACACGGAACTCCTTCTCGTTTTGCCCCTCTCTTACCCTCTTTCTTATTTTTTATTCTCTGTATGCTCTTATAAGCTATCAGTCTTTACAGTTGTACTTTAACACGTGAATATGCATTTAATATGCTTTCAGCTTAACTTAAAACAGAAATAACAAAAATGTCAAAGTTAGGTTTAAAAGGTTATATGTATGTGATGTCATTAATTAAGTGTTCTGGTTATGTTACTTTTGAATGTTTTATTTTTGAAACACTTGTGTTATGGAATTTACCTTGTATGCTTAATAAAAGATATATTTAAAAAAAATCTCACTTACAGCAGAGAACAGTTCATACATAGCAATTACTCTTAAGGGTTTACTCGCAATGGATTGCTGCAGGTGGAATGTAATAGCAACGTAGGTCAATTTGTGGAATCTTCATGCGGAACATTCCTTACAAGAACCATGTAATCATGACTTGCTAGTCTACCTGTAACTTACGGAGTCTACCTTTTGAGACTTGTAACTGATTACTATTGTCTATAGTCTAAAATACATGGCTCCCTTAAGGAATCTTGTGAATTAAGACCTCCATTTCATGACTCCAGTAAAAATTCTGTGAAGACGGACTATGGCTCCCCTATGGCTCACTACCCCCTTTGAGCCAGGGGACCCTCAGGGATTTTTCATTCATACCTGCTATCCTCCATGAACCCTATGGACCCCCCGTGGCACTAAATTATTAGGTACAGTTTTTAGAGGACAGATGCATCAATCAACATCAAATTTACCACTTATCCAGGGCTGAAGAGTGAGGACAAGGCATGAGGGTGTCAAAAGAATAAGTAAAGTACACTCCCCCCTCCAGCTTACAGTTTTAATGTTTTTTTTCAGTAGTATTTTTTCTTGTAGTTAGTGTTAGGGACAATGGGAATTCGTAGGACCCCCATTGGCGGTTAGGGTCCATGGGGGTCAAATATAGACATCTGTGGCTATAAGAAGTCCATGAGGATCACTATGGAATAGGAGTTAACTTTAGATGCCATGAGGATTCATAAGGACCCTCACGGTTATAGCTTAGTATACCATGACTGTATATCCTGCTTGTGGGCAGGATATACTTGTATGTATACAGAGATATAAAACTTTAGAATTTTTATCTATTAGTGTAATGAACAGTACTTATGGTGAGACAAATGGCCATTTAAGGAGCGATTAGTGCCCTAAAGAAGCATTTTCTATTAAAAGACAAATGTCTACACATCCTAAAGCACAAAAAAAATATAATGTGTAACTAGCCCTATCAAACAATAATAAATTCAAATAAAAAAACATGTAAATTACAAATAACTACTCAGACAATTAAACACTGACACCCATCTAATGGTAAGCCAAGCCTCAAAAATACAGAGCCCTCATATGTAGTCATACATTTACAATGCCCTAGCAATAATCTTGTCTTGCCAATCAATGTGTACCATAGGAAAGCTTTTTCACACTCACTTAAATGTAATCCTTAACTTCTGTGCTATAGCTCTTGCACCCATTTTGTATTTTGATCTACTTGACTTGTCATACTTGTGCCCACATTTACCTCAATTTTGATATATATTGCTCAACTTTGACCATATACTATTTCCTTGTGTTCACTATTGTATTGTAACCAATCCAACCAATATGCATCCATATCAATCTGATCATCCTTGTCAGCATGAGGTCTTACTTCCATACCTGCCCTGTAAACACTCAATCACCTGGCATATGTGGTTTGTTGCTATAAAATATATTCAATAAAACCAAGTTGAGGAAGAGAGGTTTTCTACTGAGTCTTACTATGCCACTATTTACTATAAGCTCAATTACATTGCTCCCTTAATGAATCTTGCAAATTAAGGCCTTTATTCTATGGCTCTAGTCAAAATTCTGGGAAGGCTTACTCACTATACTATGGTTCCTCCTATGACTCATGACCCAATTTGTGCCATGGGTTCTCTCCGGACCAATTAATACCAGCTACCTCTGTGAGACTTATGGGCCACCATTGCAATAAATATTAACCCATTATCATTGGGGTCACTACAGACCCTTGTTGTAATCTAATATGTAACCATGCTGGTCCAAATGGACCCCCTGGTACTTAATAGTGACCCCTATCTCTGAATTATGATTAGTTATGGAGCAGGAATAATTCAAATACTTGATTTTGACTGGCTGAAATATGTTTAACACAGATTTCAGCCAACTGAAATCAGCAAAATTAGTATATAAGTAAAAGTTCTGTTAAGTACCATTTTTTTATAGAGTGGAAGATTTTTTTATTCAGAAACCCATTTTCACGGTTGGAAGTTGAGGATCAGTGGGATTTAAACAAGATAGAAGAGAACAGATCCTTTAATCAACATAGAAGTGCTGAAGAATGAGGACAAGGCTGGAGGGTGTCAAAAGGATAGGCAAAGTATACCCCTCCCTCTTTACAAGTACATTTTCTTTCTGTAGTATTTTTTCTGTATTTAGTGTTAGGGACCAAGGGCATTTTTTGTACCACCATGGAGGGTTAGGGTTCATTGGGGTCCAATATAGAGTTCTGTGGTAATACTCTTATACCATGGCTACATCATTGCTCCCATGGTATAAGAGTTAACTTTAGATGGCTTGGAGATCCATAAGGACCTCACTGTTTTAGCTTAGTATACCATGACAGTCCTTTGAGACCCGCTTGGTATAGGAGTTAGTGGTTAACATTAGATGACATGAGGGTCCATGACATCCTCCATGGTATTCTGGTTAAATGTAGGTGACATGGGGGTCAATGATGATTATCATGGTTATCGGTTAGAATACCATGGGGTTCACTGAGACATCCAAAGTATAGGGGTTAATATTAAGTGCATGGTGTAATGACTGACTTTTGGGGCTAGAGTGAAACTCCCCTGAACCACAAGCAACCCTGTTATTTGGGACTCTAACACATTAGCAGCCCCATTAAATTCCCCTAATGTGTAAAAATGTAGCTCGTAATTTAGCTCACAAGACTTAAGGGTATTAAATTGTCCTTTTAAACCAGACCACGGATGACTTGCAGGGAAGGAGCGAGAAAACCCTTCAGGACTTGAGAATTTGAATTGCAAGCCAGCAAATCTGTGGATCTGTCAAGCCCATAACCCCTACGTTCCAATTGCGGTATTAAATTGCATCAAAATCACCCCGTAACTCGCAAATGGAGCCAAGAAGCAGAGTGCTAGAGAGGACCCGCAAGGGCGTAAAGTCCAATCAGTAGCACATATACACACACTACTGTACTTTTCTAAACAGGAAAAGGGATGTTAGGTCTAAGAATTAATAGCAAACATTCTCAAGCTCCCAAATCAGCCCTAAAAAATACTTTATTTCATGTTTAATTTCCGTGTTATATCGATCCTGGCATTCAATGTGTTAATACATATAATGGAACTCGCATGTAATAGAATATCATATTTACAGCTTTATCAATATTGCATTACATCTGGAATGTGGGTCCGATCGTAACTCGTAATTGAACTCTGTAAGACTTTGAAATCCTACCTCCATTTTTCAGCGACGTAATTCTGATTTCTCTGTTTCCATTGACTCCATCTAAAACCATAACTACAAGTGTGACTAATTAATCCCGTTGACGGCCGCACATCCACATTTTTTATTACGGGTTTGCCCAGTCATGATACCAAAACACAGAGACCTCTGATTTCTTCACTTTATTTCGACACATGTGGATCAGCAACAGAATAGCATTCACAATGTCCTACATACAGGAAATGGTATATTTCATTACTACCCTCTAGAAAATGATACAGTCCACCAACACCCATTTCTAAGCCAATAAATGATTATTTATATGAATAAGCTAATTAATAATCAGACACGCATCAAACATGCATTCTACGTCAGATCACTTTATTTTTACAATTAATACGCAGGGTGGAATAATTTTACTTCTAACCTCAAAGAATGTCCTCTTGTCAGCTGAAAACCTATTGGAGCAAAAAGTTCACTTGACAAAGCTTTATATTGACCATGGGTATATTTATATAAGGTAATCATATTTCCTCTTAGAAGCCTTTTTTCTAGAGAAAATAAGTTTAATTTGGTTTGGCTTTCTTCATAACTTAGCCCCTCCATTCCCCTTTTAGTTTTTTGCCTTTCTCTGTACATTTCTCAGCTCTAAAATGTCCTTTTTATGAAGTGGTGCCCTGAGGAACCCCGCTTGCCACATTAGTCCAATCTGAGTATGTTCCTCTTACAACAACCCTATCTTTTAGCCAGCTCTTAATCCATGAGCAGATATTTACTGAAATTCTTGTATGCTTTAGTTTACACAGTAGTCTTACATGTGGCACTGTATCAAAAGCCTTTGCAAAGTCCAAAAAGACTACATTCACTCAGTTGCCTTGATCCAAGTTCCAACTAACCTCCTCATAGAAACGAATCAGATTTGTTTGACATGACCTATCCCTCATAAATCCATGTTGACTCCTATTTATAATTCTACTCATATAGACATGCTGTCATATGTTATCCCTTATTAAATCTTCTAAAAGCTTTCCCACTTCAGAAGTGAGGCATACAAGTCTATAATTCCCTGGATTTGTTCTTGCTCGATTCTTAAATATAGGTATTGCGTCTGCTTTTCTTCAGACATCTGGTAGCGACCCTGTGTTGAATCTTGAAAAATTGTATATAATATATAATGCTTTAGCTATTACTGAACCCAGTTCCCTCAGTACCCTTGGATGTATTCCATCAGAACCTGGGGCTTTATTAACATTTATTTTTTTCACCCTCTTTTAGATTTCTTCCTGCGTTATTCAATTATTTGGGGAAGGTAGTGTAGCCCTATTTTGTTGCAGTGTCCCTACCACTTGTACCTCCCTGGTATATACCGAAGAAATGAGCGTGCTAGTGAAGTTGAATGCCACGGGTGCGGTAGAACAAAAAGCTCCAGTGACACGCACATGGCTCAACATCTCCTTGAGCACCCTCTCCCACTTGTTTTACTTGACAATCACTTGGGGACCACCACTTGGTGCTTTCGCTGCTCTCTCCTCCTCTGAAATTATACTCCTCACCTTGGCCCTGTCATTAAAAAAATACTTTACCGACTTCACATCGCTATTTGCAAAGCCAACTGCTGTAACTGTGACTGCTATCTTCTTCAAGGACTGGGCCCTGGGCCTAACTTCTCTCCCTCTTCAAGGATAGTTGAGTGGTCATGGATGGCACTGAGGAGGACCACCATCTCCCCATGCCTGTGGTTAGAGGCCCTGTGCTTCTACCCAGCCTTATGTTCTCCTGACTGTGGATGGGTATCCTGTCCTCCCTCCTCTGACCCTGAGGCCTGTCCCTCCTCCCCACTATGCCCCCCTTAGGATCAGGCCCTGCCTCCTCTGACCCTGCGCTTGGTGTGCCTATCACTGTTTGTGAAACCCTTTTTCTCTCTACCTCACCTCCTGACCCCCCTAGTACTACTAGACCAAGACTTCCCCCTTCCCTCTATCCTACCGCCACCTCCACTAGCTCTTTCCCTCCCTCTCCTACACTCACCTCCCATCCCTTTCTTCCTCCCTCTCTCCCCACCCTCACCTCCACTCCCTCTTTTCCCATCTTCACCTCCAGTCCCTCTCTCTCCTCCTCTCCTATAATCCTCTTCTCCTCACCACTTCTTCGCTCCTCTCCCCTCCTCTCTCCACGCTCCATATCAATCAAAAAATTAAATAAAGATAAAACAAAATAAGTTTATATGTATGTAAAAAATATATATGTTTTATGTGTTTTTTATGTTAGGGTATAGGGTGGGGGTGTCTGGATGTTACTACCTACCTATATGTGTATCTATGTCTATTATTTCCCTACATGTATAAATATTATGTATATTATGTGTTATCAGTTAATCTATGTTTTGATTGATTAAGTGTAAATTAAGTAATTAAGAAATATAAATGAAGAAAAAAACCTGCTCTGCAAAAGCCCCTACTCTCTCTCTCTCTTTCCAATAACCTCCAGATCTGGGGCCTGTGTACTGATTTGTAAAAATCTACAACATTGTGAACACAGGCACGTGAAGCTCTCAGCTTTATTATCTCTCCCTGCCAATCACTGATCCGTAATGATCCCCCTGAAATCTTAGGAACAGAGGTTATAAGACGTGAATAAGACGTGAATTGCGGGCTTGAGAAAAAAAATGCAGCCTAAATTACGGGTCAGAGTCACTTATGTGCTTCTAATAGAATTGGGCCCATTGGGAATAGACTAGGGCTCCTAGTTTTTGTATAAATGAGACAAGAAAATTATTTCATGGTGGTTGCATTACTTTAAATATTCAGGATATTCAGGAGCCATCATTATATTTTACTGTTAGTATTCCTTTAAAACACTGAATGCAACAACAACATTTTAAAATGCTCCTATCATTTTCTAATTCCTTTGAATTCTATCTAGCAACAATGGGTTTATAGATTAATAAAGCTAAGATCTAAACTGCTAGATATGCATTCTACAATGATAAGGTAGTAATCAAATCACTGAAGCACTATCACAAGGTCAAAATAAGTTGTAATACACTTTTCATTATTCTTTATGGGATTTATCATTTCAAAGTTTTTATCACTGTACACATTTAGCTTGCTTTATTACATTCAATTATAGACCTTAGTATCTGAATACATTTTAGTATTTGTCCTACCAAACGTTATCAGAATAAAACTCACCAAATGCTCACATGCAATGCATTGGATTCAATATGGTTTCTAAACTTTAGATAATATGTAAATGCAATTTGTTTATTTTTATCTTACTACAGTAGTATATATAGTAAATGGTGAACAATATGTTTTGGGGCTCTGTTTGTGAGCCTCTAACACATACTCTTCATAATTACTTAAATATTCTGCAGATTTTTACTACATTTTGAAACTTATTTCATTTCATGGAGAATTTACACTTTTGTTTCTGTTCCAATGTTACAAGCAGTGCCTGTTTGCAAGTAATTAATGCATATAAAATGCATGGCATTGCCAGATGCATACCTTTATATTAATTCATATGAAATCGCATCTGGAATTTAGTTGCCCATTTTTTCTAATTTATGCAAATCCCTTTTGGGGGGAAAGTGCATAATTATCTGATTTAATTAACTTGCACAACTTAGTGTCACCAGCAAAAATTGAGACAATTATTTACAGTCTTACGTCTAAGTCATTATTAAATATGTTAAAAAAGAAGAGGACCTCATACTGAACCCAGAGGAACCCCATTTACCCCATTACTCCAATCTGAGTATGTTCCATTTACAAAAACTGCTGGTACCTCCCTGTTTAGCTCTTTTCCTAATTGTCACTAATTGTCAGACAGCATGTTTCACATTGCAATGTCCTATAGCTTCCTACCTGGCCTTCTCCCCATTAATATATATGTATATATCTAAAAAATATTTCAGGGTTAGTCTTATTCTCCTTTGCAACTAACTTTTCATTTTCTATTTTAGCCAGTGTAATAGCTCTTTTGCGAGACTTGTTGATTTCCTTGTACTCACGTAAAGCAGTCTCTGTTTCCTCTTTTTTGTATATTTTAAATGCTTACATTTTCCTCCGTATTTTAATCTTTAAATCGTTGTAAAGCCAAATGGAATGTGATTTACTCTCCTTCTACATTTATTTTCACATGATATATGGTGATAAGTATGTATATTTAGTAAGGATTTGAACGTTGTCCATTTATGTTCAGTATTTTACCTGTCAGTTCTCTATCCCAGTCTATACTTTGTATTGCTGCCCTTAGACTGTTAAAATCTGTCCTTTTAAAAGTAAGAGTTTTTGTTGGCCCCTTACAGTTTTTTTTTTTTTTTTTATTCAATCTCAAATGAGACTGTGTTGTGATCACTGTTTCCCAAAGGTTGCCCTATTTCAACATTTGATACTATATCAATATTATTTGTGATAACTAAATCCAAGATAGCCTCATTTCTAGTAGCTTCATGTACAACCTGGGCCAGAAAATGATCTCTGAGTCTACTCAAGAGCCTGTTCCCCTTAGCTGAACTGCTGGTCTCATTCATTCAGTGTATTTCAGGCACATAGAGCCACATTTAGTTTGGGACTCGCAACTCAATCACACGTTGCTCTACTTTTGTGATGCTATTCAATTGGCCGGGCCCACAAGTTAGAGGCCGATTGCGAAAATCAGTAGCCATTGCCGTCGGAAGTAGCATTTGCGGGCTTGAACATGTTACTGGAGCAAGCGCGTAACTCCTGATGCAGAAACATAACTTGCTTATTAATTAGTTCTTAGAGAAGCCAATCAGAATACAGTTTTTAATGTCATTCTGATCAATTTTTTAATTGCACAGCGTTACTGCAAATACTGTATTCTGATTGGCTAAGTTTTGATTGCCATTTCAGTCAATCAGAATTCTCAAAATCTCTATTTAAAGATGTAAATTCCAGCAAAAACTATTAGTTGGCTTTTTAGGGGGAGGCTCATTTCAAAAGGCCAGAAGATGAGCTCATGGGCTGAAGAGGACAAATTCTTCAATGAACGTGGATAGCCCTCTTATCCAGGGGAGAAGATTTAGGACCAGGGCTTCGTTGATTGTCACTGCAGGGGATTACAAGATAGATAAGAATATCTTTCCTCCTACAGGTTTAGTTTATTTTTTATTTTGTGTAATGTTTTTTATTTTATGTGATGTTTTGTTTTTATTCTATGTAGTGTTAGGGACTATAGGAATCCTTTACGGATCTCCATGTAGGGTTAGATTACATGGGGTTCCAATATGGACCACCTGTGGTCATAGCAAGGGCATTGTGGGTGTACTTATGAGCAGGGGATAACATTAGGCCATGGATTAATGTTAAGTGCCATATGGACTCCATGGCATGAGTTAATGTTAGGTGCGTCCGTTGAGGACCCCCATGGTATGGGGTTCACTTTTACATGTAACGGAGGTCTGTTAAGTACCTTAGTGGCAGGAGGTTAATATTTATATGTGATGGGAGGGGTTGTATAGTCAATAGGGAGGTAGTACTAAGTAACTCAAGTACAGGGGCAGGCACTTCAGAACTACAGACTCATAACATAAGGTGTATGCTTGCTAATGCCAGAAGCTTGACAGGAAAACGGGAGAGTTAGAATTATTAGCAATTAATGAGAAATGGGATTTAATATGCATTATCTAAATGTGGTGGGATGAATCTCATGACTGGACTGTTAATCTGGATGGTTATAACCTATTTAGGAAAGATAGAGGCAATGGTAAAAGAGGAGGAGGGATTTGTCTGTATGTTAAGCCTGAATTTAAGCCTATAGACAGCGAAGATATTTATGGTGGACCTAGTGATAAAGTTGAAGTATGTTTGTGGGTAGAGCTAAATAGCGGAGCAGCAAAATCCAAAAGAATATTAGTATGCTATAAACCCTCAAATACAGCTGAAAGTGAGGAAATACAATTATTGTTACAGATTGGAAATGCAGCTAAGCATGGGCAAGTTCTAATAATGGGAGAATTTAATTACCCTGAAATAAACTGGATAAATGAGACCAGCAGTTCAGCTAAGGGGAGCAGGTTCTTGATTACACTCAAGGATCATTATATGGCCCAAGTTATACAAGAGCCTACTAGAAATTAAGCTATTTTAGATGTATTCATCACAAATAATATTGATATAGTATCAAATGTTGGAATAGGGCAACCTTTGGGAAACAGTGATCACAGCACAGTCTCATTTGAGATTGAATTAAAAAAACAAAATTTTAAGTGGCCAAGAAAAACTCTTACTTTTAAAAGGGCAGATTTTAAAGGTTTAAGGGCAGCAATACAAATTATAGACTGGGACAGAGAACTTATAGGTAAAAACACTGAACATAAATGGACAACATTTAAATCCTTACTAAATATACATACACATTGGCATATACCATGTGGGAATAAAAGTAAAAGGAGTAAATCCCATCCAATGTGGCTTAACAATGATTTAAAGATCAAGATACAGAGTAAAAAACAGGCATTTAATTTATACAAACAAGAGGTGGCAGAGACTGCTTTACGGGAGTACAAGGAAATCAACAAGGCTTGCAAAAGCGCTATTAGACTGGCTAAAATAGAAAATGAAAAATTAATTGCCAAAGAGAGTAAGACTAAACCTAAAATATTTTTTAAGTATAATAATGGGAAGAAGGTGAGGAAGGAAGCTATAGAAACATTACAATGTGACACAGGCCATCTCAAAATTAGTGACCAGGAAAAGGTCATTTTCTTCGGTGTACACAAGGGAGGTACCAGTAGTTGGGACACAGCAACATAATGAGGCTACACTACCATTGCCAAATAATTGTTTAACACAGGAAGTAATCCAAAAGTGGTTGGAAAAAATAAATGTTAATAAAGCCCCGGGTCCTGATGGAATACATCCACGGTTACTGAGGGAACTGGGTTCTGTAATAACCATACCATTATATTTAATTTTTCAAGATTCATTCAACACAGGGTCTCTACCATATGACTGGAGAAAAGCAGATGAGATACCTATATTTAAAAAAGGGAGCAAGAGCAAATCCGGGGAATTATAGACCAGTGAGCCTCACTTCTGTACTGGGGAAGCTTTTAGAAGGGTTAATAAGGGATAATTTACCAATATTATGTCTATTTGAACAGTATTATAAGTAGGAGTCGACATGGATTTATGAGGGATAGGTCATGTCAAACAAATCTAAATTAGTTTCTATGAGGAGGTTAGTAGGAACCTGGATCAAGGCAACTCAGTGGATGTAGTCTTTTTGGATTTTGCAAAGGCTTTTTATACTGTGCCACATGGGAGACTACTGTGCAAACTAAGAGATACAGGAGTTGCAGTAAATATCTGCTCATGGATTGAGAGCTGGCTAAAAGACAGGAACCAAAGGGTTGTTGTAAATGGAACACACTCTGATTGGAATAATGTGGTAAGTGGGCTTCCTCAGGGTTCAGTATTAGGTCCTCTCCTTTTTAACATATTTATTAATGACTTAGAGGTAGGATTGGAGTGTGGTGTCTCCATTGTCGCTGATGACACGAAGTTGTGCAAGGTAATTAAATCAGATAATTTTGGCAGAAGCAGCCACAAGAGACTTTTGCCTTGATTATTGCCTGTATTTGAGCTGTATGTTATTTTAGCATAGTGGATGTTATTAGACTGGTTCTGGCCCTTTTAAATGCTCTGACAAAGGATCTGCAGTTTTGTTATGCACTTCGGATGCAGAGTTTGAAGAAAAATCCTGTTTTATGGACTTAGTTTGACTGTTTTATTCCCCTCCCTCCTAGAACACCAGTTTAGAACCCTTAATAACTGTCATATTTTCAAATACTGTCTGTTTTCAACTGTCAGTTTTCTCTGTCTGAGGAGGAGTTGCTCTGGCTGTGTGAGTTCTGGTGCTTTGGGTGCTCATTAAACAGACCTGCTTGACCCTCTCTGGAAGCCTTGGCTCATGCTTGGGGAAATGTGATAAGTCGGAGTGCCAGCGGGTCCGTTACAATAATGATGTGCTTTTCTAAGTTATGAAGAAAAACTAACCAAATTAAACTTATTTTCCATAGGGAAAAGGCGTCTAAGAGGAGATATGATTACCTTATATAAATACATCCAGGGTCAGTATAAAGATTTGTCAGGGAGGTTTTTGTGCCAAGAGGTTTTCAACTGACAAGAGGACATCCGTTGTGGTTAGAAGTAAAAAGATTCCACCTTAAAGAAACAAAAGGGTTTTTAACAGTAAGGGTGGTTAATCTGTGGAATTCTCTACCAGAGGAGTTGGTGACAGCGGATTCGATAGACTACTTTAAAAGGGGACTAGATTTATTTCTAAGTGAAAAGGGAATTCAGGGTTATTATGGATAATTGGAGAGACAGTATTGATCCAGGATGAAATCCGATCGCCAATATCTGGGGTCAGGAAGGAATTCATTTTTTTTCTTCCCTTTGAGACGATTGGCTAAGTCTCACTTGTTTTTTTTTTTCTGTTTGCCTTCCTCTGGATTAATTAATAATAAAAAATATAAAAATAATAATTCATTAATAATTAATTAACAACAAATTAATTCAAATTTAATCCTCATATTGCAGACCAGAGGAGATCTTAAAAGGTTGAACTTGATGGTCTGGAAGTCTTTTTTCAACCTTAATTACTATGTAACTATGTAACAATGTTGATTTGATGGTCATAGGGTCTAGCTAAATGGATGGGGCATATGGCATAGGCAGGAGGAATGCCAGGGGACACGTTCTCATAGCAGGTATTGGGGGAATCCCAGGGATCCCTGGGCTCATAACAGATAATGAGTTTTGCAGGGGGATCCTGGGTATATTCTGGCTCATGGGAATGGCCTTGAATCTGACACAATTAAGGTGTTAGCTTGTTGATAGCATTACATTTGACACTTCCCAGCTTATCAAGATGCCCTACCGGTGGGTGAAAGTACATGTAGGACTTGTGAGTAACCCTAGGAGTGATTAAATTTTACTACGGGAACAATATGATATGCCTTATTGAATATATCAATGGGACTGGTACCCGCAGGTTACAATTTTCCGTACCTCATAAAGGGGTGAAGTGCTTGCTTGGAACAGGTTATTTATTCATTCATTTACAATTTATTTCATTAAAAATTACACAATTCATTGTTCCTGCCCAAACTGAAAATCCTTTAATTATTTGAGTACCTACATCTTAGATAATTTTGACAGCTGGTGGCCAAAAACATTTTTTACATTTTTCTATTTATTTATTCATGCATATTTAATGTGCAGAGTTTCATATATAAAACTGTACACACTATATTTTATAACAACTTCAATTATTCAATTAACTTGCTAGGTAATTCATTCTTGGAGGAGCTTTGATGTCAAAGCAGTTTTACTAATTATATATATCAAATATTTATTATTATACATTCAAGTACAAAAAGCCCTATAACAGGAACATATTTTAACAGATTATTATGCTTTAATTATTTCAGCTATTCACAGCATACACATGGCATGGTTATCAATGTGAACATGTTTGAGGTAACAAATTGTGTAATTGACACATGCCAACGGATTTATTGTAAAAATGTGCAAGTCATGGTTATCAAAGTGTAAATCTGGCAGAAAAGCAAAAAAAAGGAAAAAGTGCTTTTGACGTCCTTATTTCCCATTTTTACTCCACGTATTCCCTAGTCCAAATCTTAACTCCTTGACCAACTACCTCTTTTCATCTCTTACTACCTTGACCCATTTTCTCGTCACCATTTTATTTTTCTGTGCAGTGTAGATTTGGTAACAACACTTTGGAATGTGGAGTTTCTGTGCAGTCTCACTACAGTCATCAATAATCTGCCGCTTTCTATATCACATATAATAGTTGTCAAACTACGAAACGTCGTCACGCAAGAACTGCGTCCGGAGGCTCATTGCAGGCTGCAAATGCAGACCTTCGCGAAGCGAGGGGCCGCATTTGCGGAGGTGGAGGCTCCCACGTCGGCTGCAATGAGCCGAAGGCTTTGTGAGGGGCCGCATTTGCAGAGGTGGAGGCTCCACGGCGCCTCACAAGCGGTTACAAGCAGCCACAGAAGCGGGACTTTGCAAAAAAAAACTCTAATACGCAATTACTAAATACGGACTTACACAAAAAATCCGAACTGCGGGACTTAGAAAGAAAAAAATATAAACTTACACAAAAAAAATATGAGCCGCAGGACATTACGAACTTGCAAAAATACGGCCTTAACGGCCAAACTGCGCGCAGTGGAAAACATTAAAAAAACAATAAATACACACAAAAATGACATAAAAACCTTACCGACAACAAGGGGGGAGGGGGACCCAGGACCTCTGGAAGTCCGGTTACACCTCAATTTAAGTCCAATTTACAGAGTTTAGACACACTCGAAAATCCCACAAGCGAGAGAAAAAATATCCGCCAAACAAAACGAAAACTAGGCTATACGACCCTTAAAGCCGCAAAACACCACCAAGCACATACAGATTTTCAAAAAAGCCGTACGATGACTCACAAAGGGGGAGGGGGTTAAAGAGCTAACACAAGTTCATATTGATTTAAGAAGCTGATTGAAAAACTGAAAATACAATGTTCATAGAAGCTGTGAGAAGTTGGGTCAAATGCCTAAATCTCTTTTAGCATGCTTAAGACCTACAGTTAGTCATATAACCAGTACTGCTAGGGATACTGATTTCAAAGCAAGCAACCCTTCATTTTGGTCATTTAGGTTGTGATTTTTATACAAATTTCTTAATTGCACAATTGGCTTATTACTATACACTTTCATATTTGAAAAATACATACATATTTTAGATGTTATTTTGTCTTCTGGAGAATAACTTTGTATGCTTGTTTCTTTCAGTTCTTTGCAACTACTATACAACTGCATCTGCCAATTTGCAAGTTTTGAATTAAACCTGAAACAATTGCTAATATTTGATGTGAGAAGAAGAATCTATCTTTTTCTGGCACTGATTATATTTTAAAATCAACTCCGTCAATGACAACGAGGTAAATATTGATTTTCTCAGAGGTCACACTCAGTACCAATATAATTTAAACTATTACGGGAAGCCAATAAAAAACCTTTCAAAATGTGAAGTGAATTTTTCATTGCATTGCAAGAAATGCTTGCACTCAACAATATTGATATTAGGCAGTTAAACTCCATGGTGCATACAGTATTTCAATTTAAACTAATCTATGAAAAAGTTGAGATGTAATGATTAATATCCACTCTTTATGTGTTGCAACTTGATCAGTTTTATTAATCTGCAGTTTGCTAATCAATTCTTTCTTTAGTATATAAAAATACAAAATGTTTCCAAACAAAAAGAAGGTGCTTTAGGAAAGAATAATGTTGACCCCTTTGGTGTCAGAGCATATTTTCAGTAATTGTGCTATAAATCCCTTCAAGAATGATTCCAGTGTGCAATTTTTTATGTACATATAGAAACGGTGGTTGTTTCTATGATACAAATGTAATTATCTATTAGTGTAAATATTTTTGAATTAACTGTCATGTGCAAGAACAAATTAATTAAAACTATATACGCAGAGAAAAACTGTTATTGTCTAATTATTTCAATATATAATGAGGGGGTCCAAAAAGCATAAAAATGATCTCATTGCAAACTATTCCTCTCTCTGGCCACAGATTTGTTAATTCTCACCCTTTTGTTATCGTGTGGGGGAAATTACAAACAGTGATCCATACAATAAATAAAATGATTTAATTGCCTAAGGGGAAAATAGGATAATTTCTACAGAAATTCAAATGGTGGACAGGCAGAGAGTTAAGCACAGAACAGGTTGAGTATGCCCTTATACATGTACACACCAATGTATATATTTGGTTGCAGTAGCTGCTCTTTTGCCAATCATTAAAGACAATGAATCTAAAGTAATAATCAAAGCCCCCATTCTATTCGAGCAGTGTAATTTCTGGTATAACATAACATCGTCTGAGAGAGCTTGTTTTCCCTATGTTGCATGCTTATTCTAATCTTTTCACTCATAATATTATGGCACCCAGTCCACATCCGTAATTCCTGCCTTGCAAGATATATCAGTGTAGAAGTATGTGCTCACTTGTTATATTACACCAAACCAAGCTTGAGCGTTTTGTTGGGTAAAGAAAGAGGCTATATCTAAATATTTTCTACATTATATGGTTGTCCATTGGTCTTGCTCTTCTCACTGTAAACAATGATACACTTATGGTATACTCATGTGAAGGGTTAAATAATTTCCCCAGTATGTCCATATTTCTAGTATAGTCTAAACAAGTCCCTCAAACTAGACTCGAGCCAATTCAAAATATGTTAATGAGTGAGAAGACCTTCAACATGAAACATTAAGATAATGTATCCTAAGACATATACATCTTCTTACAATTCCCAAATGTTCTAACTGAAACATTGTAGATAAAGGTGTAGATAAACACACAATGGCCTAGTCTCTAACCAAAAACTGTTGGCAGACACAATATGGGACACAGGTCACATATAATTCATAATAAATTAATTTCAATACATGTACCCAGACTGCTCCCTGGTGGGGAGAAGATCAAACACCACTCCACCACTCCACCATATTTGCGTCCATCATATTATGTAATATACATCATAATTATGCCTATACATGCAAACAGAGAGTAACCTATTGTAATCGGTGGAAACCAACCTTGTGACAATGGGGAAGAAATAGTTTATCTTATAGTCAGAGAAAAGGATCAGGGTCTTTTTGGTCTTTTCTAGTCTTTCCTGGTTGCCTGGGGTTGTCTGGTCTTTTCTGGTCTACTTCTCTAGGCTAATTTCTGATTGTCACTCTCTGGCATAAACTTATGTCCACTTATAATTTATCTAAGATATCTTACTATATCTGTATATTGCCAAACTCTATCCAAATTCTTCCTAAGAAGAAAATAACCAATAACATAAAAAAGGGTTTACTTCAGACTATCTTGAGAAGGGATCCTAAAATGAGACAGTTGTTACTCTGAAATCCTATCCCTGGTAATGTATAAAATTGTTTAACTTTCTAATTTGTAGTAGAGTTAAAATACTCCAATTACCACAATCCTTCTATTACTGTACATTTTGGGATTGGTCACAGAACAAAGACTAATTAGCACCTGCATTCCAGACTGTAGGTGTTAATCAATATATTTCAATCTGTGCCATATTCCCTACAACAGTCTGATTGACTTTATTCAATAATATAATCTTTTACAAAATCAATTTTTAAAATACACCTATACTCAAAAGCTACTTAGCATTTATCAACACATACTTTCATTAATAGCAAAATCAACCAAACTGTTTTACATCATTTATTGATTGCATATATAGAAACAAGCTATAACACAACTTAAATACCCTAATACCAATATAGAAAAGTTATTTAGCTTGCTATAGATACATTATAACCTAAGTAGTTATATTGCTTCTAGGTTTTAAACTTGAGTCTGCTATTCATGGGTTAACACATTATATTACTGAGTATTCATACCACATATATTGCATAGAATAGACATTTGCAGCCTTATTAAATTTCAATTCAGCAAATCTAAAGGGCTCTATATAAGCACATAGCATATTTTTTTTTACAGAAGTTAGTGAGGACCTTGCTTTTGTAGAAGTTCACTAACTAAAAAGTTATGTAAAAAAAATATGCTATGTGCTTATATAAAGCCCTTTAGATTTGCCGAATTGCAATTTAATAAGGCTGTTGATTGTTTATCCAAGCGTGATAAGACTTTATTCTCTGCTTATCATCTCTGTATTGAACGAAATCTTATTGCTTTAAGACAAATTGTTAACCAAACTTTATATGATTATATACACTGTTTATTGATCCATATATTGAACTAACAAAACATATATTGAAAAAATTGATATTTATCAAATCGGTTAAGGATTGTAATATTCCTATATTGAACTAGCCAAGTATATATTGCTTTAAGATACAATTTATACAATTCTTATTGATTTATATATTGTATATTGTACTAACAAAATATAAAATATGTTAAAAATTAATTGTTATCCAATCATTCCCAAAATTGTAATAGACATCTTATAGATTGTATATTGTGATCTAACTAAAAATAAAACTTGAGCACTGGGTTGTGTGTTACCCTAGATATTGTATGATGAAACAGACATAATAATAAAACATTTTATATAGTTATATTGGACTGTTAAGTGTGAAATAATGAACATTCATAATTTTATATTATTTTTTGGTGATATACTGTCGCTTTAACTGCTGCTTCGGCACTCAGCAATGGTTTTAAAAACATTTGCAAATGGTCTTCATTTGATGTTATTGCCCTGCTCTACATTTCCCATGATCCATAAAATCTGACTAGAATAGGAGTTTGGTGTAAAAGTCTAACTGAGTAACTCTAAATCTTTTGGCAGTACAAAAATCAATGGAAAAGTTTGCCCTAATTTTTGGCTCTGGCTTGCCGAAAACATTTGTAATTGGTAATTACCAAAGCCAGGTAGTTTTACTTTGCTCTTAAACATGGTGCAATCTGTGATATAGGGATTAGACTAGAACCCAAATTTGCAGGAACATTCTTTACTATCTGCAATTGGCATCACTTTTTATTTGGCAGTTATATACATAGGTTATTGCTGTAGTCCAAGTATGATGAAACAAGGAGATAAACCAATGTGTTTTATACAGGCAAACATTTTCCGGTGCAATTTGAGGATTTGATGAAACCAAACACTTGTTGTTTTTGAGTCAAAACACTACCTCAATATTAGGGAATCATTCAGACTCAAAAAACAATGAAACATACATTTGCCAGCAGATAAGAACAAAAAGGACCATCAAGCCTGTCCATTCCATCTACCCAAAGTCCGACTTAAGTAAGCCTCAGGATAACCTTATGTCCAGGCATGCTCAGATTCCTTAGCCTGAAAGGGGACTACACTTATTTACTACATTTTCTGTAAAGCAGTACATTTGTACATTATCTCTAAATCTTCCACCTTCCAACTTCAAAGCATGACCCTTTGTTCTTCCCTTCCTTTTTTCTGAATGTTACTTCTCTCCTGAAATTTAAAAATCTTCAAAGGTAACTATCATATCCCTTTCCTCCCATCTGCTCTATTCTATACTGTACTTCTCCAAGGTAATAGATCACAATTGTTAGGCCCAGTAGAGTTGCCATCACTTCATTAGTATCACCATGTTTTTTAAATTCAACCTCAACCATCTACTATGTGAGTTGAATATTTTGTGTCTGGGGTGAGGACAAGTAGAGCTATTTGTCAACTGCATAACAATTCTTTTAAGGATATGACTTCTGATGTTGTCCTGAGATATCATGTGAACTACAAACAACATTGGAAACAAACTAGAGCCTTTGTGGCACTCCAAATACAAATATTAAACTATTTTAAATACATGCTTAGTTTGGCTAAGTTAAGAAAGGTAAGTCAGTCGTATTAAAAACTTGCATTGTTTATTACAAGGTTCACAGCTTTCTTTCTGTTATTTCATTTTCATCTGGCTAACAAAAGATTACCTATGTGTTTAATCTGCTTATTTTATATTTAGAAACATATGTGTTACTGATGAAGTTAGTGAAATGGTGAAATCAGTAGTGCAGTAAGCATGTTGATTCTGCTTTGTAGTACGGTGAAGTTTCAGTGGAAGGAATTAAGCTGATCCTATTTTACACCTTTAAGAAACTAATAAAGAATACAACATACTGTATGTATCCAATAAATGTACCCAATTTTTGTCTATTATGTGAAATAAATTGTAAAAATGATCTTGCACAACACAGGAAGGAAGTTTCAAAGCTTATTCTTTATGTTATCAATTTTTTTTATAGACTTCTTTTTTCAGCAGATCCAGCACAGATAATGCATGTAAATACATCATCAAATTAGTTTCTAAACAGTGAAAAATATTAAACGTATTTTATTTAGTTGTTCGGTTGTGTCTGACTCCCCATGAGCCTTTGGATAACAGCAGGCCAGGCACATCTTGTAGGTTTGTTCAAAACATTTGGGAAGTATTTTTTTACTAACATTCAATAAGCTATGACAACATGGCTAACAGCTAGTGATTCTAAATGTGGGGCACATTTAATTAACAATTATTGACTTCAAGGTGAAATGAGAAACAAAGTACATTGCTGAGAAATACAGGTACTTGTTAATGTAATTTGAGAAGGACAGAAGAACACATTTTAGCTATATGAATATTTAATCAAATATAGCTTTACCCTTGAAACTTCATGTTCACACAAGATCTACTAATGATATACTCAATGGTGCAAAAGATTACCTACATTAACAAAAGTGGGTGACTTATGATGTCCCTTAAGTGCTAAACAGAATCTGTGCCTATTAGATACTTAATTATTAACTTGAAACGTAATTGAAATTCATTTATGTTTTTTCATTGCAAACGTCTTTAATTAGCTCATAGCAATGCATATTTATAGTTTAATGTATTTATTCTTGTTTTTTTTAAGCAATTGACCATTACAGGTTATTTGTAAATTGAGGGAAAAAAAAGAAATATGCTTTGTGTCAAGATCTATTAATCTTTTTAAACAAATGCAGCTAGTCTTTAATTTTGAAATATCTTGAATGAACTGTGGAGATATGCGATACTTGGTTACTAAAGGCAATCATCCATACAACTATGAAATGTAATCCATTTACATAAAGAGGAATCCGCAATGTACATTTATCACAAATAGGTTGCCAATAACAGTAATAAGACTTTTTCAGTAAGGGTGTGACCAAAGTGTTCTTTTCTCTTTTAGCCTTACATGACATATTAAATGCTTTATGTTGTACAGTAGGTATATACACTTTAGACCCAACATTATCTTTAGCATTCTTCCGTATATTTATTTAGGCAATAAATGGTATCCGAGTATATAAGAGTCATTTCAGATTCTACCATAGACAGAGCATAGGCACAGGGCAGTCTATGAATCTGGCTGACCCAAAGTGATCTTGTGAAACTAATATGAGAGACTGCCTACTGTACACTTTGATTTATTTTGGTGTCATTTGTAAATATAACAGAAATATGTGCTGCCGTAATTTTATTGTTATAAATGTAAATATACTATAATATGGTTGTGAATTTGTGTCATCTATACTTTAGGTCATGCACCTTTAAAAATTTCAGAAGATTTTCAATATGCAGTGACCATAAAAGTAAAACAATTAAGTTATGTATTTTAAGAGCTGGAAAAGGTACAGAGACTGGCAACAAAACTAATAAGGAGAATGGAGGGGCTATGCAATGAAGAAAGACTAACCAAATGAATCGTCATTTCTCAAAAAAAAGTTGTCTAAGAGGGGATATGATTACCTTATATAATTACATCCGGGTCAATATAAAGCTTTGTCAAGTAAACTTTTTGTACCAAGAGATTTTTAACTGACAAGAGGACATATTTTGAAGTTAGAAGCAAAAGGATTCCACCATAAGGAAAGAAAAGGGTTCTTCACAGTAAGAGTGATTAAACTGTGGAATTCTCTACCACAGGAAGTAGTGAGAGTGTATTCTATAATTACATAGTATCTGAGGCTGAATAAAGACTGTTAGTCCATCAAGTTCATTCTTTTTAGAAAGGCAAATTGAAAAAACCCCATTGAAACTTTGCCAATTGTCTCATAAGGGGGAAAAAAGCAAAATCCCTTCCTGACCCCAGAGACTGGTGATCGAATTTCTCCCTAGATCAATATTCCTTCGCTAGTTATCTAGGATAACCTTGAATGCCCTCTTTATTCAAAAATATATATAACCCCTTTTTAAAGTTATCTATTAAATTCGCTGTCACCACCTCCTTTGGTAGAGAATTCCACAGTTTACCCACCCTAACTGTGAAGAACCCTTTTCTTTCTTTAAGGTGATATCTTTTTTCCTCTAACCTCAAGGGATGTCCCCTTGTCAGTTGAAAATCTCTTGGTACAAAAAGTTCACTTGACAAAGCCTTATATTGACCCTGGATGTAATTAAATAAGGTAATCATATCCCATCATAGATGCCTTTTTCTAGGGAATATAAGTTTAATTTGGTTAATCGTTCTTCATAACTTAGCCCCTCCATTGCCCTTACCAGTGTTGTTGCCATTTTCTGTACTTTTTCAAGCTCTAAAATGTCCTTTTTATGAAGTGGTGCCTAAAATTGTACTCCATAAACCAAATGAGGGCGTACTAGGGATTTGTACAGTGACAGAATTATATTTGCTTCCCTTGCTTCTATACCCTTCTTAATACATGCTAATATTTTACTTGCCTTTGCAGCTGCTGCTTGTCATTGAGCACTTCTACCGAGGTGGTTGTCCACAAGTGCTCCCAAATCCCTTTCAGTATCAGCTACCCCTAGATTTGCTCCATTAAGATTATAATTTGCATGGCTATGCTTCCGTCCCAAATGCATAACCTTACATTTATTTGTATTAAATCTCATCTGCCATTTAGCCACCCATTTCTCTAATTTATGCAAATCCCTTTGTTGGGAAAGCACATAATTATTTGATTTAATTACCTTGCACAATTTAGTGTCATCAGCAAAAATGGAGACACTACTTTTGAGTCCTACTTCTAAGTCATTAATAAATATGTTAAAAAGGAGAGGACCTAATACTGAACCTTGAGGAACCCCACGTACCACCTTAGTCCAATCTGAGTATGCTCTATTTACAACAACCCTTTGCTTCCTGTCTTTTAGCCAGCTCTCGATCCATGAGCAGATATTTACTACAATTCCTGTATCCCTTAATTTGCTCAAAAGTCTCCCATGTTGCACTCTATCAAAAGCCTTTGCAAAATCAAAAAAGACTACATTCACTGAGTTGCCCTGATCCAAGTTCCTACTAACCTCCTCATAGAAACTAATTAGATTGGTCTGACATGACCTTTGCTTCATAAATCTGTTTTGACTGCTACATGATCTTGTTCAAATATTATTACTATTATTATTATTATTATTATTATTATTATTATTATTATATAGACATATTCTTGTATATTATCCCTTATTAACCCTTCTAAAAGCCTTCCCAACTACAGATGTGAGGCTCACTGGTCTATAATTCCCAAGATTTGCTCTTGCTCCCTTCTTAAATATAGGTATCACCTCTGCTTTTCTTCAGTCATCTGGTAGCGACCCTGTGGTGAATGAGTCTTTAAAAAATAGTTATAATGGTTTGGCTATTACAGAACCATTGGATGTATTCCATCAGGACCTTGGGCTTTATTAACATTTATTTTCTCTTTTGGATTTCTTCTGCATTAACCAATTATTTAGTGATGGTAGTGTAGCCCCATTTTGTTGCAGTGTCCCAACCACTGGTACCTCCCTTGTATATACCGAAGAAAATAACCTATTTTGCTCATCTGCCTTTTCCTGGTCACTAATTATCAGACGGCCTGTGTCACATTGCAATGTTCCTATAGCTTCCTTCCTCGCCTACTTCCCATTAATATATTTAAAAAATATTTGTCCATTTATTTTCAGTATTTTTCCCTGTAAGTTCTTTATCCCAGTCTATATGTTGTATTGCTGCCCTTAGCCCATTCAAGTTAGCCCTTTTAAAATTTAGAGTTTTTGCTGGCCCCTTAAAACTCTGTTTTTTTGTATTCAATTTCAAATGAGACTGTGTTGTGATCACTGTTCCCAAAGGGTTTCCCCTATTTTAACATTTGAGATTATATCAATATTACTTGGGATGACTAAATCCAAGATGGCCCAATTTCTAGTAGGTTCTTGTATTACCTGGGCCAGATAATGATCCCTGAGTGTACTCAAGAACCTGCTCCCTTTAGCTGAACTGCTGGTCTCATTTATCCAGTTTATTTCAGGGAAATTAAAGTCTCCCATTATTAGAACTTGCCCATGATTAGCTGCATTTCCAATCTGTAACAATAAGTGCAGTTCCTAACTTTCATTTATATTTGGGGGTTTATAGCATACTCCCACCAATATGCATTTATAATAGCTCCTCCACTATTTAACTCAACCCACAAAGATTCAATGCTGCCGCTAGTTCTACTATACATATCTTCTGTGACTACAGGTTTAAACCCAGTCTTAACATACAGACAAATCCCTCCTCCTCTTCTACCATTCCCTCTATTTTTCCTAAATAAGTTATAACCATCCAATTTAACTGTCCAGTCATGAGATTCACCCCACCATGTTTCAGTAATGCCTATTAAAACCCATTTTCTAGTACTACTAATAATTCTAGCTAGCTCATTTTCCCAGGCAAACTTCTTGCATTAGCAAGCATACACTTTATGTTGCTATGGCTCTGCCGTTGTGAAGTGTTTGCCACTGTATTTGAGTCACCTAGTAATACCTCCCTACTGTCTATTGTAACCCCTTATTCTATGCCCCTTCTCCTCCCCCATGGGTAGAAATTTCATCCCTTTCCCTTTACCCTTTCTACCCCAATACTTCTTTATAGTCCCTACCCCCAACCTACTAGTTTATAAAATCCCCAGCCTTTCTACCATCCTATCCCCTAGCACAAAAGCTCCCTCATCATTAAGGTGCAATCCATCACTGCTATAGAGATTGTGAGAAGTCAGCCCAGTGCTCTAAAAACTCCAAACCCTCTGCACTGAACCACTTTTTTAGCCACGCATTAACCTTCCTAAGCTCCTTCTTTCTCCCTGGGTTAGCATGTGGCACTGGTAGTATCTAACTGCAACCCAGCTACCTCCCTGGACATCCACACTAGCACCATCTCCACCCTCCATGCTAGGCCCAGCTAAACTGTGCTCAGTGAGCACCAACTCCCTTTCTAGTGGAGCAATATCACTAAGTGCTGACTGATGATTACAAGTTACAAAAATACAGTTAGAAAATAAATCAATGTATTTGTATAAATATTGCTTTTCTACACCTTAACCCAATCAAAACAAAAAATATATATATTTTTGTTTTCTATTGTTTCTTATAATACCCCTTTTCTTTGAACTCCCTCATTTTATTTAATCTCCTACACACTAACTACACTTACACAAGAAATGATTTGCAAGCTCCCAAGTTCACTCCTTCCCTTGTTAAAATAGACCCTGCCTACTTACCTGCACAATGATTACAGAGCATAGGAAAGAAAAGACTTTACTGATTCACAGAACTGATTCAAACAGAACACCACACAAATAGTTACATAGTTACATCGGGCCTCATTCTATTATCGGCCGTAAATCGGCCGTAAGGCTGCGATTCCTTGCGAGGGTTCAGTTAACTCGCGATTCTATTATACGGCCCCGCAAGGATCTCCCCTTACGGCCGGCCGCATATCTTGGAACCGGCCGTAAACTGTGAAATATAAAAACTCAAAAATAAATTCAAGCCTGCACTGTACAGCTCTGTAAATGCTAGGGATCATATTGGGGGACATAAGGAATAAAAGGAACCCACTCTCAAGCTTGCACATCTGCCCAAACCCGAGTTCAAATTAACTGTTTATTTGCCGGCTGCGGCGGGGGTGTGTCTGAGGTGCTCCAAGCACTCTGGACTTTTTACATGTATATTTTACGGATATTAAAAATAAAATATTTTACGGATTTGAGTACAGGATAATTATGTGCTATTTTTTCTAACACCTAAAATCCCTTTATAGTCTTCTCAAAGTGCAGGATGGCTTTATTTGAGCTATTTTATGTGCTTAATTGGTGCTAGCGAGACCTTTTTCCTGCAAGTAACTGCGGCTCGCTTTTAGCCTTGCAGAGAGGTTTCCCGGAGCAATTGAATTGCAAATCTCTTGCGGCCGTTTTAGATCAAAGGCTTTCCTCCGGCGCGATCGGCCGCAAGAGATAGCAAGGCACCGGCCGCAAGCCTGCCGGAGTCCCCGGCCGTAAGGGAATAGAATAGCAGAATAGCTTGCGGCCGGTCCTTGCGGCCCCGCAGCGGCTGCGGCCGATAATAGAATGAGGCCCATAGTATTTAAGGTTCAAAAAAGACATTCAGTCCATCAAGTTCAACCTTTTAAGATCTCCTCTAATCTGCAATTATGTTGCCGTGTCCCAACCACTGGTACCTCCCTTGTGTATACCGAAGAAAATAACCTATTTAGCTCATCTGCCTTTTCTTGGTCACTAATTATCAGACGGCCTGTGTCACATTGTAATGTTCCTATAGCTTTCTTCCTCGCCTTCTTCCCATTAATATACTTAAAAAATATTTTAGGGTTAGTCTTATTCTCTTTTGCAATTAATTTTTCATTTTCTATTTAGGCAGTCTAATCGCCCTTTTGCAAGCCTTGTTGATTTCCTTGTATTCCTGTAAAGCAGTCCCTGTCCCCTTTTGTTTGTATAATTTAAATGCCTGTTTTTTACTCCGTATCTTGATCTTTAAATCATTGTTAAGCCACATTGGATGGGATTTACTCCTTTTACTTTTATTCCCAGACGGTATATGCCTATGTGTATGTATATTTAGTAAGGATTTAAATGTTGTCCACTTGTGGTCAGTGTTTTTACCTGCCAGTTCTCTGTCCCAGTCTATACTTTGTATTGCTGCCCTTAGACCGTTAAAATCTGCCCTTTTAAAATTAAGAGTTTTTGTTATTCCAACATTAGATACTATATCAATATTATTTGTGATGAGTAAATCTAAGATCGCTTAATTTCTAGTAGGCTCTTGTACAACCTGGGCCAGATAATGATCCCTGAGTGTACCCAAGAACCTTCCCCTTAGATTAACTGCTGGTCTCATTTATCCAGTTTATTTCAGGGTAATTAAAATCTCCCATTATTAGAACTTGACCATGCTTAGCTGCATTTTCAATCTGTAACAATAATTGTATTTCCTCACTTTCAGCTATATTTGGGGGTTTATAGCATACTCCTACTAATATTCTTTTGGAATTTGCTGCTCCGCTATTTAACTCTACCCACAAACATTCAGTTTCATCACTAGGTCCACCATAAATATCTTCTCTGACTATAGGCTTAATTAAATTCAGGCTTAACATACAGACAAATCCCTCCTCCTCGTTTACCATTGCCTCTATCTTTCCTAAAAAGGTTATAACCATCCAGCTTAACAGTCCAGTCATGAGATTCATGCACACAGATAAACCTTTACAAAGGCCACACCACACCTGGACCCTGATTACAGCCCACAGGACAGAAAACACTGTACTGATTTACAGAACTGATTCAAACAGAACACCACACAAATGCACACAGATATACCTTACACTGGCCAAACCAAACCCACTCTCACCTGGACCGAGATTACAGCCCACAGGAAAGAAAACACTGTACTTATTTACAGAACTGATACAAACAGAACACAACACAAATGCACACAGATATACCTTACACAGGCCAAACCACACCCAGTCTCACCTATACACAGATTACAGCCCACAGGAAAGAAAACAGTGCACTGATTTACAGTGCATATACAAAAATAATTTGGATATATTTTTGAATAAAAAGAGCATACAGGGTTATTCTTGATAATTAGAGAAGGAGTATTAAACTAGGGAGTAATCCCATTGCCAGTATCTGGGGTAAGGAAGAAAGGTATTTTTTCCCCTTTTAAAACAAATGGAAATGCTTCAGTTGGGTTTTTTCCGTTTTTTATTTTGCACTCATAATTATTTAAACTTGACTTTAATCATATTTCCTTTAAAAACTTTGGCGACATTAGTGCAAGGACATACACAAAAATGTTTTGTTAAAAAATGGATTGGTTTGTCTCTTTGTACCCATTATTTATTTTAAAAAATAATGTACAGAATTACCCACCAATTTATATATCTTGGTTCAGTAACTATTTCTATTTAAAGCTTCCCATTGTAAATATATTGTAATGTTTTCTCTTGACATAATTTTCTTATGATGTTGTCAGAAATTCTTAATGCTTTTGTATTTAGATATATTATAATCTTGATGTCATTATTTCTTGCATTTTTTAACCTAAGTATTTTAGGGTCTTTAGATTGGACAAAATAGTATTAGGGTAATTACGTAAAAAAACCTAATCTACTCAATCAAATTAACTTTTCTTTTTCAAGAGTGGGTGTGCTATGCATGGAATAGTCTTTTATAGTTAAAATAGTTTTTATAGTTGTGTGCACCTCACAGAAATGTGAATGTGGTAAAAGAAACAGTAAACAATAAAAAACAGAAGTAGAGGGCAATATACAATTTATGGATCATGAATGCAGGTGATGACTATGTTTGGGATATTTGTAATGTGCTGTGTGATGGAGTTTAAATAAATGAGTAAATTATCTTGGATGCAGAAATTCAAAATACATTTTTTTGGTCTATGACAAACTATGTTCCCATGTAAAATCATTTTTCTGAATGATTGTAAGGAAATAGGCAAAGTGGCTCAATCTAAGTAATATTTTTAATAGGCAATTTGTTTCTTTTATTGAAGAAAATGGTTGAATAATTTTTTTTTGTATTTCATTCACTTTATCCACCTATGTTCTCTAATCAGAAAACTGAAAACAACAAATTTTTTAAAACTTCATGTATATGCTATTTTCAACTAGTTGACAGAGGTCTGCATTTAAAACAGCATTTTGTATTTTTCAAAAAGCTATACAACACTAAATTGGAGGTGTCACTATAAGAGATGACTTGTCCTTGAAGAAGTAACAATGTGTAAAACAGATGCATTATTCATTCTCCATATTATACTTTTGGTTTATTTCAACAACATTAATTTACCTGCCAATCATTATCGAAGTTATTGTGAACACTGCACTCTATATGCCTATAAATAATGTATTGTAAAAACAATATATATATATATATATATATATATATATATATATATAAAGGTGATAGCTTGAGTACAACTTTTAGATTTGGTGGTTTAAGGAACCAAGACAAAGGAAATACTCTGTATGTACAGTAATTTAAAATTACTGTATAATATTTATAATGTATTGTGTTTTATATTTTTTTCACATATTTCATGTTTATTGATTGTTATTAAGTTTATCTCATATAATGGAGAACTTCCTTTGTAATTTATTACTATTTTGATCAGCTGATTCATATATGTTATTATAGGCCAATGACTGTTTTTAAGAAGTATGTAAAGTAATCAGATATTTTTTCTGTGAAATCTTTGGGAAGCCTGGATATCATAAAGTCTTTTGCTTGGCTAAAATTCCAGAATGATTTAGGGTGCTTATTACTAAAATGTCAATTCTGGCATCACACTCATACTAAATCTTCCCCTATGTGGCAATTTTCATTGAGGCCAGCCCAAATCATACATCATCCCCTTGTATAACCTTCTTAATTCTATATTACAATTTCAACTAGTTCCATGGTCTCCTCTGAACTGGAGATTTCTTAATTCCATCATATACACCATTAACTCTTCTACTTTTTTCACAACCGTGACTAGGGAGCAAACTGTTTAAACTCTGTGTAAACATCTTATGCATAGTATATATATATATATATATATATATATATATATATATATAGAAGTTAACTATTAGACCGGGAGTTTGGTTTCTTATTTTGTATTTTCAAGAGTAGCAAAGACCAGCTGAAAGTAAATCTTTAAGGATTGCTTAACACTGCTCAGCAGTATAATCAGCCATATGACAGAACTCACTTCTTAAAGTGTTGGGTAAGAAGAAAGAGGAAAGTCTTTCACAGAGTTATTGCTTTAGTTTCTGAGCATAATAAATCCAAGTGCAGAAGAATAAATCTATAAATAATGCAAGTCTTGTAAATAATATTTACAACAGTTATTACTTTGTTAAGATAACTCTTTGAGTTCATTCCAGAAAAGAAAAATATAATGCATTGGTTTAAAAGTTACAATGAATAGTGATTTATAAATCAAACCATCGTTAATTACCAATGGCATCCATTTCCATAAATTTATATTTTTAATCCTTCTACATAATACAAATTTATGCAAACTACAATCTCTTGCCAAATGCTATGTTTGTGTACTGCTAACTCAAGCAATTACTGAGTTAGAAAATACTTTTTAAGGTCCAGAAGTGTCAAACACAAGTTCTACTTATGTGTCCATTGGGACCCAGAGTCACAGGACAAGAAAAAGGCTCATTGAACCAATGTGTATTAGTGACAGTCAGGCATCAACTCAAATATTAAACCTAACTTTAACTAATAAGTAAAATAAAATTGAAGAGGTTATAAAGGGCACAGTATTATTATAGCCCTCCATTCTTTAAGGTGTTAAGTTTGTTTTTTGCCATGTACTAACCCCCTGTACAGCGCTACGGAATATGTTGGCGCGATATAAATAAAGATAATAATAATAACCCTTGTAACCCTTAAAGGTTGTTGACTAGCAAATTGAACCCAACTCATATCGGTCACTTGCTCTTAGTGTAATGAAGTGGGTACAAATAATCAAATTTAAATTCTGTGAATACATAAAACTTTTACAAACTTTTCAGCATTTCATTAGAGCTGTGATATACTGATGGAGTTTAATTTCTTCTTGCCTACTTTATGTTGTATAATAATGCTAACCAAATGCAATTACTATATATTTTCAAACCTACATTGTCTCAAATGGCTATACCCTGGGGAAAGCATGTGTTCTGCTTTTGAGATTCATGCATATTGAGGTAGATTTTAAATCACTTTTCTTGACTGAATATCAATAATTGATTGCAACTCAAAATATTCATGTTTACCAACTGAATATTGGAAGTCATAAATTATCCAAAAAAAATGTATTAGTCTAACATGTCTCCAAATGAAGATGTGTTTAACACTAGTTGATCAAAGCAAGTCTGGATTTTGGCAATTTGTGAAAATAAGAAGGGTTTATTATGCAATTAATTGTATTTGTTTTGATTTTAGCTATTTTCCATCAAACCATCTTAAATGTTTGCAGTGGGGTGATTCATTCAAGCATTATATAGCTGGATGAAATACTCTGACATGCTCTAAAAACAAACAAATACATCTGTAGCATACTGTTATTGTTAAAGTCTTTGGCATAAAGAAGTAAATTATACGGTTAAATACAGTAAGCACAAGTGAATGACTAATTACTATTAAATGGTCCAAAGACAAACATATTTGTAAGCCGCCCATCTTTGCTGCCAGTATTGCACAATGAGAAAATTGAAGTAATAATAGTTTAGTAAGAAACTAGCTAGGTTAGTATGGATAGGCAATATTGATACCAAGCAATTAGAAAGCACTAATCCAAGACGTACTAAACATGTACAGATAATGTTGTTTCTTAAAGAGTACAGTCTCATGTACCTTTTAAAGTTGAGATGATTCATACTCTTGTTCATGTCATCACTGGACACAACTTCCTGATTTCTCCTGCAAGCTTCATCACCTCTGGCCTATGTTTTCCATTATCATAGAATGACACAGAATGTCGGAGATGCATACATCTGTGAAGTCTGGAATCTATGAAGTCTGGAATGGACGCAAATGACAACAACATTTTTAGAAATCTTTGTACGCAGACTTTATTCTGGGAGCTCAATCAAGGTTTTAAATATATATTTTTTTGTTTCTGTAATTCTGTTTGTCTTTGATTGTCTCTCTTCTGTCCTAATTCTGATTATGACATTGATTGCTGACATGTTTGGTCTCTTGCCTGTTATGGCCCTCTTCGCTCCAGACTTTTCTTGCCTGACATCTACCTAAACTAACAGCCAGTGAATGCAGCTTAAAAGGCATATCTACATTTCCTGAATGATGATTGCATCTGATAGAGGGGAATCAGTAGTGTATGAAAAAATGTATTTGCATGAACAAATACTAAAGTGAACATTAATAAACTTACCCAAAAGTTTGCTAAATCTCTTCATTTTTCTACCACTTGCTAGAAATTCCCAGCTAAATAAGCATAACATTCATAATTAGTTATGGCCAATCACAGGTAGGGGCAGAGGGAGATAGAGCAATGTTGCAGTATATGTGCAAACAGCCTTAGCAGCAAAGTGTCGTTATTAGGCTGAAAAAATTACACAAGAAACAACTTTATCTTTATCTCTCTCTCTTTATATCTCCCACTCTCTATCTCTCTGTCTTTCCATCCCTCCTCCCGGTGTAGGCAATTCCACTATTCCACCCCTGACCTATCATAGCTACAGAAGGTTCTTAAAGGGCTATAAATGAACACTTGGATCCAAATCCCCAATATATATATATATATATATATATATATATATATATATATATATCTATCTATCTATATATATATATATATATATATATATATATATATATATATATATATATATATAGTCATGTCATGACTCCCTGAGCTGAATAAAGGTGATAAAGTGCTATGTTGTAGATAAGACAGTAAAAACATGCAAGGTGCTAAACAGGACCTTGCTTTTTACATCAGCACCAGGCAGGTGTGTTGTGAGAACTGCTGTACACACCTCCCACTGGTATGTCACAGGCTCTGTTCTCTTAAGGTGTATTACTACAATTACCACCATATATATCAAGAATGATATACAAGCAGAAAGTGTGTTATAAAGACCTGGTGGTGAGTAGGAGATTATTTAAAAATACATCCAATCCTTTTTAAAAGTTATCTATCGAATCCGCTGTCACCACCTCCTTTGGTAGAGAATTCCACAGATTAACCACCCTTACTGTGAAGAACCCTTTTCTTTCTTTAGGGCAAAATATTTTTACTTCTAATCTCAAAGGATGTCCCCTTGTCAGTTGAAAACCTCTTGGCACAAAAAGTTCCCTTGACAAAGCCTTGTACTGACCCTGGATATATTTATATAAGGTAATCATATCCCCTTTTAGATGCCTTTTTTCTAGAGTAAATAAGTTTAATTTGGTTAGTCTTTCTTCATAACTTCGCTCCTCCATTCCCTTTATTAGCTTTGTTGCCCATCTCTGTACTTTTTCCAGCTCTAAAATGTCCTTTATATGTAGTGGTGCCCAAAATTGGCCTCCATATTCCAAATGAGGGCTTACTAGGGATTTGTATAGTGGGAGAATTATATTTGCTTCCCTTGCTTCTATACCCTTCTTAATACATGCTAATAGTTTACTTGCCTTTGCAGATGCTGCTTGGCATTGAGCACTATAACCTTGGTGGTTGTCCACAAGTACTCCCAAATCCCTTTCAATATCTGATATCCCTAGATTTCCTCCATTAAGATTAAAAATTGCATGGCTATTTTTCCTTCCCAGATGCATAACTTTACAATTATTCATATTAAATCTCATCTGCCACTTAGATGCCCATTCCTCTAATTTATGCAAATCCCTTTGGAGGGAAAGTACATCATTTTCTGATGTAATTACCTTGCACAACTTTGTGTCATCAGCAAAAATGGAGATACAACACTCCAATCCCACTTCCAAGTCATCAATAAATATGACAAAAAAAGGAGGGGATCTAATTCAGAACCCTGAGGAACCCCACTTACCACATTAGTCCAATCTTAGTATGATATGATTATTATCTAATATACTAACGACTTGCCCGTCAAAAATGACGGCATTAAAATTGTAATGCTGACAAAGCTGTTTGCCACCTAATGTGAGCAACTTCGGTGCTCACCGCTAGCCTCTCCCCCTGTCTACTTACTCCCTTGTGTTTCCTTTCCCCCTCCTCTCTCTCCCTTGTGTCTCCTTTCCATCCTCCTCTCCCTCCCCTGTGTCTCTTTTCTCCCCCTCTCCATCCCCTGTGTCTCCTCCCCCTCCCTCCCCTGTGTCTGTTCCCTGTGTCTCACTCCCCTGTATCTGTTCCCCTATCTCTCTCCCATGTGTCTGCCCCTCTCTTCCTCCCCTGTGTCTGTCCCCCCCTCTTCTCCCTCTGTCTTTGTTTGCCCTGCTCCCCCTCTCCTGTTTCTCTCCCCCATGTGTCTCTTCCCCCCTCCCCTGTGTCTCTTCCCCCTCTTCCCTGTGTCTCTTTCCCCCCTCCCCTTTGTTTCTTCCCCCGCTTCCCTGTGCCTCTTCCCCCTCCCCTGTGTCTCTTTCCCCCCTCCCCATGTCTCTTTCCCCCATCTCCTGTGTCTCTTTCCCCCTCGCCTGTGTCTCTTTCCCCCCTCCCCTGTGTCTCTTTCCCCCTCCCCTGTGTCTCTTTCCCCCTCCACTGTGTCTCTCCCCCCCTCCCCTGTGTCTCTTTCCCCCTCTCCTGTGTCTCTTTCCCTCCCCTCCCCTGTGTCTCTTCCCCTCTCCCTGTGTCTCTTCCCCCCCTCTCCTGTGTCTCTTCCCCACCCCTGCCCTGTGTCTCTTACCCCCTCCCCTGTGTCTCTTTTCCCCCTTCCATAAGTCTCTCTCCCCTGTGTCTGTTTCCCTCCCCCTTTTCATCCTCCTCCCTCCCCTCCTCCTCCTCCCTCCCCTCATCCTCCCTCCCATTTTTCTTCCTCCTCCCTTTACCCCTCTCCAATTAATCCCCCTCCTCTCCCCTCACTTACCTACATTGCGCTGCTCCTGCTGCTGTCCAGCGCGTCAAGTCATTAGCATATACCGGGTTCTGACACAGAAGAGACACTGGACAGCAGCATGGGCAGCGCAATGCAGGTAAGTGAGGGGGGGTTAATTGGAGAGGAGGAAGGGAGGAGGGAAGATGAGGGGAGGGAAGGAGGAGTGAGGATGAGGGGAGGGAGTATGAGGGTAGGGAGGAGGAGCAGGAGGGGAGGGAGGGAGGAGGAGGGGAGGGAGAGGAGAGAGAGAGAGGATGAGGGGTGGGAGGGGGAGAGAGAGGATGAGGGGAGGGAGAGGATGAGGGGAGGGAGAGGATGAGGAGAGGGAGAGGATGATGGGAGGGAGAGGATGAGGGGAGGTAGAGGATGAGGGAGAGGATGAGGGGAGAGGATGAGGAGAGGGAGAGTGGAGGGAGAGGATGAGGGGAGGGAGAGGGGGGGGAGAGGATGAGGAGAGGGAGAGGATGAGGGGAGAGAGAGGATGAGGGGAGGGAGAGGATGAGGGAAGGGAGGAGGCGGTGATGCAAGTCCTTGGACTCCTGCTGGTGTCCATCGGGTCTTTGGGTCCCAACATATGCTAATGAGCATTAGCATATTCCGTGTCCTGACATAGAAGAGACGCTGGACAGCAATAGGACCAGCGCAATGCAGGTAAGTGAGGGGGAGGGGTTAATTGGAGAGGGGGGAAGGGAATATGGAGGTTGAGGGGAGGGAGGGAGACGGGAGGATGAGGGGAGGGAGGGAGGAGGAGGATAAGGGGAGGGAGGAGGGGAGGGAGAGGATGAGTGGAGGGAGAGGATGAGGGAGAGGATAAGGGGAGAGAGAGGAGAGGGAGAGAATTAAGGGAGGGAGAGGGGATGGAGAGGATGAGGGGAGGGAGAGGATGAGGGGAGGGAGAGGATGAGGAGAGGATGAGGGGAGAGACAGGATGAGGAGAGGGAGAGGATGAGGGGAGAGAGAGGATGAGGGGAGGGAGAGGATGAGGGAAGGGAGGAGGCGGTGATGCAAGTCCTTGGACTCCTGCTGGTGTCCATCGGGTCTTTGGGTCCCGGCATATGCTAATGAGCATTAGCATATTCCGGGTCCTGACATAGAAGAGACGCTGGACAGCAGTAGGACCAGCGCAATGCAGGTAAGTGAGGGGGAGGGGTTAATTGGAGAGGGGGGAAGGGAAGAGGGAGGTTGAGGGGAGGGAGGGAGATGGGAGGATGAGGGGAGGGAGAGAGGAGGAGGATAAGGGGAGGGAGGAGGGGAGGGAGAGGATGAGTGGAGGGAGAGGATTAGGGAGAGGATAAGGGGAGAGAGAGGAGAGGGAGAGAATTAAGGGAGGGAGAGGGGAGGGAGAGGATGAGGGGAGGGAGAGGATGAGGGGAGGGAGAGGGGAGGGAGAGGATGAGGAGAGTATGAGGGGAGGGACAGGATGAGGAGAGGATGAGGGGAGAGAGAGGATGAGGGGAGGGAGAGGATGAGGGAAGGGAGGAGGCGGTGATGCAAGTCCTTGGACTCCTGCTGGTGTCCATCAGGTCTTTGGGTCCTGGCATATGCTAATGAGCATTAGCATCTTCCGGGTCCTGACATAGAAGAGACGCTGGACAGCAGTAGGACCAGCGCAATGCAGGTAAGTGAGGGGGAGGGGTTAATTGGAGAGGGGGGAAGGGAAGAGGGAGGTTGAGGGGAGGGAGGAAGGAGGAGGATAAGGGGCGGGAGGAGGGGAGGGAGAGGATGAGTGGAGGGAGAGGATGAGGTAGAGGATAAGGGAAGGGAGAGGAGAGGGAGAGAATTAAGGGAGGGAGAGGGGAGGGAGAGGGGAGGGAGAGGATGAGGGGAAGGAGAGGGGAGGGAGAGGATGAGGAGAGGATGAGGGGAGGGACAGGATGAGGAGAGGATGAGGAGAGGGAGAGGATGAGGGAAGGGAGAGGATGAGGGGAGGGATGAGGGGGTGATGCGAGTCCTGGGACTCCTGCTGCTGTGCATCGGGTCTTTGGGACCCGGCATATGCTAATGACGTGATGCGCATGTGATGTCACGTCATTAGCATATACCGGGTCGCGATACCGAAGACACGCTGGACAGAAGCAGGAGCAGCGCAATGAAGGTAAGTGATGGGAGAGGCGGGAGGGGGTTAACTGGAAAGGGGGAAACTGAGGAGGGAGGATGAGGGGAGGTAGTGGATGAGGGGAGGGAGAGGGGAGGGAGAGGATGAGGAGAGGATGAGGGGAGGGACAGGATGAGGAGAGGATGAGGGGAGAGAGAGGATGAGGGGAGGGAGAGGATGAGGGAAGGGAGGAGGCGGTGATGCAAGTCCTTGGACTCCTGCTGGTGTCCATCGGGTCTTTGGGTTCTGGCATATGCTAATGAGCATTACCATCTTCCGGGTCCTGACATAGAAGAGACGCTGGACAGCAGTAGGACCAGCGCAATGCAAGTAAGTGAGGGGGAGGGGTTAATTGGAGAGGGGGGAAGGGAAGAGGGAGGTTGAGGGGAGGGAGGGAGACGGGAGGATGAGGGGAGGGAGGGAGGAGGAGGATAAGGGAAGGGAGGAGGGGAGGGAGAGGATGAGTGGAGGGAGAGGATGAGGGAAAGGATAAGGGGAGAGAGAGGAGAGGGAGAGAATTAAGGGAGGGAGAGGGGAGGGAGAGGATGAGGAGAGGATGAGGGGAGGGACAGGATGAGGAGAGGGAGAGGATGAGGAGAGGGAGAGGATGAGGGAAGGGAGAGGATGAGGGGAGGGATGAGGGGGTGATGCGAGTGCTGGGACTCGTGCTGCTGTGCATCGGGTCTTTGGGACCCGGCATATGCTAATGACGTGATGCGCATGTGATGTCACGTCATTAGCATATACCGGGTCGCCATACCGAAGACACGCTGGACAGAAGCAGGAGCAGCGCAATGAAGGTAAGTGAGGGGAGAGGCGGGAGGGGGTTAACTGGAAAGGGGGAAACTGAGGAGGGAGGATGAGGGGAGGTAGTGAGGATGAGGGGAGGGAGGAGGAGGATGAGGGGAGGTGCATTGACAGGTGCATTAGCCATTTACAATGGGATATGGGAGTGTATCCCATTCTGATTGGCTACCACCTTGGCTCCTTCTAATTCGCTGAAATTTGATTGACAGCGTTTTCAGCCAATCAGGCGCCATTACATATTTTAGTCCAGAAAAGGCTCTAGAGGCCTCATTAGCATTGGAGTGGTCCGCGAGTGCGGACCTCCGTTAGTTTTTTTTTAGTAACGTGTTCCAGGGCCCAGCTGGGGCAGAAGAGAAGGAGGCCGGGTTCATCGCGGGCAGGTAAGTACAATGTATATTATTTTTTTTTTTTTTTGTGTGTCTATGTATTTAGTATTAATGTCATGTTTTTTTTTTTAACAGGGGCTGCACCGGAGAAGAAATGAAGGGGACATGCTGGAAAGGTGAGTACAATATTTAGAATATTTAAAGTGTTTCTTTATTATATCTAAATATATGTTGTAATATTTTTTTTCTCTTTTTTCCTAGGTTGCTGATCTGAAGGTAGATCTTTAAAGGTAAGTGGTCTTAATTATTCGATTTTAGCTTACATTTAGGATTTAGGTATGTACATAGCATTTATTGGATTTTAGCTAGAGGGGGTGTATGTATGTTAGATAGGATTTATTGTATTTTAGATAGGGAGGAATTGTATTTTTGTTTGTATTGTAATGTAATGTATATATATATATATATATATATATATATATATATATATATATTGTATGCCTTTCGTTTTCAGGTGGGTCATTTTTTTTCTGTAGTGTGTGAGGGGGGGTTGTAATTGTATTTTTTTTGTAATGTTTTTTTATTTTTTGTGACAAGTTTTTTTATTTTGTGTAATGTAGATTTTTTATTTTCTTTAACTTAGCTTTTATTACTTTTTGTGAGTTAGGTTTTATTATTTTCTGTAATTACTGGGGTGGGGGTTTATTAGCGGGCAGGTAGGTAGTGTAGATGTTAATAGGTTAGTGTATAGGGGGTTAGTTTACATTTAATGGTTTATTGGGGCTATAGTGCAGTGCAGTGTTTGTACTTAGTGCCATGAGGGTCCTGGAGGACCCTCATAGCACTTATGGGGTTAATCTTAGGCTTCTAACTATCCCATGAGGATCTTTATATACCCTTATGGGACTAATGAAGTTAAATAGAGGCTTATGAGGGTCTGTATAGACACCCATATGAGACAGGGTTAACATAGTGTACTGCAAACATTTTGTGTCATGAGGGTCCTGGATGACCCTCATTCCACTTATTACATGGGTTCATTAGTGTGCTGTAGGGGTCTATATAGTTGAGCCACCCAGTACACTCACATTGTGTCACAAACAGCATTCCCGGCTTTACAATTGTATTGCCGTCATTTTTTCTCCATAAATCTAACCCGTACACATACAAGGTCTATGGTTCCTCCACATGGGTTGAAGTTCTGACATGACATACATTGAACCCTATACTAAAAATCAATATTAATGATTGTATTATATATATATCATTAGTTTTTCCCAACACTTGGATGGAAATATCGTTAATTACAGTTACATACAAATATTGTCATTTTCCTAGAGAGCCTTTTGACTAGTAATTTTATTAAATATGCATTATTATACAATCATATTTTACTTAGTGCACAATAATATAGTATCTTTACCACCTGGATTTATGGACTCTTTAGGGATGACAGCAGGACAATAGTCCCTGTGACTACCAAACTCAAGGGATAATCTCATGGCCATGAGAGCTTTTTAAAAGAACTATATCACTCCTGAAGTTTTGTTGTGTAATGTTGGTCTCCACGCCCTGGTTGTCTTTCATAGCCTCCAAGAGCCCTTTCCACCAAGTCATTTGAGCATAGAAGGCTCTGGGTAGTTTTTGTAATTTGAATGTTTATACCATGTGAAGAGTCTGGTTTGGGGGTTTAACTATTACATGTGGCTAATGAAAATAGTCCCAGATCAATATCAGCGGACATTTGCAGTAGCCAACTGTGATACCCAGTTTGCTCCCAGTGCCAGGGCCGAGCTATGGTCTTGGCCGGATTCAAACTTGCATCAAACATTAGAATGGGATTCATAGGCTTCTATGGTAGATTCCAGAACATTATTAAGCCATCAAGCATAATAATCAAGGCTGTTTCAACAGACAAAGGTTAAGTGGTGTGGAGTGCCACCAGGGGGCAGAAGAGAACTCTTGAAGACTTCTCCCCTGGGTAGTTCAAGAGTTAAGCCTCCTACAATGGACTGATTAAGCCAGCTGCATTCTGGCTATAAAAGGACTCCTGAGCACTCAGAAGGGGGGTGTGGCTGATTAGACTCTGGCCTGAGTGCCATGAGGAGCTGTGTGTGTAGCTGCTGTTTGGATCCTGAGAGCTGGGATTTGTGCTGAAGCGAGAGGGTGACAAGGGTCCCTGGGGTGAAGCATAAGGGAGAGAAGGGTGGGCCCTATGCTTCACCCACTGTTGACACAGAAAGAAGAGGACAAGTCCTTAAAAGATACAAGATTAAAGCAGAGAGCTTACACTGTGGACTGTAAAATTATTATACCTGCAGGCCGAGAAGCGGTCTCAGGGATAGTTAGGGCGTTCCAGATTATAGTAAGACCGTTTATGTAGTATTTTATTTTATTGCTGAGGATAAGCACTATTTTCTTTCTGTTTGTGCTAAACAATAAACAGCCGTAAAATTAAGCCTCTGACAAGCCTACTGTGTTTTCCTCCCTAAAAACGTGAAAGAGCAGGACGCGAACCCCGTCAGAAGGGGGCGCTTTGTTACAGTGGTTATAGGTGCTCTGCAACTGGTACCCTTTTGATCATTTGTCTTGTAGTTAACCACAAATTATGAAATAATGGACCTTCTTGATTGTTTGTGACCACCCATTCAATCTAAAGTCCTGGTTCCCCAAAATAAAGTGAATACACCCCAGAGCTGCCTCAAACCCCTTAGCAAACTTCCCCCTAACTCAAAAAAGGTATCACTATCCAAGGGGAGATCAGCTCGGGAGTGGGTAAACCCAACCTCATAGTCCCTTGAAATTACCAGGCCCTACCATTATTCCCACCCTGCTCAAGAGGTACCTTGAGACACTTACCAACACCCCTATTGTCTGCTAGTTCCCTTGAATAAATCTAACCCATACACATACAAGGTCTATGGTTCCTCCACATGGGTTGAAGACACAGAGTCCTCACCGAGACACTTTATCACTAGCCATAACACTATCTAAATATCCCTCTACTGTGTCCAGATCCTGCTGGAGGTAGCTGATAAGAAGGGCCATAGACCCATTGGCACCTATGTGGAAAAGGAGACAGTCCTGGTTCAAAGGGAGCATAAGGTTTGAAATGTATGTTTGCCCAAGAGATTGGCCAGTGGTTATTTGTGCATTAACTGTATAAAACGGTGACCTGTTTGGGATACATATGCTTGGTGTGATTCTTTTAGAGGGAAAGGAGTTTAATATTTTTTTTAATCTATTTCTGCAACTTGTCATGGTACCTGAAACTCTGCAACTTGACCCTGCAACAGCATCTTGGTACTGTATGTGAGGACTTACTGGTGAAGGCTATGTATTGGTTTTCTTGCGCTTTTCAAGCCCAACGAAGAGCAGGTTTTGACAACTGGTGGCAGTTATTGGATCGCACAAGACATGACACTAGGATGGTGGATTATAACGACACGTCTGCCATTACACTTTGGAGATAAAGGCAAGGGGTATTTAAATTCCAGGTATCAAGACCCGTCTAGTAATGAGGAGCTCCTGTGGGATGACGAGCACAACCAGCCAAAAGAATGGTTAGATGAAGTAGACATCACCCATGATAGTACTAGCTTGGTGGATGTGCCTCCAGTGCTCAACCAGTCAGGGAGAATGAGTTGATGAGGAGATGTGGGGCATGGGGTGCAGCAGTACCATGGGACCTGACTGCTGATCAGGTAATAGCCATCTGGGAACAGATCAGCCAAGAGATTCAAGAAGAGAACAAGAAGGGATATCAGTGTCTGGTTCCCCTTACCCTGTAGCCAAATATTCCAGGACGTCCCTCTCAGCTCAGCTCAAAGTCACTTACAGCAGATTCAAGCACTTTGACAGGATCCGGCAGAGTCTTGATGGGTTCCTGCAGGAATTTGAATGGCAGTGTGGGCTCCAGCAGATCCCTCCATCAAAGTGGGTAAGTCTGCTAGTCAGCCGACTCAGAGAATGAGCCCGCACAATCTACCGCGCCTCATGACAATTGGGGTGTAGAAGGAGGTGCACAGGTACTGCTGATCGGCATGCCATCACTCCAGAGACTTAACAAAAGTTCAGTAGAGGAGTTACTAGCCGCCAAGGTAGTGGTTGTTTCTTGGCAGCAAGGGAACGGGGTGCTTCTTCCTGGGTATGGAGCTGCTAGGATACATTGTCCTCAGCTCACTTCAGGTCTTCAAATATCGATTGGCTTGTCTAGCAGCTGCCTCTCTAGTAGTGGGCTTCTGAGCCTCGATCCATTCTTGAATGTTGGCTGAGCATAAAGAGTAGAATTGCTTCATAACATCTTTATAAAGATTTCCCCTATACAAATGAGAGGGTAGTCTGCACCTTAGAATCCAAACATTTCAACAAGTATCCACATTTATATATATATTGCTACACCATGAACTCCTCCATTTCCATCCAAATATAAACAGTCACTCTTACACATATCACTATGGTCTTTTACTCTCAAACCATCTATTACTGCTGGGACAGCTCCCCCATCCTTTGAATCTCTCCCATTCCTACCTACTTCAAACCCTGTCTATCCAATAATCCTTTCAAATATAGGAAGTATGGTCATCTTATCACCAGAACCTGTCAACCAATACCCAAGTCCACTTTATCCTTTGCCCTCTTTAAAACATGCTCAATATGCAATAAAACTATTGTATTCCATGACATATTTTACTAAAATTCTTTTCATCCTACTAGTCATCACTGAAACCTTGAATTCTCCATCTGACATGCCCTCTCATGTTTCTCTGTGATTTGGTGGTTTGCATTTCAGGGAAAACAAAATAGGTGACAGAAAGGGATGTGGTGTGGAAATTATTTTTTTCATTCACAATTTTTTTATTTTTCAAAAATATCAATACAAAATGACAGATGTACACATACAATCTCACATTAAAACATTCATTCATAGCAATAAATGGAAGAGCCAAAGGACTCCTAATTCTTTACCAAGGAGAGCAGAATCTTTCTTAACCTCCAAGATTAGAATTGCATATTAAATACATTCTACACTGACTTAAAGGGTTTCAACATATTTATCCCATAATAACCAATTAGAAGCTAAACCTTTTTTTTGCCAGATAGGTTACGTTTATATATCTCATTAGCTCCCTATTAAGAGTAATTACATTTATCGCTTCTCTCCAAGATGGGGTCGAAATTTTATTCCATTGTTTAATAATAGCCATTTCATTACTAATAGGACATGAGAGACTAAGAATTTACTCTAAGGTGCTAGTTTATCCATATCCATGTGTAATAACATAAACAAACATGGGAAATTTCTTCCTACTATCTTAGACTAGCGACTTGCCCGTCAAAAAATGACATAAGTGCCATGACAGTCCTCAAGGACCATCATGACACTAAGTATAAACACTACACTGCACTATACCCCCCCAATAAACATTAAATATCAACTAAACACCCTCTACACTAACCTATTAACACCTACATTACCTACCTACCTACCCCCTAATAACCCCCTCCCCACCTCTGTAATTACAGAAATCAAAAAAACTAAAGTCATCAAAAATCAAAAATCTACATTACATAAACTAAAAAAACTAAAATCACCAAAAATAAAAATGTACATTACAGAAAAAAAAAAACTAAGTCACAAAAAATAAAAAAAGGAACATTACAGAAAATAAAAAAAACATTACAACCCCCACCCACTACAGAAAAAAAAAATACACACCTGAAAAGAAAATACATATAATGCATACAATACAATACATACAATATAATACAATACAATTACATACAATACAATTAAATACAATACAATACAATTAAATACAATACAATACACCCCTATCTAATATACATCCCCCTATCTAATATATATCCCCCTATCTAACATACATCACCCTATATAATATACAATAATATCTATCTAATAAACATCTAATATATATCCCCCTATCTAACATACATCACCCTATATAATATACAATAATATCTATCTAATAAACATCCTGCTATCTAATATACAATACTATCTATCTAATATACATCCCCCTATCTATCTTATATACAATAAATACTATCTATGTACTATACATCCCCCTATCTTTCTAATATACAGTACATGCTATCTTTATATAGCAACCCTAATTCTAAGCTACAATAAAATAATTAAGACCACTTACCTTTGAGATGTTTCTTCAGATCACCAACCTAGGGTAAAAAAGATTTAAAAAATTAATACAACACGTTTACATAAAATAACTATATATTCTAAATATTATACTCACCTTTCCAGTATGTCCCATTCCAGCATGTCACATCCTCCATCATCTTTGCTTCTGCGGCGCGGCCCCTGTTAAAAAAAAAATTACATTAGTACACATACATAAACATGAAACCAAGTAAAATAAACACAATCTACATTGTACTTACCTTCCCGCGATGTATCCGGCCTCCTCGTGTTGTGCCCCGGAAGCATCCGCGCTCTTTAAAAAAAAACAAAAAAAACGACACACATCCGCCCTGGCGGATGTCTCCGACGCTAATGAGCTTCCTACGGAGAGTTTCAGAATAAAATTGGCAATGGCGACTTCTGATTGGCTGAAAACGCTGTCTATCAAATTCAGCCAATGAGAAGACGCCAATTGTGAACCAATGAGAAAGGGATACACCCCAAAATCCCACGCTGATTGGATAACGCACCTGTCAATCTTTATGTGAACCAATCCGAAGGCTTTATTGCCATCAGCGAATCACAATGGGATACGCCCCCATGTACTGATTAATAAAACATCTGCGCCTTCCCATTGGCTGTAATACTGATTGACATTGACAATAGCCAATGAGAAGACGCAAATCCTTCACCAATCAGTACGTGGGGGTGTATTCCATTGTGATTGGCTATTGTCAGTGCAACCAATCAGAATGTGCAGTTTCCTCCAGCCAATCAGCCTGTGGGGGTGTATTCCATTGTGATTGGTTGAAGGTTTTTTATTTTTAAAGGGCGTGGCAGAAGAGGAGCAGGAGGCGGGAGACATCGCGGGGAGGTAAGTACAATGTAGATTATGTTTATTTTATTTTGTTTTTTTGTTTATGCATTAATGTTATGTTTTTTTTAACAGGTGCCGCAATGGAGAATAAGGACGGGACATGCCGGAAAGGTGAGTAGAATATTTAGAATGTTTAGAATGTTTAGTATTTATTGTAAACGTGTTGCACTAATTTTTTTAAAAATGTTTCTCTAGGTGGCTGATCTGAATGGACATCTGAAAAGGTAAGTGGTCTTGATTATTTTTTTTAGCTTAGAATTAGATTATTTTATATATAGATAGCATTTATTGTATGTTAGCTAGGGGTATGTGTTTTATATAGATAGCATAGCATGTATTGTATATTAGATTGTGGTATTTATTTAGATAGATTGGGGGATGTATATTAGATAGATAAGATGTATATTAGATTATGATATTTATTTAGATAGATTGGGGGATGTATATTAGATAGAATGTATTGTATATTAGATAGGGGTGTATTGTATTGTATTTAATTGTATTATATTGTATGTATTGTATGTATTTGCATTGTATTGTATTGTATTTTATTGTATGTATTGTATTGTATTGTATTATATTGTATGTATTGGATTGAATGTATTATATGTATTTTCTTTTCAGGTGTGTAATTTTTTTTTTCTGTAGTGGGGGGGGTTGTAATGTGTTTTTTTATTTTCTGTAATGTTCCTTTTTTTATTTTTTGTGACTTAGGTTTTTTATTTTATTTAATGTAGAATTTTTATTTTTTGTGACTTTAGGCTTTTTATTTTCTTTAATTAGAGTGGTGTGGGTTATAAGGGGGTAGGTAGGTAGGTAGGTAGTGTAGGTGTTAATAGGTTAGTGTAGAGGATGTTTAGTTGATATTTAATGTTTTATGGGGGGGTATAGTCCAGTGTATTGTTTATACTTAGTCTCATGATGGCCCTTGAGGACCGTCATGGCACTTATGTGGTTAATGTTGGGTTGTAACAGACCCATAATGGTATTAATATACCCTTATGGGACTGATGGGGTTAAATAGAGGCATATGAGGGTCTGTATTGACCCCCATGAGTGACAGGGTTAATGAAGAGCTTATGGGGGTCTGTATTGACCCCCATGAGTGACAGGGTTAATGAAGGGCTTATGGGGATCTGTATTGACCCCCATGAGTGACATGTTTAATGAAGGGCTTATGGGGGTCTATATGGACCCCCATGAATGACAGGGTTGATTAGGCGTTTATGGGGGTCTGTATTGACCCCCATGATTGACAGGGTTAATGAAGGGCTTATGGGGGTCTATTTTGACCCCCGTGAGTGAAGGGGTTAATGAAGTGCTCATGGGGATCTGTATTGACCCCCATGAGTGACACAGTTAATGAAAGGCTTATGTGGTTCTGTATTGACCCCCATGAGTGACAGGGTTAATGAAGGTTTATGGGGGTCTGTATTGACCCCATGAGTGACAGGGTTAATGAAGGGCTTATGGGGGTCTATATTGACCCCCATAAATAACAGGGTTAATTAGGGGTTTATGGGGGTCTGTATTGACCCCCATGAGTGAGGGGGTTAATTAAGTGCATATGGGGGTCTGTATTGACCCCCATGAGTGACATGGTTAATGAAGGGCTTATGGGGGTCTATATTGACCCCCATGAGTGAGGGGGTTAATGAAGTGCTTATGGGGGTCTGTATTGACCCCCATGAGTGACAGGGTTAATGAAGGTTTATGGGGGTCTGTATTGACCCCATGAGTGACAGGGTTAATGAAGGGCTTATGGGGGTCTATATTGACCCCCATAAATGACAGGGTTAATTAGGGGTTTATGGGGGTTTGTATTGACCCTTATGAGTGAGGGTGTTAATTAGGTGCTTATGGGGGTCTGTTTTGACCCCATGAGTGATAAGGGTAATGAAGGTTTATCGGGGTCTGTATTAACCCCCATGAGTGACAGGGTTAATGAAGGGCTTATAGGGGTCTATATTGACCCCCATGAGTGACAGGGTTAATTAGGGGTTTATGGTGGTCTGTATTGACCCCCATGAGTGACACAGTGATAGATTATATTTGTTTTCTTTTATAACGGGTCCTTTGAGGACCTTTACGGTCCTTTAAGGACCCGTAATGCAGGAATTTAGAATTTTCATTGCAGCGGGGGTCCCCTATTGCGTGCGATCGGGACCCTTACTGCGATGGTAACTGTGGGGTTAATGCAGGTCTCCGAGCTTATCTCGGATCCCGTGGGGTTAATACGGGTTTCCGAGCTTATCTCGGATCCCTTCTTGGGTAAGTTGTATGTGGCTGGGCTTTGAGCCTCGTTTTCGTTTTTTTTTTTGGCGCCCTTTTTTTCTCTCGCTTAGGGGATTTTCGTGTGTCTGAACTCGGGAATTTGGACTTAAATGGCGGTGTAACTTCACTTTCAGAGGTCTTGGATGCCCCCCCCCCTGCTTTTTATGTATTTTTTGTGAGTATTTGGGTATTTGGTATGTTTTTACTGTTTTTAGGTGCGCGCGGTTCGGCCGTTATGGTCGTATTTTTCGTGCATGTGGGTGTTTGTCATGTTAAGGTTGGTTTTGAGGTCGTTTTTTTTTCTAAGTCGTGCGTGTGTTAACCGTGTGTGAGGCGCCTTTGAGCCTCCACCTCCGCAAATGCGGCCCCTCGCTTCGTGAGGGGCCGCATTTGCGGACAAAAACACAGTCGACGTTGGAGCCTCCACCTCCGCAAATGCGGTCCCTAGCTTTGCGAAGGGCGCATTTGCGGAGCGAACTGCATCCCTCACTTCGCGAGGGACTCAGTTCTTGCGAGCGTTAGCAACATTCATAAATGCTCACAACTATATATGTGATTGCTGAAGACCACCGTAAACCCACATTGATTTTATATTCTGACAGTCTCAGCAAAGATATTTTGTTAACCCATAGCCTACACACCCTTTCCAACATAAAAGTGATGTATTAAGGCTAAAAATTGTTATTGTCACCGGGACCATGTACCAAATCTGAGACAATTTAAAAAACAATTCAAGGTAAGAACATTTATGGCTGATTTTTTAACCAAGTTGGACGCTTTTATCCATCTTTCTCCTCTCGGTTTATATTTAAATCTGATTCCCATTCTATTATTCATCTAGACTTTATATACAGATAAATATTTGTCATTGCTTCACTATATTTTGATATAATATACAAATCATCATCTTTAATTATGATTTCTTTCAGTTTCAATATATTCCTATTCTGTCTCTCATATCCTAGAAGCCGAAGGCCAAGTATTTCCACCCTGAGAGAATTTTTTAGGTCAAATTTTGACTGGATCTCTTTTAGATTCATCAAAGAGCCTTTACAATTTAGGTCTGCAATACAAACAATTCCATTATTTTTGAGACTTTGAACCTCCATGCCCTTAGCCTTTAAAGCTTGTAATTCAGTTTTCACAGCCAATGATGGAACATTTACCAGCCCCCCTTTCCCTCTGATTTAAAACCATAACTTGAATTTCTAATACAATTCGGCTCCAAGTTGTGGGTCAAGATGATGGTAATGATACAAATGTTGTTAAGTAAATCTTCCTCTATTTGCTTCCACCTTGCTTTTTTATTTTGAATATTCCATCTAATTTCTTGAGAAATAGCTATCCTCTCATATATCTCTTTTATAAATGGAGATCCTAGACTCTCCTTATCAAATTCCCCAGAGGTTATGTTTTTGCCTATTTTTTACCTTGATATAAATAACTATCTAATAGATGTTGAATTATTTTAAAATCCCTATTTAATAATTTTCCTAGTAGGCATCTTAGTTTTTATGGATTATTGTCATTTTAATAAGCGCTATTTTAGCTGACCATATCAAATTTAGATTTTTTCAAATCCTGTAGCATCCCTCTAATTTTAATCAAAACTGCTCTCAAGTTGTCCCTTAGTAGATTTTTTATTTGAAACGTGAAACTGATTCCTAAGTGGATAATTTTCTTTGAGTTCCAGTTGAAATTATACAATTTTGCTGTTTTTTTTTTTGTTCTCCTCTATTTATTAATGACTTGAAAGTGGGATTGGAGTGTGGTGTCTCCATTTGTGCTGATGACACATAGTTGTGCAAGGTAATTAAATCAGAAAATGATGTACTTTCCCTCTAAAGGGATTTACATAAATTAGAGGAATGGTTATCTAAGTGGCAGATGAAATTTAATATGAATAAATGTAAAGTTATGCATCTAGGAAGGAAAAATAGCCATGCAATTTATAATCTTAATGGAGCAAATCTAGGGGTATCAGATATTAAAAGGGTTTTGGGAGTACTTGTGAACCACCGCCTAGGTAACAGTGCTCAATGCCAAGCAGCATCTGCAATGGCAAGTAAAATATTAGCATGTATTGAGAAGGGTATAGAAGCAAGGGAAGTAAATATAATTCTCCCAATATACAAATCCCCAGTACGCACTCATTTGGAATATCGAGTACAATTTTGTGCACCACTACATAAAAAGGACATTTTAGAGCCGGAAAAAGTACAGAGAAAGGCAACAAAGCTAATAAAGGGAATGAAGGAGCAAAGTTATGAAGAAACACTAACCAAATTAAACGTATTTACTCTAGAAAAAAAGGCATCTAAGAGGGGATATGATTACCTTATATATATCCAGGGTCAATACAAGGCTTTGCCAAGGAAACTTTTTGTGCCTTTGAGATTAGAAGTAAAAATATTTCGCCTTAAAGAAAGAAAAAGGTTCTTCATAGTAAGGGTGGTTAATCTGTGGAATTCTCTATCAAAGGCGATGGTGACAGTGGATTCGATAGATAACTTTAAAAATGGATTGGATATATTTTTAAATAAAAAGGGCATTAAGGTCTATCCTGGATAAATAGAGAGGGAGTATTGATCCAGGGATAAATCCGACCACCAGTATCTGGGGTCAGGAAGGAATTTTATATTGTTTTCCCTGTTGAGACAATGGCAAAGTTTCACTTTTTTTTTCTGTTTGCCTTCCTCTGGATCAATTAACAATAAATCTGCATATTGCAGATCAGAGGAGATCTAGAAAGGTTGAACTTGATCGACTAAAGTCTTTTTTGAAACTAAATTACTGTTACTATGTAACTATGTAAATTCCGCTTTTCTTCCAGTATTGTTTTGTCAATGTTAATACTATGTCATCGGCGAAACGCATGGTTTATATTCTTTGCTTTCTATTGTAACACCTTTAATGTAATTGGAGTCTGTGATACTTTTTGCTAAGGGTTCGATGAAAATTGTAAATAACAAGGGAGACAGGGGACAACCCTGTTGCATTCCATTACTTATTTTAAAGCTCTTTGAATCCACTTCAGGGTCAACTATCCTTGCACATACAAAGCCTTAATTATTTTATTATCAAATTCTTTAAGTCCAAATTTTATTAAGACTGCTTCTTGGAATTCCCAACCGACCCTATCAAATGCTTTTTCAGTTACAAGTGACAGGATCAGTGGGGGAATTTCCTTTATTTTAATGGAGTTCATTATATCCTGTAGACGCCTGGTATTATTCATCACTTGCCAACCTTTTAGGAACCCCGTTTGAACTAGGTGAATACTTTTTGGGATAATCTCTTTTAGTCTGTTAGCGATCATTTTTTAATAGAATTTTACATCCAAATTAATTAGGGGAATGGGACAGTAGTTAATACAATCCTTAGGGTCCTTACCCTGCTTTAAGATTTTTATAATTCTCCCTACAGTTTTCATCTCATTATACAAATTTATCATATGTTTGTTTAATTTGGCTGAGAATATCTGAAAATATTATCTTGGTCGAACCCATCTAGTCCAGGTGCCTTATTTATTTTCCCCATATTTATGACTTCACTAATCTTTTCCTTCATTACTGTATATCTTTATTGAGGAAATTATTATCTTCCTCTGTTATGTTAGGTAACTCAAGCTCATCAAGAAATGTATTTATAGACGAGACCACCGGCTTTACAAATTTTGGATCTTGATCCAAATTATATAACCCTTTGTAGTACAACTCCAATATGTCACCAATTTTATCAGGATGAGTTTGAATCTGATTGTGAGCATCTTTTAACTTCACTATTTTATTCTGTAGATGTTGTTTCTTAACTTTATTGGCAAGATATTTGCCAGTTCTACCACCCATAACCAAATGGATTTGTTGTTTTTCCAAATAAGGGAATCAACCTGTAATTTTAAAATGTTTCTTATTTTCTTGTTTATCTCATTTATTTGACTCCTATTTGTTTTATTAGATTAAATTTTATTTAAACTCTGTACTTTTCCCAAGTCAATATATAATTGTCTCAGAGGAGAACCCTTTTTTCACACCAATTCTATAGAATTTGAAATCATTATGTCATAAAGGCCTTATGGGCACACCATACAGTTATAGAGGATTTAACTGAACCTTTATTTACCTCAAAACATTTTTTTTAATTCTTTCCTCAAGAAAGCTAATGAGTCTGGATCTTTGATCAAATGATGGTCCATTTCCAGTTCTTCCTTTTTTTGTTAAATGTAATTGTATCTTCTAAAATTAGGCTCATCTTTGAATGATTTGACCATGGTGACTTTAATATTCCTGTCTCTTTAACACTTCTCATAGTCTCCATGATTCTAATAAGTCTAAACTATTTATATCTTTTAATAAATTGTTGGATATTTTATCAATTTGCTCTTTAGTTTTTAGCTTCAGACCTCACGATCTATCTACTATAGGGTCAATCACATGTTGAAGTCTCTGCATATAAATAACAGTCCCTTCTTAACTTTAGTTACCTGCTTTAGTATTGTTCTTATATAACCTTTTTGATTTTTATTAAGGAGATATATATTTACTAAAGTAGAACTACTTCCATTTATAAGGCCTGCCCATATTATATATCTAACTTGAGTAGCTGTGTAGGAATATTCCTCCAGAACGCTCAATTTACTATTAAAAAGAATCGATACTCCCCTCGATTTTTTATTATAAATGGAGTCTACTCTTATATTATAATTCTTATTTCTCAGATATTGTAGCGCTTGCTTATTTAGGTAGGTCTCCTGGAGGCAAATAACATCTGCTTTAAGTTTAGTATAGTTTATGAATGCCACCTTTCTTTGATTTGTGGAGTTAAGTCCGTTTACATTATGAGAAATTATTTTTATTCCCATAAAAAGTATTAAATTATAAACTCTCTAGAGTGCTCAAAAATATTTAACTTAACATTCCATTCTCCTTTAAGGTATCATTGTAAACCAGGCATGTCCAACATCGACAATGACATTTGGTAGATCACACTTGAAGTTCCCCCAAGGAAGGGGAAGCATTGCATGACCTTGCTGGATGCATTGCACGCCTCCAGCCTGATGTGAGTGTGTCTGTGAGTATGTGTGTAAGTCTGTGTGTGTTTGAGTGTGTGTGTCTCTCAGGGGGGTGGCCACCTGCCCATGGTCCTCCTGCCCCTTCCCCCATGCCACCTCACTGGTCCCTGCTCTCCCCTGTGCCTCTCTGCTCTGTCTGCACGGACCCAGCTCTCTCCTCTGCTTGCAGGGAAGAAGAGGAGCAACCTGGAGGAGGAGCCACCAGACAAGGACATGAGGAGCAGCAGCAACATGGAGGTAAGAGACAGGGCAAAGAGATGGGGGTTAGACAAAGGGAGAGGGGAGAGACAAATGGAGGGGGGAGACAAAGGGAGGGGAGGAGAGAAAGGGGGGGGAAAGAAAAAAAGGTGGGAGACAAATGGGGATGAGAGAGAGACAGAAGATAGAGAGTGTGTAGGAGAGAGTGTGTGTGTGTGGCGAGAGGGAGTGTGTGAGTGGCGAGAGGGAGGGAGTGTGTGTGTGTGGAGAGAGGGAGGTAGTGTGTGTGTTTGTGTGGAGGAGAGAGGGAGTTTGTGTGGAGAGAGGAGGAGAGTGTGTGTGTGAAGAGAGGGAGGGAGTGTGTGTGTGGAGGATAGTAGGAGTGTATGTGTGGAGGATAGAGAGAGTGTGTGTGGAGGATAGAGGGAGTATGTGTGTGGAGAGTGGGAGGGAGTGTGTGTGGAGGAGAGTGGGAGTGTGTGTGTGCAGGGTGGGTGTGTGTGTGGAGGGGAATGTGTGTGTGTGGAGGGGTGAGTGTGTGTGTGTAGGGAAGTGTGTGTGTGTGGAAGAGAGAGGGAGAAAAGGAGAGGGAGTAACAGAGAGGGAGAGAAGGAGAGGGATAAAAGGAGAGAGAGAAGGAGAGAGAGAAGGAGACGGAGAAAGGAGAGGGAGAAAATGAAAGAGGGAAAAGGAAAGGGAGAAAAGGAGAGGGAGAAAAGGAGAGGGAGAAAAGGAGAGGGAGAAAGGGAGAGGGAGAAAGAAGAGGGGGAAGGAGAGAGAGATGGAGAGGGAGAAGAGGAGAGGGAGGAGGAGAGATAGATTGAAGGAGACAGAGGGAGAAAGGGAGATATTGAAGGAGGAGAGAGATAAGAAAGCAGCATGAAGGAGAAAAAGAGAAAGAGGAGAGTGTGAATGAGAGAGGAGAAAGAGAATGAAGGAGAGAGAGAGTGAAGGAGGGAGAGGAGAGAGGAGCGATGTGTGAAGGAGCGAGAGATAGGAGAGAGTGAAGGAGGGAGAGAGAGCGTGAAGGAGAGAGAAAAGAAGGGAGAGAAAAGGACATGGCGAATGAGAGAGATAATGAGGGAGGGAGAGGAGGAAAGAGAAACAGAGAGAAAAGGAAAGAGATATTGAAGGAGAGACAGAGGGAAGGAGGGGGAGAGATTGAAGGAGAGAGAGAAAAGGTGAGTGTGAATGAGAGAGAGAAGAAGAGAGGAGGAGAATGGGAATGGCAGAAAGAGGAGAGAGTGAATGAGAGAGAGATAGGAGAGAAAGAGAGAAAGAGAAGGAGAGAGAGACAGAAAGAGTAAAGGAGAGAGCGAGTGAAGGAGGGAGAGAGAGAGAAAGAGCGAGTGAAGGAGAGTTAATGAGAGAGAGAATGAGGGAGAGGAGAAAGTAGAAGAGAGTAAAAAAAGAAGTAGAGAGAGAGAGAGGAGGAAAGAGAGAAAGAAGGAGGAGAGAGAATGAGAGTATGAGAGCGAGAGAAGGAGAGTGTGAATGAGAGAGAGAGAGAGAGAGAGAGAGAGAAGGAAAGAGTAAAAGAGAGAGCGAGAGAAGGAGGGAGAGAGAAAAGAAGAGAGAGATTGAAGGAGGGAAAATGAAAGAGAGAGCATGAAGGTGGTAGAGAGAGCGTGGAGGCGAGAGAATGAGTGTGAATGAGGGAGAGTGAGAAAAGGAGTGAGAGAGAAGGAAATATATATGTGTGTGTGGGGTAGATCTCTGACAGTTTTGATACTGGATAGTAGATCACAGCCTAATTGAAGTTGGACATGCCTGTTGTAAACAATTTTCCCCTTGGCAGATTCTTTATAAACGTTACTCTTTAACTCCACCATATTACCTACATACATACATATGCAAACATACCGAGCATGACCTTACACTTTGATCATTGCTCATATCACAAGGCTAAATGCGATCTAAGGAAGAAATAGGTGATTGATTTCTCAATCCAAGCCAGGATTATTATATATTTTAAGATAGAAAAATAAGCCTTATTGCTACTACCATCATCTTCATAATCCTTGTTTGGGCAGTCCCATATCTTGAATTCTTTCCTACATATCTCTACTCTCTCCCTCTCTCTCCTTCCCTCCCCAAAGGTAATCCTTTGGCCCTTATCCAAAATTTTCGGAACCATCTTATACTATCATTTACACCATAAAAGACTACATACATTAAAAACTAAAATTTGTGCCTACTAGTTGTGATTTCAATCAATAAGTACTATTAAGTTACAAAAGTATTGACCATTAATGAATCCTTATAAAATGTATATCCCCTTGGTATATCTCAATTTATTACTGTGTCTCTTAATTTCTTTTCATTGTATACAGAGGGTGGTGTTTATTAAGTTAAACTCAAATAATTGAAGTGCATTCTCTTTTTTTTTTTTTGTATGTGTGATGTTATCTAGCGTCCATTCAACTATAATAGTCTAGATTCAGTGATTTTTTTCAATCTGACTTGATTTGATACTAAAAGTTTTTGCAAGTGGATTTTCCTTTAAAGTAAAGGCTGATAAATTGCAGAGTGCATTAATTGTGCCCAGGTGAGAGGGGTGTGGCTTGACTGGTAAACTAGTATAAAAGGTTTGTGAGCTGTTTTGGGTCTGTTTGCAAGTGGATTTTCCTTTGCAAGTAAACGCTGATAAATTACAGAGTGCACTAATTGTGTCCAGGTGAGAAGGCAGAAGTTAATAAAAACAGGAGAAGGGGCGAACTTGTGAGCTAGCAAACATTTCTAGTATCAAGTACAATTCTAGTAAAAGTGTTTAAATAAAAGGAGGGACTTCAAAGAAAAGGGAGGGCAGATTTATAGTGCAAAGGAGGAAAATTTTATACAAATATATTATTTTATATTCTTTATTTTTCCCACTAAAATTTTGTAGACAGAAATAATAATTATGAGTCAGTCCAGTGGCAACCTCATTCAGTGTACATCCTGTCATATGAATGCAATACTGGAACAGATAATCCAGAGGTGTGAGCATGTTGCCTCTCTGGAAGCTCAATTTGGAGAACTGGAGAGGAGAATTGCAGCACTTAGTGATATTGCTTCACTGGAAAGGGGGTTGATGCTCACTGAGCACAGTTTAGCTGGGCCTAGCATGGAGGGTGGAGCTGGGGCTAGTGAGGATGTCCAGGGAGGTACCTTGGTTACAGTTAGAAGGGGGAAAAGGGGGAACAGGAGGAGGCAGGCCAGTTCTGAGTTGGCAAACACCAAAAGATTTGCCAGATTGAGTGAAACTGTTGGGGATGTCCATCCAGGAATGGCAATGCCAGATAGAGCTGTTCCCTCTAACAGCCGGGAGAACAGTTCTACTGGAGGAGTGGAGTGGAAGGGAAGAATAGGCAGAGCAACAGACAGGTTTTGCTGGTAGGGGACACTATTATTAGGAAGATAAACAGGGTGATTTGTCACCCAGATCCCAGCAATCGAACAGTTTGCTGTCTCCTGGGTACTCGGGTTAGTCATGTTGTGGCTCGGATAGACAAATTATTGGGAGGGGCTGGAAATGAACCGGCGGTCTTGGTATATATTGGTACCAATGACAAAGTTAGTGGAAGATGGAGTGTCCTAAAGAATGATTTTAGAGAACTAGGTAATAAGCTGAAGGCAAGGACCTCCAAGGTAGTATTTTCTGAGATACTACCAGTGCCACGTGCTAGCCCAGGGAGGCAGAAGGAGCTTAGGGAGGTTAATGCGTGGCTAAAGATGTGGTGCACTAAGGAAGGGTTTGGGTTTTTAGAGCACTGGGCTGACTTCTCACTTCGGTACAATCGATGCATTGCACCTTAATGACGAGGGAGCTTTTGTACTAGGGGATAGGACGGCTGGAAGAGTTTTTAAACTAGTAGGTGGAGGGGGGTGGGACTAGATATAAGTAATGGGTTAGAAAGTGTAGAGGCTATAAGGGATGAATTAACAACTCATAGGGGAGGAGATGGGGGAGGGGTATTATAGTCAATAGGGAGGTAGTACTAAGTAACTCAAGTACAGTGGCATTTCAGAACTACAGACTCATAACATAAGGTATATGCTTTCTATTGCCAGAAGCTTGCCAGGAAAAATGGGAGAGTTAGAATTATTAGCAATTAATGAAACATGGCATTTAATAGGCATTACCGAAACGTGGTGGGATGAATCTAATGACAGGATGGTTAATCTGGATGGTTATAACCTATTTGGGAAAGATAGAGGCAATGGTAAAAGAGGAAGAGTGATTTGTCTGTATGTTAAGCCTGAGTTTAAGCCTATAGTCAGAGAAGATATTTCTGGTGGACTTAGTGATAAAGTTGAATGTTTGTGGGTAGAGTTAAATAGTGGAGCAGCAAATTCCAAAAGAATATTAGTAGGTGTATGCTATAAACCCCCCAATATAGCTGAAAGTGAGGAAATAAAATAATTGTTACAGATTGGAAATGCATTTAAGCATGGGCAGGTTCTAATAATCCAAAAGAGATTGGAAAACATATATGATAATAAATCCCCAGGTCCTGATGGAATACATCCAATAGTTCTGTAATAGCCAAACCATTATATCTATTTTTTTAGATCTGGGGTCAGGAAGGAATTTTTTTTGTTTTCCTTTCAGACGATTGTCAAAGTCTCACTTGGTGTTTTTTTTTTAAGCTGTTTACCTTATAGTCAATAACCTCAGTCTTGAGGGAGAGAAAAGAAGAAAAAAAAGAAACAAGAAAAGAACCATAGAAGAGAGAAAAACAACCCAAAAAGCACATAAATATGGGGCATATCCATTTTTCTTCACCAAAGTCCAGCCCCTATACTATAAACACTGATTTCCTTAGATCTTAATATATTCTTCAGTTGGTCTACTTTATTCAAGTGACAATTTTCCATTCGGCGCTTTGAAGTTTGAGATCCAATTTAGGAATGTTTATTATCTCCCTGGGTTCCAACCCAGAAACAGGGAAAGTCCATCTTGTACTGTATCCACTCTAAACCATCTTTGATCTTTAAGGATCATCAGTCCACTAGCAGATTTCCATTTATATCTGATAGATTCATCTCTCAGCATTTGAGTAATAAATGCATATTCTCTCCTCTTGGCCAAATTATACAATGAAATGTCATTAAACATTTTGATTTTGTCAAAGGGACTATCCATACATTGTTTTATATAGCCGGCTTTCATGATTTAACGCTTGAACGGTAAAAAAAGAACTTTCAAGAAAACATCTTTATGGCTAAATTGCTCAATATTTTTTGGTAACGGTAACCCGTGTATTGCATCAATTTTGCTATCCTCTAATGGGTATTCAGGTAATATTTTCTGGAACATTTCTCCAACAAAATCGGGAAGTTATATTTTCTGGATCTGTCTTCCAAGCTGTATATTTTTTTTTATTCAACTCTTCATTTTAACCTTCCAAAGACTGAGCATATTTTAGAAGAGAGGTTTATCGATTATTAATTTATCTGTTTTTAATTCCACTGCTTCTTTTTTGTCATTAGCATCTTTTATAGACTTAGGGCCTCATTCAATTGTGATTTGGCCAATTGAATAGGGCTCTAAATAAGCACATAGCATATATTTTTTTAATAAGTTTTTAGTTAGTGAAAAACTTGCTTTTGGATAGATGCTTACTAACTAAAAACTTCTTTAAAAAAATGTGTTAAGTGCTTATTTAGAGCCCTATTCAATTGGCCAAATTGCAATTGAATGAGGGACTTAGTATTTTCTGCAATCAGTCTTGATAAATCTGCCATATTACTTACTTGGAAATCATATAAAATGTCCTTCATTTTAGAGCATGTAAGTGTCTTTTCATCTAAGGGGCCTTTGTCTTTATCAAATGATGATAGGGATGATATCCCTGAGGAAAGAGGTAGGGTTTAATCCATCATTAGAGACTAGCGACTTGCCCGTCAAAAATGACGGCAATTAAATGTGTATGTTTTGCACGTAATATGCATAGTTGACACTTTTAACCTTTTTCTTATCTATAAAGAAGTATAATTATTATATGAAACATGTTTATTTTTTAACATGCAACTTGTAGGTGACCAACTGGTAAATCATCTTTTTTTTAAGAGTAGTAACATTTTAATGTAAGAACAGGTCAACATTGTATTAATGAGTATTGTAAACATGACATAATGTTTTGTAACATGCAACTTGGAAATTAACAACTGGTAAACTAAATATGTATTGAATACAGAGGAAGGCAAACAGTAAAAATCCCCCATTGAAACTTAGCCAATTGTATCAAAGGGGGAAAAAATTAATTCCTTCCTGACCCCATTAATTGGTGATTGGATTACTCCCTGGATTAATATTCTCCATTGAATTATACATTTAAATTGTACAACGAAAGCTCCTCCTCCTCTTAACATGAAATATATGCAATAAAACAACTTTGCACACTTTTTTCCAAAAATAGTAACATTATAAACAGTAACTTAATGAAGTAACTGTAATTGTTCTAAAATGTAAGTGGGGCTAAGCATGCTGAAAGGTTACTTCCATAAAATTAGAATGTATTTTTTTGCTGTTGTTGATTTTTGATGGTTGACATTTTGCTGTTATTGTTGTAATTTGTGAAAATGGCACATATAGATTCCTATGTGAAACAGTGGTTCTCTAAAAGAAAACGCCAGACATCAAAGTTCATCTGCGGGGTGGAACCACTGTTCTCTATGGTTTTTGCCATTTTATAGAGTTTTTTTATGGAAATAGTGGTCCTCTAAAAAGAGTCTGAGTGACATAACTTTTTGTCCTCGAAATCAAACCACTGTTCTCTATATTTGTTTTTTGTTGTTGTTGTAAATTTGTTGTTGAGATGTAAGTATTTTTGGGAAATGGCACATAGAGTTTCCTATGTGAAATAGTGGTCCTCGTAAAAGAGTCCCGAGATATCTAATTAAATCCTCTGTTCTCTAATTTTTTTGCCATTGTATAGAGTTTCTTATTGAAATAGTGGTCCTCTAAAAAGAGTGAGTGTAACATAAATGTTCATCCTCGAAATCATAACCACTGTGCTATATATTTTTTTTCTTGTGAAATTGTCGTTGAGGTGAAATATTTTTTTGTTTTCTGTGCCATGTCTTGTATTGTTATATTTGGTTGAAATGAAGTTATAGTACCTCATAGTAGACAATGTTTTTTGAAAAAATGCGTCCATCATCTAAAAAATCACCTTGACTTTGGTTGTTTTCAATATAAGCTTTAATAGCCTCTGGATTCTTGCATCTTGAGAATGCAGCATACAGCTGGCCATGTGCAAATACTAGTTCTTCTAAAAAGATACCCACAGATTTAAAAGTTTGTCCTTGTGAATTATTAATGGACATGGCAAATGCCATGATGATGAGAAATTGTCTCCTTTGGCACCAAGTGAAAGGCTACTTTCACTTGGTGCCAAATTTATTCTTGGTATGAAAACTCTCTCTCCTTTATGGGTAGCAGTTAGAATTTCAGCATGTATGAAATGGTCCTTTAATTCTTGAACAATTAATCTGGTCCATTACATAGGCCTTTTTTGGGTTCATATTTCACATTAACATGACAATTGCACCTTTCTTTAGCTATGTGGCGGCATTCCAGAGGGAGTTCATGAGTTAATGAATTCAGTTTAAAAGTTTGTCTGATTTTCTTTGTCATCACCAAGTACAGAATCAGCACTGTGATAATTTTTTTGTGGTGCATTTATTTTTTTAAATATTTCATAATTGAGGAGTAATGCATCCTTATTTTTGCATGTTAGTATTAATTTGTTGGCAAGCTCTTCAAAGTCCTCTTTATTTATTGTTTTTTAGAATATAGCTGATATGAGATACTGTTTGCAAATAAAATGAGCTGCGATGTGCACGGTATCATCAGGTAAATATTGTATTCACTCTGTTTTTCCTTCTCCAATGTTAATGAGCCAATCATTTAACTAATTTTCTCCTTCTGATCTAATATTTTGTTGTAATTGTAGTAGTTTCCATAGTGTACTTGACTTAATACATGTTTTGACAATGTCGGTTCGATTTCCATGTACAACGACAGGTAATGTTTGTCTAAAATCTCCACCTAACAACATTATCTTTGCACCAAATGGCAAATCATTATCCATGCCTTCACGTAGCAAACAGTCAATACATTGTAGGGCATGGCACGACATCATTGTAGCTTCATCTATTATAATTAATTTACTTTTTTAAATATGTTTTGCTTGCAATGATGTCATTTGAATATCCGACACTGATGTTTCCAGAAGGGGAACTGGCAGTTTAAACCCTCTATGCACAGTTCTTCCAACTTCTAACAAAAGTGCGGCAATTCCAGTGGTTGCAAATGGCAGTGCTATTTGACCTTGTGCTCAAACAAAAATCATCAATAAATTATAGAGATAAGTTTTTCCTGATCCTCCAGGTCCATCTAGATAGGAATAGCGCTCTTTGAGCATGTCATCATCTAGGGCATTTTTGATTGCATTAAATGCTTGCAATTGTAATGTATTTAAAGTTGCAAGTCTTTCTTCTGTTCTTTCTCTTTGTAGCTGAGTGTCATAGTCTTCAAAGTTTATGTTGTCTATGAGACCTGGATCTGGCAGATTAAAACTTGCACAACTTAATCCATGAGTTAAAAAGACCTCTTGGAATTCAATTAATGCTTTTAATTGTGCAATAGGCTCATTGTATCGTTGCAAAAAGTCTTCAGACTTATTTGTTTTAAATTTGTCCCACAAAGCTAATGCATTTAGAGTATTTGAGAAGATACAAATGAATGCAAATTGTTCCCTCATCTGCCGTGGCATTTGACATAGTGCTGCTCCTTCTAGACATCTTTCCCATTCTGTATCATCAGCTAGGAAGTTTCTGTGTTGCGTAGCTAAATGAAATGATTCATAAACTATGTCATTAACAGTTCTTAACTGTTCAAAACTTTGTGCACCAGGAACATTTAGAAGTAGTAATCGTAAGCAGAAACATTCAAGGTCTCTTGGACTTACAGTAGAAATTCTTGGTATTATTTTATTTCCACTACTTTTTCGTTTTCGCCATAATTCATTAACGGAAACATAATGGTATGGAATGTCAATATATAACAATTCCCTTGCCTCCAAGTCAGTACAATTTAATTGAAACCACGCAGTTAGTGTACTTTGGCGATGCTCACTTTGTGCCAAAGCATTTGTTTAATTTCCAACATGAAAATACACTAAATGTCTTTGTTGTAAATGTACAGCTAATCAATATATATTGCATGTGTGCGATCATGCATTTAAATTTTAGAAGACGCCACATTGCTTCTGGTGCACTTACATAGCGAGCATCTACATGAGATGCAAGTTCATCATGTACTAACTCACTTTGTTCGTGATTTTCAGCACTTTTGACCACTACAGTAGCTGCATCATAGCCTTTGTAAATATATTTGTAGACATATTTAATGGATTTTATAGAAGTGCAAGCTTCCACATTAATGTGTGCATTATACTTCATAAGTAAATGTGGATTGTATGGTACCACATATCTGTTATCTACCTTTTTTCCACGAATAATGGCATTTTGGCCTTCTCTTCTTCTACATAATGGATAGCCATCACAATTAGCATAAGTTTTGTCTCTATAATCTCTTTGAAATTCTTTAGGGCATTTCTTATTTTCCCTACATGGTGTCTGTGGATTAATATCTCCACTCGGCCCATGAATCATACGATGAGTTACAATCTCATATAGTCTACCATGTATTTCTGGATCTGGTAGTTTAGCAATAATTATTGAATCCACTTTGTCACCAGTATCCAATTTATCTTTCTCTTGAAGGATTATAAGAATATGTGCATGTGAAAGGCCTCTTTTTTAAAATTCAATGGTATAAACATAAGCCAGACATTTGCCAAATAACTGACTTATGGTTATGTCACGTATTAATTCAATTAATTTGATTTTATAGACTCTTGCCACTAAATCTGGTCTATCAGAAGCAGTTTGTCCAATTAGCAGATTGTCTGTAATCTCTGGTAATTGTGGATTACATGTAAATGTAACAAATAAATCTGGTTTTCCAAATTTAATTACAATAGCCATGGAATCATTGTATCTTTCTCGCATATTGCGAGGAGATCCTTGCAAAGAAGATGGTAAAATGATGGCGTTGCCAGCTGGCAGCTCTCTGGTTGTAGCAACCTCAGCGACGCAATCCATCAATCCACAATACTGTTTAGTTTATCTTGTTGATATTTTTGAAGTTTAAATTATTTGCCTCAACTTGCAAATATGAATCAATGACCCAATGTTGTGTCAGTTTTCCTCCACATAAAATGGGATTGAATCCATCTCGAATGGCAGTTTGAGCAACTTTAAATTCAACCATGGAAATATTATTTCTGACACGTACATTTGAATTTGGGTAAATGTCAAGTGTTAATTTGATTTGCCAACCCGCTTCCCCATGTGGAAAACATATGGGATATGTCATTGGATCCAAATTTGTACTTAAGATACTTATATTGATGAAAGGTTGCTCATCATTTCTGGGATATATTTTAATATCTCTCTGAAATGGTGGTTCTCATTCGTCATTTTGAAAGACCATTGCAACCTCATTTGTTGTTGGCAAGTTATAACAGTGTTTATCAGTATGGCAATCTCTTTTGGTAGTTGGGGAAAGTAGACTCAGTCATAATGCTTTGTAAATATGTTGGGAATTGTTGTCTTTGTGGAAGTCTTATCTTGCCTTTTTGACAACAACTAACAAACTCGCCATCTCTGGGTCTTTCCTGTTTGAAATGATAAGCCCCACAAAACTGACAGACAATATTCATATTACCACAATTATGAACCTCTATTGGTAAAGATTTAAGTAAAGGACAATTGTGAGAAGATATAGCAATGTGACTGTCTAATCCATCATTAGAATTCTTATCTGATTGTTTAGGAACATTTTCTAAATGCTTTTGTTTTTTAGTTGCCTTCTTGGGGTTGGATGTTTGTTTGTCAGCTGTAGTCTTTTGCTTGCGAGTCTCTCCCGTTCTTTTTGTCGTTGAATTTCCTTCTTATATTTTATTTGTTTGTTTCACTTGTAATACTTGTAATACTGTACCTGGGGTTAGGCTTATAGGTTAGGGCAAACAAAACAGGATTTTTTCTTGAATTTTGTATGTGTTAAGAATCTTTGTTGTACTATCCTGTTTTGTGTATGCCACTGTTGACATGATATGTTTAGGTTCTGGTGTTAGGCTTATAGGTTAGGGCACAGCAAACCTGATTTTTAATTCCATTTAGTATGTGTTAACAATATTTGTCGTACTATCCTGTTTTGTGTACACCACTGTTGTCATTAGAGGTTTAGGTTTTGGGTTTTGGCTTATAGGTTAGGGCACACAAAACAGGATTTATTCTTGAATTTTGTATGTGTTACCAATATTTGTTGTACTATCCTGTTTTGTGTATGCCACTGTTGTCATTAGAGGTTTAGGTTATCGCTTAGGCTTAGAGCTTGGTGCAGACAAAACAGGATTCATTCTTCCATTTTGTATGTGTTAAAAATCTTTTTGTACTATCGTGTTTTGTGTACGCCACTGTTGACATGATATGTTTAGGTTCTGGTGTTAGGCTTATAGGTTAGGGCACACCAAACCTGATTTTTAATTCCATTTTGTATGTGTTAACAATATTTGTTGTACTATCCTGTTTTGTGTACACCACTGTTGTCATTCGAAGTTTAGGTTCTGGGGTGAAGCTTATAGGTTAGGGCACACCAAACAGGATTTATTCTTGCATTTTGTATGTGTTAACAATATTTGTTAACACATTAACTGTTTTCATTAGAGGTTTAGGTTATGGGGTGAGGCTTAGAGGTTGGTGCAGACAAAACAGGATTCATTCTTCCATTGTATATGTGTTAACAACATTTGTTGGAGTATCCTGTTTTGTGTGCATCATTATTGGCATTAGGGGCTTATGATTTATTTTTCATTTTGACATTGGCACACAGCAAATAGGATAGGTGTTTCTTTTTTTTTACTTGTTATATTATACCTTTGTTGAATTATTAGTTGTGTATAAATGACAGAGGGCCCCTGCGGCCAATCTTCCTGCGACAGTCTTCAGGCAGTGTCTGTTGAAAAAGAGAAAGAAAAATGTTTTTTTTTTTTATAAGAGCTTAGGGCCCTATTAAATTCGAGCTGCGGATGAATTCGTATCTCGCAAAGGCCCATCGTAAGTCGATTTACGATATCCAAGTCGACTTGCGATTGACTTGCCTAATTTCGGACTACTTTGCCGAGATTTGCCTCCGATAAGCGCTACGTAGTAAGTAGCGGACAAGAATTCCTTGCATAGACGCTCGTATCTCGCAAATTCGCTAAGTGCACAAAAAACACACTTAAAATGGTTTACGCATTACGTACAGACAACTTAAAAATATAAAAGTGAGTTTAACAGAGGAAAAGCATGGAAGGCCATTACAATTGTTTTCACCATCCCCTCCCCCCACCAAAGCAAAGGCATTATACAACCAATTAGTTGTTACATTTTGAATGAAAAGCCATGCTGCAGCTTACATAAACCAAAATTAAAGACATTACCTGATTACATAAAAACACAAAAACATCAAAAAAATGCCATATTAACCCTGTTATTTTGTATACATGTTGCTCATCACATCTACATTTGGGAACACAAATATGGGGCACATGGAGTATGTGAATATGTCCTGTTCAGTCTTTCGGTCGGGTCCGACTGTGACCCTCTGTCACTGCTTTCTTACAAGGTTCCTATGCTGGTGAGACCGGAGTGGGTTGTCAGTTCCTTCCCCAGTGGTTTGGGATTTGGCCCTGCATTCAGCTTTCCCTCTCACCCCTAAATGACCCTTAATGAGATAGCTCACAGCTTCATTGAAATACACAATACCTCTTGTTTGGTCTTTCGGTCGGGTCCGACTCTGACCCTCTGTCACTGCTTTCTTACAAAGTTCCTATGCTGGTGAGACCGGAGTGGATTGTCAGTTCTGCTGTCATTTTCCCACCCACAATGACCCTTAATGGGATAGCTCACAGCTTCATTGAAATACACAATACCTCTTGTTTGGTCTTTCGGTTGGGTCCGACTCTGACCCTCTGTCACTGCTTTCTTACAAGGTTCCTATGCCGGTGAGACCGGAGTGGGTTGTCAGTTCCTTCCCCAGTGGTTTGGGATTTGGCCCTGCATTCAGCTTTCCCTCTCACCCCCACAATGACCCTTAATGAGATAGCTCACAGCTTCATTGAAATACACAATACCTCTTGTTTGGTCTTTCGGTCGGGTCCGACTCTGACCCTCTGTCACTGCTTTCTTACAAGGTTCCTATGCCGGTGAGACCGGAGTGGGTTGTCAGTTCCTTCCCCAGTGGTTTGGGATTTGGCCCTGCATTCAGCTTTCCCTCTCACCCCCACAATGACCCTTAATGAGATAGCTCACAGCTTCATTGAAATACACAATACCTCTTGTTTGGTCTTTCAGTCGGGTCCGACTCTGACCCTCTGTCACTGCTTTCTTACAAGGTTCCTATGCTGGTGAGACCGGAGTGGGTTGTCAGTTCCTTCCCCAGTGGTTTGGGATTTGGCCCTGCATTCAGCTTTCCCTCTCACCCCCACAATGACCCTTAATGAGATAGCTCACAGCTTCATTGAAATACACAATACCTCTTGTTTTGTCTTTCGGTCAGGTCCGACTGTGACCCTCTGTCACTGCTTTCTTACAAAGTTCCTATGCTGGTGAGACCGGAGTGGATTGTCAGTTCTGCTGTCACTCTCCCACCCACAATGACACATAATGGGATAGCTCACAGCTTCATTGAAATACACAATACCTCTTGTTTGGTCTTTCGGTCAGGTCCGACTGTGATCCTCTGTCACTGCTTTCTTACAAAGTTCCTATGCTGGTGAGACCGGAGTGGATTGTCAGTTCTGCTGTCACTCTCCCACCCACAATGACCCTTAATGGGATAGCTCACAGCTTCATTGAAATACACAATACCTCTTGTTTGGTCTTTCGGTCGGGTCCGACTCTGACCCTCTGTCACTGCTTTCTTACAAGGTTCCTATGCCGGTGAGACCGGAGTGGGTTGTCAGTTCCTTCCCCAGTGGTTTGGGATTTGGCCCTGCATTCAGCTTTCCCTCTCACCCCCACAATGACCCTTAATGAGATAGCTCACAGCTTCATTGAAATACACAATACCTCTTGTTTGGTCTTTCGGTCGGGTCCGACTCTGACCCTCTGTCACTGCTTTCTTACAAGGTTCCTATGCCGGTGAGACCGGAGTGGGTTGTCAGTTCCTTCCCCAGTGGTTTGGGATTTGGCCCTGCATTCAGCTTTCCCTCTCACCCCCACAATGACCCTTAATGAGATAGCTCACAGCTTCATTGAAATACACAAAACCTCTTGTTTGGTCTTTCGGTCGGGTCCGACTCTGACCCTCTGTCACTGCTTTCTTACAAGGTTCCTATGCCGGTGAGACCGGAGTGGGTTGTCAGTTCCTTCCCCAGTGGTTTGGGATTTGACCCTGCATTCAGCTTTCCCTCTCACCCCCACAATGACCCTTAATGAGATAGCTCACAGCTTCATTGAAATACACAATACCTCTTGTTTTGTCTTTCGGTCAGGTCCGACTGTGACCCTCTGTCACTGCTTTCTTACAAAGTTCCTATGCTGGTGAGACCGGAGTGGATTGTCAGTTCTGCTGTCACTCTCCCACCCACAATGACACATAATGGGATAGCTCACAGCTTCATTGAAATACACAATACCTCTTGTTTGGTCTTTCGGTCGGGTCCGACTCTGACCCTCTGTCACTGCTTTCTTACAAGGTTCCTATGCTGGTGAGACCGGAGTGGATTGTCAGTTCTGCTGTCACTCTCCCACCCACAATGACCCTTAATGGGATAGCTCACAGCTTCATTGAAATACACAATACCTCTTGTTTGGTCTTTCGGTCGGGTCCGACTCTGACCCTCTGTCACTGCTTTCTTACAAGGTTCCTATGCCGGTGAGACCGGAGTGGGTTGTCAGTTGTGCTGTCACTCTCCCAACCACAAGGGCAGCAAACACACACAGAGGGTTTGCAGAGGCACAATGAGCACCAGCCAACTCACCTCCATCAGGGGTAATCGCCACTACACTTATCCAAGGAAGTCCCACGCCTTTGCTGGTGGCCATGTGCCAAGATGACCATTCATTCCCATTTGGTGACCTCCCATTATGTTCTGCTATTCATCAATTTACATTAGTTTCGATTGCTAAGTGATGTTGGGGAAGTGCGTGTGAGAGCAGAATTGACGGACAAATCAATAATCACTGGAGAAGGAACTGACAACCCACTGCAGTATCACCTATCATCATCCTTTTAGGCCCACAGGGGAATGTTCCTACTCCCCAGTCCCGCTAATTGTACTTGGCCTGTGCATTAACCTTTTATTATGCCTAGATTGTAGATCAATTAGATGCATTATATGATATCTAATGCTATTAGGACTATTATTCCTCTTAGTATGTATGGATCTATTGCAGGTTAACTAGTGCTCATTAGTTTACAGCTATAGTAATGTGACACTAATGTGATGCATGTGGATGTCCCCTAACCCCAACCATTGAAAACACACCGACATGGGGAGAACAGAATAACACAGCTTTATTTTTGGACACAGACCACAATCAGCAGTGGTCAAGACTGTGCATTCACAGAACGGTATAACAAAACTTTATTTTTGGACACACACCACAATCAGCAGTGGTCAAGACTTTGCATTCACAGAACGGTATAACAAAATTTTATTTTTGGACACAGACCACAATCAGCAGTGGTCAAGACTGTGCATTAATATCATGGGTGTGGTTTGGGCGGGTCCCGAGAGAGCAAGGGGCTAAATAAAAAAAAGGGGATACCTACAGGGGTCAATCTAATAGTCTAGAATAAGCATGATGCATAGCACCTACCAGGGTCACATGCTGCAACCGGAACCAGAAATCTCTCCATTTAACTGAAGAAACCATTAGAGTGCACGGCACTTACAACTTGTCTGGATCTGTTCAATTGAACAAATGATTCAACCTCTGGACTGTGTAATCCAATCCAGTTTCACACATACAGTGTGGTGTGTGAAATTGCCCACAAAAATGAATGGTCAACAAAAAACAAAAAAGGCGGAGGAGGCTAAAAAATAATAATGACAATGCATGTACAGTAAAGTGCTAAATACTGTACCAATATACCAACTTACCTGATTCCCATCTGCAAGCATTACTGATTTTTAATTCCATTTTGTATGTGTTAACAATATTTGTTGTACTATCCTGTTTTGTGTACACCACTGTTGTCATTCGAAGTTTAGGTTCTGGGGTGAAGCTTATAGGTTAGGGCACACCAAACAGGATTTATTCTTGCATTTTGTATGTGTTAACAATATTTGTTAACACATTAACTGTTTTCATTAGAGGTTTAGGTTATGGGGTGAGGCTTAGAGGTTGGTGCAGACAAAACAGGATTCATTCTTCCATTGTATATGTGTTAACAACATTTGTTGGAGTATCCTGTTTTGTGTGCATCATTATTGGCATTAGGGGCTTATGATTTATTTTTCATTTTGACATTGGCACACAGCAAATAGGATAGGTGTTTCTTTTTTTTTACTTGTTATATTATACCTTTGTTGAATTATTAGTTGTGTATAAATGACAGAGGGCCCCTGCGGCCAATCTTCCTGCGACAGTCTTCAGGCAGTGTCTGTTGAAAAAGAGAAAGAAAAATTTTTTTTTTTTATAAGAGCTTAGGGCCCTATTAAATTCGAGCTGCGGATGAATTCGTATCTCGCAAAGGCCCATCGTAAGTCGATTTACGATATCCAAGTCGACTTGCGATTGACTTGCGTAATTTCGGACTACTTTGCCGAGATTTGCCTCCGATAAGCGCTACGTAGTAAGTAGCGGACAAGAATTCCTTGCATAGACGCTCGTATCTCGCAAATTCGCTAAGTGCACAAAAAACACACTTAAAATGGTTTACGCATTACGTACAGACAACTTAAAAATATAAAAGTGAGTTTAACAGAGGAAAAGCATGGAAGGCCATTACAATTGTTTTCACCATCCCCTCCCCCCACCAAAGCAAAGGCATTATACAACCAATTAGTTGTTACATTTTGAATGAAAAGCCATGCTGCAGCTTACATAAACCAAAATTAAAGACATTACCTGATTACATAAAAACACAAAAACATCAAAAAAATGCCATATTAACCCTGTTATTTTGTATACATGTTGCTCATCACATCTACATTTGGGAACACAAATATGGGGCACATGGAGTATGTGAATATGTCCTGTTCAGTCTTTCGGTCGGGTCCGACTGTGACCCTCTGTCACTGCTTTCTTACAAGGTTCCTATGCTGGTGACCGGAGTGGGTTGTCAGTTCCTTCCCCAGTGGTTTGGGATTTGGCCCTGCATTCAGCTTTCCCTCTCACCCCTAAATGACCCTTAATGAGATAGCTCACAGCTTCATTGAAATACACAATACCTCTTGTTTGGTCTTTCGGTCGGGTCCGACTCTGACCCTCTGTCACTGCTTTCTTACAAAGTTCCTATGCTGGTGAGACCGGAGTGGATTGTCAGTTCTGCTGTCATTTTCCCACCCACAATGACCCTTAATGGGATAGCTCACAGCTTCATTGAAATACACAATACCTCTTGTTTGGTCTTTCGGTTGGGTCCGACTCTGACCCTCTGTCACTGCTTTCTTACAAGGTTCCTATGCCGGTGAGACCGGAGTGGGTTGTCAGTTCCTTCCCCAGTGGTTTGGGATTTGGCCCTGCATTCAGCTTTCCCTCTCACCCCCACAATGACCCTTAATGAGATAGCTCACAGCTTCATTGAAATACACAATACCTCTTGTTTGGTCTTTCGGTCGGGTCCGACTCTGACCCTCTGTCACTGCTTTCTTACAAGGTTCCTATGCCGGTGAGACCGGAGTGGGTTGTCAGTTCCTTCCCCAGTGGTTTGGGATTTGGCCCTGCATTCAGCTTTCCCTCTCACCCCCACAATGACCCTTAATGAGATAGCTCACAGCTTCATTGAAATACACAATACCTCTTGTTTGGTCTTTCAGTCGGGTCCGACTCTGACCCTCTGTCACTGCTTTCTTACAAGGTTCCTATGCTGGTGAGACCGGAGTGGGTTGTCAGTTCCTTCCCCAGTGGTTTGGGATTTGGCCCTGCATTCAGCTTTCCCTCTCACCCCCACAATGACCCTTAATGAGATAGCTCACAGCTTCATTGAAATACACAATACCTCTTGTTTTGTCTTTCGGTCAGGTCCGACTGTGACCCTCTGTCACTGCTTTCTTACAAAGTTCCTATGCTGGTGAGACCGGAGTGGATTGTCAGTTCTGCTGTCACTCTCCCACCCACAATGACACATAATGGGATAGCTCACAGCTTCATTGAAATACACAATACCTCTTGTTTGGTCTTTCGGTCAGGTCCGACTGTGATCCTCTGTCACTGCTTTCTTACAAAGTTCCTATGCTGGTGAGACCGGAGTGGATTGTCAGTTCTGCTGTCACTCTCCCACCCACAATGACCCTTAATGGGATAGCTCACAGCTTCATTGAAATACACAATACCTCTTGTTTGGTCTTTCGGTCGGGTCCGACTCTGACCCTCTGTCACTGCTTTCTTACAAGGTTCCTATGCCGGTGAGACCGGAGTGGGTTGTCAGTTCCTTCCCCAGTGGTTTGGGATTTGGCCCTGCATTCAGCTTTCCCTCTCACCCCCACAATGACCCTTAATGAGATAGCTCACAGCTTCATTGAAATACACAATACCTCTTGTTTGGTCTTTCGGTCGGGTCCGACTCTGACCCTCTGTCACTGCTTTCTTACAAGGTTCCTATGCCGGTGAGACCGGAGTGGGTTGTCAGTTCCTTCCCCAGTGGTTTGGGATTTGGCCCTGCATTCAGCTTTCCCTCTCACCCCCACAATGACCCTTAATGAGATAGCTCACAGCTTCATTGAAATACACAATACCTCTTGTTTGGTCTTTCGGTCGGGTCCGACTCTGACCCTCTGTCACTGCTTTCTTACAAGGTTCCTATGCCGGTGAGACCGGAGTGGGTTGTCAGTTCCTTCCCCAGTGGTTTGGGATTTGACCCTGCATTCAGCTTTCCCTCTCACCCCCACAATGACCCTTAATGAGATAGCTCACAGCTTCATTGAAATACACAATACCTCTTGTTTTGTCTTTCGGTCAGGTCCGACTGTGACCCTCTGTCACTGCTTTCTTACAAAGTTCCTATGCTGGTGAGACCGGAGTGGATTGTCAGTTCTGCTGTCACTCTCCCACCCACAATGACACATAATGGGATAGCTCACAGCTTCATTGAAATACACAATACCTCTTGTTTGGTCTTTCGGTCGGGTCCGACTCTGACCCTCTGTCACTGCTTTCTTACAAGGTTCCTATGCTGGTGAGACCGGAGTGGATTGTCAGTTCTGCTGTCACTCTCCCACCCACAATGACCCTTAATGGGATAGCTCACAGCTTCATTGAAATACACAATACCTCTTGTTTGGTCTTTCGGTCGGGTCCGACTCTGACCCTCTGTCACTGCTTTCTTACAAGGTTCCTATGCCGGTGAGACCGGAGTGGGTTGTCAGTTCTGCTGTCACTCTCCCAACCACAAGGGCAGCAAACACACACAGAGGGTTTGCAGAGGCACAATGAGCACCAGCCAACTCACCTCCATCTGGGGTAATCGCCACTACTCTTATCCAAGGAAGTCCCACGCCTTTGCTGGTGGCCATGTGCCAAGATGACCATTCATTCCCATTTGGTGACCTCCCATTATGTTCTGCTATTCATCAATTTACATTAGTTTCGATTGCTAAGTGATGTTGGGGAAGTGCGTGTGAGAGCAGAATTGACGGACAAATCAATAATCACTGGAGAAGGAACTGACAACCCACTGCAGTATCACCTATCATCATCCTTTTAGGCCCACAGGGGAATGTTCCTACTCCCCAGTCCCGCTAATTGTACTTGGCCTGTGCATTAGCCTTTTATTATGCCTAGATTGTAGATCAATTAGATGCATTATATGATATCTAATGCTATTAGGACTATTATTCCTCTTAGTATGTATGGATCTATTGCAGGTTAACTAGTGCTCATTAGTTTACAGCTATAGTAATGTGACACTAATGTGATGCATGTGGATGTCCCCTAACCCCAACCATTGAAAACACACCGACATGGGGAGAACAGAATAACACAGCTTTATTTTTGGACACAGACCACAATCAGCAGTGGTCAAGACTGTGCATTCACAGAACGGTATAACAAAACTTTATTTTTGGACACACACCACAATCAGCAGTGGTCAAGACTTTGCATTCACAGAACGGTATAACAAAATTTTATTTTTGGACACAGACCACAATCAGCAGTGGTCAAGACTGTGCATTAATATCATGGGTGTGGTTTGGGCGGGTCCCGAGAGAGCAAGGGGCTAAATAAAAAAAAGGGGATACCTACAGGGGTCAATCTAATAGTCTAGAATAAGCATGATGCATAGCACCTACCAGGGTCACATGCTGCAACCGGAACCAGAAATCTCTCCATTTAACTGAAGAAACCATTAGAGTGCACGGCACTTACAACTTGTCTGGATCTGTTCAATTGAACAAATGATTCAACCTCTGGACTGTGTAATCCAATCCAGTTTCACACATACAGTGTGGTGTGTGAAATTGCCCACAAAAATGAATGGTCAACAAAAAACAAAAAAGGCGGAGGAGGCTAAAAAATAATAATGACAATGCATGTACAGTAAAGTGCTAAATACTGTACCAATATACCAACTCACCTGATTCCCATCTGCAAGCATTACTAACTATTAGCTAGGTCTATGGATAATGAGTAATATTGGCAAATACCCATTAATATGGACAGGACACAAAGGTCAGCAGCCACATTCACTGTTTCTTACATCAGACCCAAAGATCTGTTCTCAGACCGATATTGAGGTCAGGATCACATGCTTTATTAGTGCATATATTAATGCTGGCTGTCATTAACATGCCATTGTGAGACTTTGCAAGTCCACCGCCATAGCGGTATTAGTCTACATTTCAGCTAATAATAATCATGTCTGAGATATCTGGCAATATGATAGTTTTAAGATTGTGGGAGATACATGTTAAGGAGGGGGCTGTCATTGGAGTAATGTCTACCTGAGAGGCACTGGGAAAACCTTACGCCTCATATAATTCCTCCACAATGCTTGCAGATGTAGGAGATGCCTTCATGGGCCTGAATTGTACCTAAAACAAGACAAATGGAAAGAAAAACATAAAGAGAAAACATAAAATCTAAGGGCCTAAAAAAAAAGGGGACTGCAGCATCCCTTCCCAACAGCATTCCCCAGTGACCATCAATTGGTGGCATGTTCAACCGAACCCTACGTGTCCACAGAGAAGAGGATCATGGACCATGTGATGGGAGGTAGCCATCTGCATACAAAATGTCACCATCACATAGGCAAAGATCCAAAACTCTGTAGCCAGGCTAGATGAGGTCAGCATTGTGACCAATAGATTGTCACTGAGGAGTGCTGTTGAGAAGGCACAATTATGTCCACAGCCCCTAGGTCCTCCTCCGCCTGGGCACAGGACCTACCTCATCCGCGGCCGGACGCCGTCTCCTTGTTGGTGGTGGGGGAGCAGGAGGAGGTAGTGGCACCACGGGTGGTGGTGGCGGTGGAGGCATGGTGGAAGGAGAGGAGGGGCCAGGCTGCTGTTGGCTGGTGACCTGCCCCGTTCCCAGCAGCCTGACCAAATGCTGCTCCAGCCTACGATGATGGCTCCTCTCCTCCCTAAAGCGCCTGTCCAGGCTGCGCCTCATGCCAGAGATGTTGGCATCAATCCTCCTCACAACGGCCAACAACTCCAGCAGCGCAGCCTCGGTCGTTGGTGGTGGGGGGGGCTCAGGTCCTGCTGGCAGGGCCGGGTGGGAAGATGGCGGGAACAGAGTGGGGAGGATCTGGGACCCGGCTGGAGACAGGGTCTCTGATGTTGGTGTCCCCGGTGGCTCAGAGTGTGGGAAAGGAGGAGCTGTGGCATATTCCACTCCTTCTGAGGGCCCCGGCGAGATGGCAAGTCTTTGGAGGAGGGGGACAGTCGGGCTCTGGACAGGGGGGCTGTCAACGACCACGACCTCCCCCTCCGAAGAGCCAGGGCCCTCGGATGAGCCTGTAGCCTCCTCCCCCTGAGCGGTCTCCTGCGGGGCGGGGGCTGACGGCCCCGCTCGTGGCTCATCACTGGACCCAGACCTCCTACTGGATGCTGAAATAGAGAAAAGAAAGGTACATGTCATTAGTATGCTGATCAATACATTGATTTGTTTTCACTCCTAACTATCTGACATCTAGGCCTGAACATGGATGATTCTCCTAATTGCAACTCCCATTAGCTCTCATTTGCTAGATTGGATCTATTCTTTGGTTTCTTGTCTTGACCTCTCCTGGCTCCTAACACTGTCTGGATTTTTCCTGCGGTTTCACTCCTAACTATCTGACATCTAGGCCTGAACATGGATGATTCTCCTAATTGCAACTCCCATTAGCTCTCATTTGCTAGATTGGATCTATTCTTTGGTTTCTTGTCTTGACCTCTCCTGGCTCCTAACACTGTCTGGATTTTTTTCTGCGGTTTCACTCCTAACTATCTGACATCTAGGCCTGAACATGGATGATTCTCCTAATTGCAACTCCCATTAGCTCTCATTTGCTAGATTGGATCTATTCTTTGGTTTCTTGTCTTGACCTCTCCTGGCTCCTAACACTGTCTGGATTTTTTCCTGCGGTTTCACTCCTAACTATCTGACATCTAGGCCTGAACATGGATGATTCTCCTAATTGCAACTCCCATTAGCTCTCATTTGCTAGATTGGATCTATTCTTTGGTTTCTTGTCTTGACCTCTCCTGGCTCCTAACACTGTCTGGATTTCTTATGTGGTCTGTAACTGCATAGGCTGCATTGGGCGCACCAGTACATGGACTCTATTGCTTAATTACTCTTGGGGTGGCCAGGAATGACAGTGATTTGTCAGCTTCATGGATTTAATGATACATCCATCCATCCCTTGTTAATTCCATGGAGCTGACATGTCAGTGTCCTTGTTGGTCACCATGTGTAGTGTGTGTGATGCACATGTGGTGGCATGTTGGTGTATGTGATATTCACCTGAACTGGAGGCTGGGTCCTGCTGGGCCACGGGGATGAAGCTCCAGCTGCGGGTGATGGTCCTAGAAAGTCCCTTGCGATCCTCTCCCACTCCTTATAGGCGACACTGTGTCCCTCAGCTTCTCTGGCCATCTTCCTCTTCACCATGGCCCTGATATCCACATATCTGTGCTTCAAGGACCTCAAGCCCCTAGGAACCGTGGACACCTCCTTCATCACTTCCACTACCTCCTTCCAAGCCTGAGCCTTAGGCCCAGGCTTCGCTTCCCTTGCAACAAGGATGACGGGCCGGTCACGGATCGCACCCCGGAGGACCATATTCTCCTGGGGCGTATAATTACGGGCCCTGCGCCTGCCCTTGCCAATAGCCCCTTGCTCTCTCGACTGTGCTCGGGGACCCTGGCCTCCGTGCACTCTTCCTGAGGCCTGTCCCTTCCCCAAACTACCCCGCCCCCTGGGAACAGGCCCCTTCCCCTCTGTCCCTCCTCTCTTAGTGCCTCTGTCTCCCTCCTCCTCCTCCTCTCCCTCCACCTCCTCCTCCTCCTCTCCCTCCACCTCCTCCTCCTCCTCCTCCTCTCCCTCCACCTCCTCCTCCTCTCCCTCCACCTCCTCTCCCTCCTCCTCCTCTCCCTCCTCCTCCTCCTCCTCTCCTCTTCATCCTCCTCCTCTCCTCAGATGTTCTCCTCACTCTCCTCCGCGCCTCTCTTGCCTTACCACCTCCTCTCCTCTAAACTCCTCAGAAAATAAATTAACGATAAATCAAGACAATCTTTGTGTTGGTTTAGGAGGTAAAAAAAGATGCAAGTATTATGTGTAGTATTATGTGTGGGGGGAGGGGGGGGGGGAGGTCTTGGGGGGGGGGTGTAGGTGTGCAGTGGCCTACCACTAGGTGTAGCTATGTGTACGTATTAATCTATGTGTGTGAATTATGTGATATCAGTAATTATGTGTATTGTAAACAATGGGTTAAATTATCTGCTAGTTCAAAAATTGAAATTCTCGCCTCTCTCCTCTCTCTTCTCGCTCACCAAAAACCCACCAACGCCTAGACCTGTGTGTCTACTTGCAAAAGCTCCAGCACAGTCAATTATGTTCTGTTTTTGGCTCCCTTTTAAAGGCATACTGCCGTCAGGTTAAGTGGTACGTATCACGTATTTCGCGCTCTTTTCATACGCAAAGTGATCCGAGATATCGTAACTCATGCACAAATCCTAACGTTTACTCATTCGCATCCATCGCTCGTATCTCGCAGCCCTTTGAATTTAATAGAGTCGGAAATGGTTTCATTTTTAAACTACGTAGGACTTGCGTTTTCACCTATTATTTCCGCAGCTCGAATTTAATAGGGCCCATAGTATTTTTGTGAAGCAAATGTATTTTTGCATATTACCTCTTTGTTTTTCTTTGTTGTGTGTAAAATTCTACAGATTTGACAGGCTGTGTGAAACCGTGCAGTGCTACAAATTATTCAGTGACACTGTTGAGGCAGAGTCTGTTGAAAATGACAAAAAAAGTGAAATGTTGAAATGCAGCATAAATATATTTCTGTATATATTTTTTTGCTAAAAGCATAAATTATGCTGTAAAATATATATGAATAAAAGCTATGTTCTTGTTGAAATTTGTGCTTTTTTTTGTTTTGAAATTGAGATTATTTTAGGGCATGTACACATATATTTGTGTTTGAAATGTTACTATACATGAATATGGTTGTTGTTGGCAATATTTTAAAGCATATTTTGTAAAAAAAAAATCATTATGCATTTATTAATTAATTAATGTATTATAGCTTACCTATTTGGTGTAATTTGCAGATTTTAAACTTCTAAAGTGATAATGAAGTTGCTTCAGAAGTAACGGCCACCAGTGAAATGTCCAGTCACACTGTTCATCACATGAGGAGAAATGTAGAAATTTCTGGAAAGTGTGCAGTATTTATAGACTTTGATCTGAAGTAGAAACCATTAGAACGCAATATTCATGCGCTATTTGCGTTGCAGCCATAAATTTGCATTCCAGGCGCCATTTTGTGCAAAGTAGTTACTTGTTGCATGTAAAATGGTCACGATTTTGTGTGTGGTACGAGCCGCATAATGTGTGTTACGTGCCGCATTAAGTGTTATTGAGTTTTGGGTACGTTTTGCGAGTACGTGTTGTAATTTTAAGTCCTTAGCCTTGTTTTCGTTTTTTCGCTTAGGGGATTTCCGAGTGTCTAAACTTTTTAAATTGGACTCAAATCCAGGTGTAACCTGACTTCCAGACGTCCTGGGTGTCCCCCCTTGCTGTGGGTAAGGTTTTTATTCAATTTTTGTGTGTATTTTGTGTTTTTTTAATGTTTTCTGCTGTGAGCGGGTTGTTCGCAGCTCGTATTTTTTGTGTGTAAGTCTGCTAAAAAAAAAATTACGTCCCGCAGCACGTATTTTATGTGTAAATCCGTATTTAGTCATTGCGTGTTTTGTGTTTTTTTTTCAAAGTCCCGCTTCTGTGGGCGTTAGTAACCACTTGCGGCCACTCGCTTCGCATGGGAGCCTCCACCCTTTCAAATGAGGCCCCTCGCCTTTGGCGCTCCTTGCCAGCAACTGCGGCCCTCGCTTACGTGATTCTTCTTGTGGGAGTTCTAATTCTTTATGTGTCGGTGTAAAAAATGTTGATGGGTTCAGGTTTTCATTTTCCTTAACTTTTGTTTTTGATTTTGCAGTAGTTGTTGGCTTTTTATGTGCCATCTCTTTATATGCCTTTCTAACCCATTGTGTAGATAACTTTATCTACCTCTTTTCTTTTCTCTTTATTATACCCCTTGTTCTCCTTCTTAACCATCTCTTTTCTCCCTTTTTATGGGCTCAAGTTATTATTTTACTCTATTTTTCTCTCTCTCTTTCTTTTTTTCTCTCCTCTCTTTAGATGCTGTTACTTTGCATTTTACACTTTCTATTTTCTCTTTCAATCCTCTCTTGAATTCAAGAAGCAAATATGAGGCAGCCCAATCCAACCTAGGCTTTTTATTATTCAGGACTCCTTTTTAATACTTTAATTCCTTTATTTACATTCTCAGTCTTTTTTTTTCTTCTTCCACTGACTCTATGAGTCTATATATTGTCTTTATAAATTCTGCTGTAGCTAAAGCCTTTACAAAATAGTCTTATAGACTTATATGTATATATCCGTATATATGAGAAAGTAGGAATGCCAACTTTATGAGCCTGTATGCAATCTTTGTGTATTCATTAGATAATCCACACTCCAATAAGTTTTTATATGGTACTCATATCCCAAATTTCAATATACAAAAATATAAGGAATGACTTCGCTTGTGATGATCTTGTTTGGTTCTTTTCCTTTATCCTGGAGGAAATTAAAATGCTGAGGGAGCGTTGATCAGGCTCCCCTTGATTTAGCTGCCTGGCAGTTGAATATACGCTGAGGTTTTCAATATACCTTGCTAGATTTACCTGCCCACTCCTTGTTGCCGACTTCCATCTATGCTGTTGAAAGGCACACCTTCCTTGTTCCTTCCAAGGGGCTAACGTCTGTTGCTGCTTATTTTTTGGGGGTCTCTATGAGTTTTGCTCTTTGCTGCCTTGGCTTCCTGCCACATGGTCTCCTCTCTCCTCTCCATGGTTTGTGTCGCTGCTTACCCATGCATCACCCAGCAGGTTAAATCTCCACTTCTTGGTGGAATCTAGCTTCTCTACTTTCTTCTTCAGTTTGGAATTGGCTGGTAAAGCCTTATTTGTTAGGTGGAATTACTTCCAAGTCCTGATCCGAAAGTTCTGATTAGGGATTGATTGGGGTCAGAGTCTGCGTCTTTACCTCCTGGCGTGTTTGGAGATTCTTCTGTGTCACAACCAGTGCATTCCCATTCTTACTAGTGCATTCCCATTGCATATACTCTTGTCTTCCCATTCCCATTCTAACATTCTAACACTCCTCTAACACTCCCATTCTAACATTCCCACTCTCATTCTGGGTTACTTTAACATATCTATTGACAATCAACATGCCCTTTTCCACTACTAAACTTCACTTTCTAACATTTTACTTTTGTATTTCAAAGTGGTCTGCAACACAAAGTGAGGGTCACTCCACTGACGTAGAGCCCGATTCAATTGAGCTCTCGCTCGGTCCAGTATGCCGGAAGTGAGGTTGCAAGTTAATTTGCTATTCAATTGGCGTCTTTTTGTGGGCTCCAAATGGGTTACGAGTTACGGTCTTGAAAAATTAGTGATGGTTAAACCAGTAACTTACAGCCTTCCGAAGCCTTTGATCTTTCAAGGCTGCAAGACTTCCAATCGCGAAAATCGCACATAGATATTCAATTGCAAAAATTGCTCAACACCGCAGCCGTAATCAAGCTTGCAAACTCCAAATGGCAGAGCAAAGCTTAAGGGTTCCAAATAGGACCCGCAAAGAGTTTACAGACTAGTTTGTAACACTGCAAATGACAATATAAAAACACAATGAACTTTAAAACACGGGACAAGCAATGGAAGACAATGCAATTACTTGCACAACATATCCCAACTATCAATTATTGAAAAATATATATTTTCCTTACAGTTTGTAATGGTCATGCATATGCCAATATGAAAAGTCATGCTGCAACATGCTGAAAGCTATTAAAGACACACTATTTCATTAAATTGCAACACAGATACAAGCAAATGGCTGACATATTAACCCTTTCACACTCATAGAGGCTCTATTGTGGGCCCTAAAAATACATCATCTTATATACATTTCACTCATCATACTCATAGACTGTTAAAGTGGTACATTCAAACATACTTACATAATCAGACTGCCCTTTCCCCCTTATCCTCCTCCCTTTCCACCATATACTCCTCTTTCTCCATTTACCCCCTTATCAACCTCCTCCTCCTTCCCCCCTTATCATCCTCCTCCTCCTTCCCCATAACCTCCCTCTCCTTCTCCCCTCATCATCCACCTCCTCTTTCCCCCTTAACCTCCTCCTCCTTCCCCCTTATCAACCTCATCCTCCTTCCCCCCTTATCATCCGCCTCCTCCTTCCCCATAACCTCCCTCTCCTTCTCCCCTCATCATCCACCTCCTCTTTCCCCCTTAACCTCCTCCCTCCTTCCCCCTTTATCATACTCCTCCTCCTTTCCCCATAACCTCCTCCTCACTTCCCCCCTTTCCAATCCCTATCCCCCTCACTCGTTACTTATTACTATGCTCCGATGAGCTGCTGATGATGATCCTGATTCCGCAGCATGTCTTCCGTCTGTGAATGGACAGGCAAATGCTAATGACGTGACGCGCATGTGTGCACAAATTAAATTGTGAACAGCCCAAAAGTGGGAGTTAATTTCAGTTGAGATTGATGTAAAAAAAAAAAGAGATTGATTTAACCAAATAAATTTCTAGGAAATAATTACTTAACTATATTTCTTCCATAATTGTCTATTTGTTCATATCTTATATTACATTAGGGAGCTAAATATTCTTTAGCTACCTCTTAGTAAACCATTTTTCATTAGAGATTGATGTGACCTAACAAATCTCTGACAAATCATTACTTAGACAATTATGCAAGAATTTTTGTCATTGAGAGAAATTTGTTAGGTTACATCAATCTCAAATGCTCCAGAACTCCCTCTCAGCATGCCACTATTCTCCTCTAGGCTGCAGACAACATGGCTGCCCCTCCTCACCCAGCCTGCCCAGAAGTCCCTCTCAGCCTGCCACAATGCTCCTCTGGGCTGCAGACAACATGGCTGCTGCTCCTCACCTAGAATGCTCCAAAAGTCCCTCTCAGCCTGCCACAATGCTCCTCTGGGCTGCAGACCACATTGCTGCCGCTCTTCACCCAGACTGCTCCAGAAGTCCCTCTCAGCCTGCCACAATGTTCCTCTGGGCTGCGGACAACATGGCTGCCGTCCTCACACAGCCTGCTCCAGAACTCCCTCTCAGCCTGCTACTATGCTCCACTGGGCTGCAGACAACATAGCAGCCGCTCCTCAGCCAGCCTGCCGAGCAGTCATTGTCAGCCTGCCGCAATGCTCCTCTGGGATGCAGACAACATGGCTGCTGCTCTTCACCTAGACTGCTCCCGAAGTCTGTCTCAGCCTGCCACAATGTTCCTCTGGGCTGCAGACAACATGGCTGCCGCTCCTCACACAGCCTGCTCCAGAACTCCCTCTCAGCCTGCTACTAGGCTCCACTGGGCTGCAGACAACATGGCTGCTGCTCCTAACCTAGACTGCTCCAGAAGTCCCTCTCAGCCTGCCACAATGCTCCACTGGGCTGCAGACAACATGGCTGCTGCTCCTCACCTAGACTGCTCCAGAAGTCCCTCTCAGCCTGCCACAAAAAAATGCCTTTTTTTCTAGAGAAAATAAGTTTAATTTGGTTAGTCTTTCTTCATAACTTAGTCCCTCTATTCCCCTTATTACTTTTGTAGCCCATCTCTGTACTTTTTCCAGTTCTAAAATGTCCTTTTTATGAATTGGTGCTCAAAACTGTACTCCATATTCCAAATGAGGGCGTACTAGCGATTTGTATAGTGGTAGAATTGTATCTGCCTCCCTTGCTTCTACACTGTTCTTAATACATGCTAATAATTTATTTGCCTTTGCAGCTGCTGCTTGGCATTGAGAACTGTTAAGTAGGTGGTTGTCCACAAGCCCTGCCAAATCCCTTTCCATATCAGATACCCCTAGATTTGCTTCATTAAGTTTATAAATTGAATGGTTATTTTTCCTTCACAGATGCATAACCTTACATTTATTTGTATTAAATCTTATCTGCCATTTAATTGCCCAATTCTCTGATTTATGCTAATCCATTTGGAGGGAAAGTACATCATTTTCTGATTTAATTACCTTGCACAACGTTGTGTCATAAGCAAACATGGAGACACTACTTTCCAATCCTATTTCTAAGTAGTTAATAAATATGTAAAAAAGGAGAGGACGTAACACTGAGCCCTGAGGAATCCCACTTAACACATTAGTCCAATCCGAGTATGTTCCATTTACAACAACCCTTTGTTTCCTGTCTTTTAGCCAGCTCTCAATACATGCGCATATTTTTTGTGCAATTTCTGCATCCCTTCGTTTCCACAATAGTCTCCCATGTGGCACTGTATCAAAAGCCTTTGCAAAAATCTAAAAAGATTACATCCACTGAGTTGCCTTTATCCAGGTTCCTACTAACCTCCTCATAGAAACTAATTAGTTTTTTTTTACATGACCTATCGCTCATAAATCCATGTTGGCTCCTACTTATACTGCTGTTTGAATAGACATACTCTTGTATATTATCCCTTATAAACCCTTCTAAAAGCTTTCCCACTACAGAAGTGAGGCTTACAGGTCTATTATTCCCCGGATTTGCTCTTGCCCCCTTCTTAAATATAGGTATCACCCCCGCTTTTCTCTAGTCATCTGATAGTGACCCTGTGTTGAGTGAATCTTGAAAAATTAGATATAATGGTTTGGCTGTTACAGAACCCAGTTCCCTCAGTACCCTTGGGTGTATTCCATCAGGACCCGGGGCTTTATTGACATTTATTTTTTTCAACCTCATACGATTCAAATGTTATACATACATTTTTTATTTTTACTGTATATTGATGAAAATGTTAAAACTAAATCAGTGCGTATTTAACTGTGAAGCTGTGCATAATTTTGGAGGGCGGTTGCCCACTAGCCTTAAAGAACCAGCCGCCGATGCACAAGCCCCTTCACCACCACCACTTTGCAAACCAAAAGGGCAACAGGGGGACATACACCACACTAATCTACTCTAACTCATCAGGAAGGGTTCGCAAAAACACATGGAGGCTGTGCAGAGGCACGTGGAGCGACAACCAATTCACCTCCATCTCCTCTACGCCTATCCTGGAAAGTCCCATGCCATTACTGGTGGCCATATATTAAGATGCATACCCATTCATCAATTTACATTAGTGTGGTGTATGTTCCCCTGGTCCCCTTCTGGATTTCTAAGTGGTGGTGGTGAAGGGGCTTGTGTACCTGAATGAAGCTGTGAGCTATACCATAAATGGGCCATTCTAGGTGGGCAGGTCATAGCAGAGAGGTCAGACAAATCACAGTCCACTAGAGAAGGAACTGGCAACCCACTCCAGTATCACATGTCATATTGTTATCAGGCCCTCAGGTGAATGTTGATACTCCACAGTATCAATATTTTGGACTAGAGACCATCAAAAAATGACAACAATAAAATTGTAAGGCAGGTAATGCTGTTTACCACACAAAGTAAGTGCTTTAGTCGTCTCATTGCGAGCGTCTTTTTGGTTACCTTTTGGCGCACAAGCCTCTACCCTGGTGTACTCTTGGACCACTGTACACCCTTGACGCTCATAGTGAGCCGCACGCTGAACGCCTTCGGCGTTTATTGCGATCCTGTCATCTGGTCCTTTTTTAGTTTTGTACATATGTATTTTGTAATGATAATGAATGAATTAATTAATATACTTTACCAAGTTGTAATTAATATATGCAGCAAGCAATATCCTGAACAGCTAACAATCTTTTTTGATGTTCCTGCAGCATACAATGTACATTTGCACTCTTGCTGGGCTGAGGTGTGTCAGCAATGTGTGTAGTGTAAATAGGCTGTGTGCGTGAGGGCAAACCATTTGTTTAGCTGTGTAATTCTGCATTTTGTAATGGTAACGTTATTAGTTGCAAGTTAGTGTTGTAAAATGGCGGAGATTGTCTATGTGTTATGTGGGTGTGGATCAATTTGTGTTCTCCCTAATAGTGTATTTTATAGCTCGTAGGGTCTTGTGTAAAAGTCTTATGTGTCTGGCGTGTTTTTGCGTGTTTATTGGTTGAGTAGCCTCGTTTTCTAATTTTTTTCATCCGCCATATTTTTTGCTGCTTTTTGGCGATTTTTGTGTTTGGTTCAATTGTCATTCAATTTGACTCCCAGACGTCGTGGCTGCCCTTCCGTGCTGTGAGTGATGTTTTTTTTTGGTATTTTTGTTTATTTTGGTGGTGTTATTGTTGTTTTTGTATATGCGCGGTTCGACGGTTAACTTTGTATTTTTTGGACCTCGTATTTTTTATTTTTCTAAAAGCGGCGGGTCGAATATTTTTTTTTATGTCTCGCTTTCCTTGTTGCAAGTGTTACTGGCCGTAATTTTTTTAAAACTGCAACGGGTCTCATATTCTGAATTGTGTAATTGAGTTTTGTGTTAATGTGTAGTTCCGCGGGTCGTAGGGATGAGCGCCTATGATGCTCATCTCACAGCACTCATCTACACCAGCGCACTGAGCGCCTTTGGTGCTCCCTGCCTAAGTCATTCAGGGTCATAGGGATGAGCGCCTATGGCGCTCATCTCCACCAGAGCAAGGCGCGTTAGCAACAACCCGTATTGCTGAGAGCTATATTTGTAATTAGGGCTCATTAGTTTACATATATAGGAATGTGACATAAATGTGATGTATGTGAATGTCTCATAACCCCAAACATTGAAAACACACTTAAACAGTTAGAACGGTATAACAAAGCTTTATTTTAAACACAGAGCACAAAGAGAAATGGTCAAGACTGTGCATTAATATCATGGGTGTGGTGTGGGCGGATCCCGGGAGAACAAGAGACTGTGGTAAAAAGGAGATACCTACAGGGGGTCGTATGATAGTCTAGAATAAGCAATAAACCATTAATGTGCATAGCACTTACAACTTGTCTAGATCTGCTCAATGAAACAGATGATTCAACCTTTGGACTTTGTGATCCAATCCAGTTTCACACATACAGTGTGGTGACAAAAACAAAATCTGAAAAAAAGTTGTCAAAAAATATAATCTACATACATGTACAGTACAGTTTATGCAAATTATCCTTAGGGTTTAGTCTCCCTAAGGGTAATAGGGGACTCCAGACGTAGACCCCTTGCTCACTGTGCCTTAGGGAGTTCAACTGCACCTCACTGACAAGGTCCATAAAGGCCGAAACGCCTCTGGCGTTTGCTGTTTCTCCTGTTCAGGGTAGAATTGCCTGGTATTTCGGGGCTGGTTCACTCTTTTGAGTGGGACCAGACTGATATACTACAGGATATTTCTCCCTGTGAAGGGCACAAGTGAGCTAAAAGAGGTCGCTCTCAGAGTGGTGTATTATGGCCATAGAACTCACCTATTAAGGTTGGTTCGTTCTTTGATGAGCACCTCTGACTTAGTTTTTCTGTTTATGCAAATTACCCTTAAGGTTTAGTCTCCCTAAGAGTAATAGGGAATTCCAGATGTGGACCCCTTGCTCACTGTGCCTTAGGGAGTTCAGCTGCACCTCACTGACGAGGCCCATAATGGCCGAAACGCCTTTGGGGTTTGCTGTTTCTCCTGTTCAGGGTAGAATTGCCTGGTATTTCGGGGCTGGGTCACTCTTTTGAGTGGGACCAGACTGATATACTACAGGATATTTCTCCCTGTGAAGGGCACAAGTGAGCTAAAAGAGGTTGCTCTCAGAGTGGCGTATCATGGCCATAGAACTCACCTATTAAGGTTGGTTCGTTCTCTGATGAGCACCTCTGACTTAGTTTTTCTAAATACTGTAACTGCAACCATATACCAAATCACCTGATTCCCATCTGCAAGCATTACTAACTATTAGCTAGGTCTCTGGATAATCAGCAATATGGACTCAAAGGTCAGAAGCAAGAGTCAATGTTACTTACATCATATCCAAGGATCTGTTCTCAGACTGATATTGAGGCTAGGATCACAAGCTTCACTAGTGCATATATCAATACTGGCTGTCATTAACATGCCATTGTGAGGCTTTGCAAGTCCACTGCCATAGCGGTATTAGTCTACATTTCAGCAAACAACAATCATGTCATATATATATATATATACTGTATATGCAGTATATATATATATATATATATATATATATATATATATATATATATATATCACATATTATAATTGTCTAACTACGAGACGTCGTCACGCTGCGTTGCGCAGTGCGTACGACTTTGCGATGAGCGCCACAGGCGTTAAACCGCTCTGTTGCGTAGTGCGTACGACTTAGCGACGCAGCAAGGCGAGCCGTTAAATCGTAGCACTTTGGCAATGAGCGCCGCAGGCGCTTATTGCAGGCGAGCCGTCACATCGTAGCACTTTGTCATATCGTAGCACTTTGGCAATGAGCGCCGCAGGCGCTCATTGCAGGCGAGCCTCGCGTAGCGAGGCGAGCCGTTACATCGTAGCAATTAGAAAAAAAAAAAGAGGTGAAAAAAATTACGAGATAAGTGGCGGAACCAAAACACAAAAAAAAAACACTAAACACTAAATACACAATAAAAAATAAAATAAAGGTCACTTACAGTATGGGGAACCAGGCAGGACGTCTGGAAGTGAGTTGGAACTGCAATTTAGATCGATCGCGAGGCTCGCCGTTACATCGTAGCAATTAGAAAAAAAAATAAGAGGTGCAAAAAAATAACGAGTTACATCGTAGCAATTAGAAAAAAAATACGAGGTGAAAAAAAGCCGTTACATCGCAGCACTTAAGCCGTTACATCGTAGCAATTACGAGGTGTAAAAAAATTACCAGATAAGCGGCGGAACCAAAACACAAAAAAAAACACTAAATACACATTAAAAATTAAAATAAAGGTCACTTACAGCATGGTGAACCAGGCAGGACATCTGGAAGTGAGTTGGAATTGCAATTTCGATCGATTTAGCCGAGTTACAAAGATCGAAAATCGGCTAAGCGAGAAAAAAATGGCCGCCAAAACAAATGAAAACGAGGCTACACTACTACGAACTGCGTAAAACACAGCCACAGACGTATGTGTTAGAAAAACAACGAGATAAAGGATGCGCAATGAGTAAAAAGACAGTAGCTAGTATATTTTACGAAACGATATTAACGATTTACGCATTAACACAGATTTCCTGCCTTTGTCTCGCGCCACATAGAATTTCCCGCCGAAAACAACGCATTTGGCTCGCGCAACTGCGGATTTCCCGCCTAAAACAATGCATTGGTCTTGCGCAGAAAGCCTATATATAGGGCATATTTCACACAGGACTGACACTTTCTCCTCAGGTGATGACAGTCTGACTGGATGTTTTCTGAGGCCGGGAAATCGCAATAGATTGTTAGCTCTTCAGTATACTGCTTCAGCATTATTATATTAAAAAAAGGTAAATATATTATTTATAATTATTAATTAATAAATTGGTAATTACTTAATAAATAATAGATAAGAAATTTAATTAATAGAAAAATAATATTGTAACTATTATTTATAATTAGTAAGTAATAAATTGGTACTTAATTAATAAATAATAGATAAGAAATTTAAATAGAAAAATAATATTGTGCCTGTTATTTATAATTATTAATTAATAAATTGGTACTAAATTAATAAATAATAGATAAGAAATTTAATTAATAGAAAAATAATATTGTGCTAACCTGTGTGAAAGAATTGTTAATAACATTCATAATGTACATTAATTAATTAATTAATTAATTAATTATTAATATCAAAATTAAGAATGTCAATAAAAAAAAAGTATTAATTAATTATAAATGTACATTAATTTTACAATTATTTTGTTATATGTTGTGATTACCTGTGTGAAACAATTGTTAATAACATTCATAATGTACATTAATTATTTAGGAACACATTGATTCATTAATTATTAATGTACATTAATTTAAGAACTATTTTGTGATATGCAGTGATTACCTGTGGGTAAGAAATTAAATAATAGAAAAATAATATTGTGCTAACCTGTGTGAAAGAATTGTTAATAACATTCATAATGTACATTAATTAATTAATTCATTATTAATATCAAAATTAAGAATGTCAATAAAAAAAATGTATTAATTAATTATTAATGTACATTAATTTTACAATTATTTTGTTATATGTTGTGATTACCTGTGTGAAACAATTGTTAATAACATTCATAATGTACATTAATTATTTAGGAACACGTTGATTCATTAATTATTAATGTACATTAATTTAAGAACTATTTTTTGATATATCGTGATTACCTGTGGGTAAGAATTGTAATTAACATTCATAATGTATCATTACTAATCATTAATATTAAAAAAGGTTAAGAATGTGCAATATGTTGTATAAAATAAACCAAAAAAAAAGGATATATACTCATGCTTACATGTTGATGTTAGATTTAGTCACACATTAGTTTAATATTAATGAACATTAATTGATTGTTAGTTCATTAGTAAGGTACATTATTTTAAGAATTCAGTTGTAACATACTCATTTTAAAATAACGCTAAAAAATAAATAAAGGGAACATGCTTATGTGTTGATGTTATATTTAGTCAGACATTAATTTAAGATTAATACAGATTCATTGATTCTTATTTAAAGACTAACAGTAATATTGATTGTATGTTTAGAATCTATGCTTACATATGTGTGTTCATGCCTTTTTATTGATATATTTATTTCATGTTTTTAATCTATGCAAAAATAGATATGTTAAGCCTAATTGATTAATACAGATGAAGTAACATATTATACATTAATTACTATTTGGTATAATTGCAGGGAAATCTACGTGAATGACCAGAGATAGTGACGTTTGCACACATTGAACAGCATAAGGATCATTTGGACAGGTACAGAAATTAAATTATATTACTACGTCAAAATATTACAAATTATGAGGTTTTTTATGTAGCCAAATATATGTATGTTGATGTTCATTTAAGTATATTGATGAAGCAAAAGTTTAAAAATAGTATCTATTTGATTTTACAGTTTAATCCGATCTGCAAGGGAATAAACAGACAGTGTGACGTTTGCAGCCTTTGAACAACATCAACATCATCCTCACAGGTAGAAAATGTTAAAGGCTATTGTATTATATATTTGGGGAAAATTGAAATTTCTGGAAAAGGGATAGTACTTATTGAGTCATTAATTTATGATAGTTAGTCAAAACTTTACAAAACTTGAAAAGACAATACTAATTAATAATAATATTGAAAGAAAATAAGAAGCTTAAAACACTTTAAAAAAAAAAAAAGGATGGTATGCTGTGAATTCAATCAAGAAGGAATGTCATTGAAGGAGTTAATATTATATAGATAGATATGTGCAGCTATTTCAGATTTCATATATGTCAATAATATGGTTTCATTTCTTTCAGACTAAAGTGCAACAATTGAAAATGTTTGATTAGTTTATTCATCTACTTTAATCTAAAAGTACAAAAAGGATTTTTTTTTTAGTAAAAAACAAAGAACAAACAATGATTACATCTCTTTTTCAAATTACAGATTAACATGGCGGACAATGGAGAAGACAAAGTTACACGCAAAAGAAGATTGGCAAGGGAAAGAAAGCAAAAGTGGAGAGATGCTCAGACACCAGAAACTTCACAACGCTTGCGAGAAGAAGATCGAGAGAGACTTTTAAATAAAAGAAAGATGAATAAGAAAGCCGCAAGTGAGTGTGTTGGGGCTTCCAAGAAACGTAAAAGTAAACAAAAACATCTCTCTGAACCATTGTGCAATGATTCCATTTTGCAGAATGACTTGAATGTAGACACACTAGAAAAAAATGTACATATAGAATGTGGGTCTGATATTTATGTTGAAGAAATGCATGATAATGTGTTTACTACTGCAGTACAAGTAGATACTCATTATTGTGGGTTACTTAATGTGGTTTGTCAGTTTTGTGGGGCCTATCATTTTATAAAGGAAAGACCTACTGACGGAAATTTCATTAGTTGCTGTCAGAAAGGAAAGGTCAAACTTCCACTAAGACACCCATTTCCATATTATTTAGAATGCATTATGAGTGATCCAACATTTCCAAATTATAATAATTTTAAACAAAACATAAGGTCTTATAACAGTGCAATTTCATTTGCTTCAATGGGTGCAACATTAGCAGAAAATGTACCTGGACATTGTCCTTATTGTTTCAAAGTTCAAGGTCAAATATACCACAGAACTTCGCATTTACACCCACAAGAAGGACAGCAAAGGAAATTTGCACAGTTATATGTCTTAGATACAATGGAAGCTGTGGAACAAAGAATGACACTTCCAGAAAATAGACAGTGTTTGCGCATAGTCTTTGAACAGCTGGATAAAATTATGAAAAAAAACCCATATAGTCAAGCATACAAACAATTAGCAGAGCTTGAAAAAGAACAGGAACATGCTCAAAGACATCAATTGCCTACACCAAGAGTCAATATGGTGTTAAAAAGAGATCGCAACACTGATCAGAGAAGATATAATTTACCTACTGTAAATGAGGTTGCCATGGTGTTTAAAAATGAAGATGGTGAACCACCTTTTCAGCGGGATATTAGAATATATCCACGCAATGAAGAACAACCATTTATTAACATCAATATATTAAGCTGTAATTTAGATCCAATGACATATCCCATTTTCTTTCCAAATGGGGAACCAGGATGGGAACCAAAATTAAAATTGGAAAGTTATCCCAATACTAAACTTCGTATTCGATCTAATATTTCCATGCTGGAATATAAAGTGGCACAAACTGCTATCCGTGATTGTTTTAATCCAATTTTACATGGAGGAAAACTCACTCAACAATGGATTATTGATTCATATTTACAAGTTGAAGCCAATAATCTAAATGTTATTAAATATCAACAAAATAAATTACGAGTAGAACAGTATTGTGGATTAATGGATTATGTGGCAGATTTAGCTTCCAACAGAGACATTCCAGCTGGAAGAGCAATTATTTTGCCATCCTCTTTCCAAGGATCTCCTCGCAATATGCGAGAAAGGTATAATGATGCCATGGCTATTGTTACAAAATTTGGAAAACCAGATTTATTTATTACATTCACGTGTAATCCACAATGGCCAGAGATCAAGGAAAATTGGAATCTGGGACAAACTACTTCTGACCGACCAGATTTAGTGGCAAGAGTATTTAAAATCAAACTCAATTCATTAATTCATGATATCACTAAAGCACACTTATTTGGACAATGTGTGGCTTTTGTTTACACCATTGAATTTCAAAAAAGAGGATTGCCACATGCTCACATACTTTTAATACTGCAGGAAAAAGACAAGTTGAACACTGCAGAGAGAGTGGATTCAGTAATTTGTGCACAATTGCCAGACCAAGAAAAATATACAAAACTTTGGGAGATTGTTACACATAGAATGATTCATGGCCCATGTGGAGAGATGAATCCAAATTCACCATGTATGGAAAATAAAAAATGTACTAAAGAATTTCCAAAACAATTTCAAATGGAAACTTATGCAAATTGTGATGGATATCCTTTGTATAAAAGAACACAAGGACAAACAGCTATTATCCGGGGCCAAAAGGTTGATAATAGATTTGTCGTTCCATACAATCCACATTTGCTCATGAAGTACAATGCACACATCAATGTGGAAGCTTGCACTTCGATTAAATCAATTAAGTATGTGTATAAATATATATACAAAGGATATGATGCAGCTACTGTTGTTGTACAAGGTGCTGGAAATGAAAACGAAAATCCAATTTTACATGATGAACTATCAAATTATTTAGATGTTCGGTATGTGAGTGCTCCTGAAGCAATGTGGCGCCTTTTGAAATTTGAGATGCATGATCGGTCACATGCTATCTATCCTTTAGCTGTACATTTGCCTCAAAGTCAGATGGTTTGCTTTACTCAAGGAAATGAAAGAACTGCATTATATCAAAGTGAAGACAGAGATACTACGCTTACTGCGTGGTTTAAATTAAACTGTCAGGATACGCAGGCCAGACAATTTTTATACATAGAGATACCATATCACTATGTATTTGTAAATGGTCTATGGCGAGAACGAAGAAGAGATACACATAAAATCATACCACGCATTTATACCGTCAGTCCAAGGGACATTGAACGTTTCAGCTTAAGATTACTTCTGTTACATGTTCCCGGTGCACAGAGTTTTGAGCATTTACGTACAGTGAATGACATAGTTTATGAGACATTCCTATTAGCTGCAAGACATCAAAATTTCATAGCTGATGATACAGAATGGGAGAGGTGTCTGGAAGAAGCAGCACTATGTCAAATGCCTAAGCAAATGAGACAACAATTTGCATTCATTTGTATATTTTGCAATGTACCTGATGCTTTCACTTTGTGGGAAACATTTAAATTAAACATGTCAGAAGATTTCTTGAAACGTTACAGAGAACCAATAGCTCTGTTAAAAACATTGATGGAAATCCAAGAAATATTGTTGGCTCATGGATTAAATTGTGCAAGTTTTAATTTACCAGATCCAGGACTTACAGATGACATCAATTTTGATGATTATGACACTGAGCTTCAAAAACAAAAAACCCAAGAAAAACTGGCAACTTTAAATAATTTACAGTTAGAAGCATTTCATGCCATCACAAATGCTACAGATGATGAAATGGTCAAAGACCGGTATTTCTATCAAGACGGACCAGGTGGATCAGGAAAAACTTATCTGTACAATTGTTTGATGAGTTATATTCGATCACAGGGTCAGATAGCTATGCCATTTGCAACAACTGGAATTGCTGCACTTTTGTTAGATGGTGGTAGAACTGTGCATAGTGGATTTAAGCTGCCAGTTCCCATTTTGGAAACATCAGTGTCAGATATTCGACTTAATTCCATACAAGCAAAAAAATTCAAACTAACTAAACTAATTATCATAGACGAGGCAACTATGATGTCATGTCATGCACTGCAATGTATTGACAGATTCTTAAAAGAAGTGATGGATAATAAGTTGCCATTTGGTGGAAAGGTGATGCTGTTAGGAGGCGATTTTAGGCAAACATTACCTGTTGTGCCACACGGAAATAGAACAGAGATCATTGAAACATGTATCAAGACCAGTAAACTGTGGCAAATATTTACACATCTCAAATTAGAATTAAATATGAGATCTGAAGGCTAAAATGAATTCAATGACTGGCTCATTAAAATCGGAGATGGAAAACATCCAGAAATACAGCATTTACCAAATGATACCATTGAAATTCCATCAGAAATGGTTTGTAATGAATCACTCATATCAGCCATATTCCTAAACACTCTTAATAATGAGGATTACACAGACATTGCAAACAAAGTAATATTAACATCAAAAAATATCGATGCCTTGAATGTAAATAACGAAATTTTAAAATACATCAATGCACCACAAAAGAATTATTACAGTGCAGATTCGATTCTGTCAGATGATAAAGACAGTGAATCGAATTTTAGTATCGAATTTATTAATTCGTTAACACCATCTGGAATGCCCCCACATATTTTACAATTGAAAAAAGGCGCAATTGTTATGTTATTGCGAAATATGAATCCAAAAAAAGGACTTTGTAATGGGACCCGATTAATTGTGCATGAGTTAAAAGATCATTTTATACATGCAGAAATTATAACTGGTACCCATAAAGGTGAACGGGTTTTTATACCAAGAATTGATTTAGCTCCAAGTGAGAGTGGTTTGCCGTTTGTCCTTCAACGGAGACAATTTCCAGTTATCATGGCATTTGCTATGACCATTAATAAATCCCAAGGACAAACTTTTAAGTCAGTTGGGATTTTTTTAAAGGAACCAGTTTTTGCACATGGACAACTCTATGTGGCTTTTTCAAGGTGCACTAATCCAAAAAAAATTAAAGTGCATGTTGAAGAAAATGAAACTCAAGGTCCTTTATGGGACGATGGATGTGTTTACACCAAAAACATTGTCTACTATGAGGTGTTGGAAAGATAGTGGACAATGGTTTCATTTTAATGCCAACATTTTATGGGACTGAATAAGATTGCACAAAAACAATATTTCAAGTAAAACATCTAAAGAATGGACTAAAAAACATAGAGAACAGTGGTTTGACTTCCAGTACTAAATTAAAGTACTCTGGGACTCTTTAAATAGGGGACCACTATTTCACTTATGAAAATATATCGGATATTTGCAGAATGGACTAAATGAAAAAAAAAAACAGTAAAATATCCTGAAACAGATTGGAATGGTTTCAAAGTCTTATATTTACATGATTGGCCCCACAAAAACAATTCACTGATTTTTTCATAATTTATAAGAGTTAAATGTTATTGTTTGAAGTTACAATTTCAAATGTTAAATATGTATTTTTGGAATGTTTACAAAAGTTGGGTAAATATATATGTGGTATAGTCAAATATGTATTGTTAGTATAAAGTTGAAGTATTTAGTAATAATTGAAAATGTATTATTTAAAGACAAAGTATTGATTCAGGGAGAAATCCGATCGCCAGTTAATGGGATCAGGAAGGATTTTTTTTTCCCTCTTTGATACAATTGCAAAAGTGTCAATAGGGTTTTTTTATTGTTTGCCTTCCTCTGGATTCAATGCTAATTTAGTTTAACAACAGTTTAACAAATATGTTACAAATGTGAAAAAGTATGTTATTGTTAAAACAATTTACTTACTCTAAGTTAATATAATCCGCAGTTACTCAGTGATAAATATGTATTGAAAAGTGTTACTATTGTTAAAAAAATGTTGAACGAATGTTTCATATACAAGTTGCATGTTACAAAGTTTAATGTTTGGGAAATATAAGTTGAAAGTTAAAAAAATAAAAAGTTAAAAATAATTATGTGTTTTTATTTTTAGTAAAAAAAAATGGGACAAATGTAGGTGACTCATTTTGGGATGCAAACAAATTTAACAACATTTACATTTTATTGACCGTCATTTTTTAACGGGCAAGTCGCTAGTATATATATATATGGCTATATGATGGCTTTAAGAATGTAGGAGCAACAAGTTAAGGGGGGGGGGGGGCTGTCATTGAAGGAATGTCTACCTGAGAGGCACTGTCAAAATATTTTAACATTGTGACCAATAGATTGTCACTGAGGAGTGCTGTTGAGTTGGCAAAAACATATGTACAGCCCCTAGATCCTCCTCCACCTAGGCAAAGGACCCAAATCTCTTGCGGCCAGCCGCTGTCTCTCTGGTGGTAGTGACAGGTTGGGGGGGGGTCAGGTATAGGCAAACCAGCAGCACCTGCAGTGGTGGAGGCATGTGGGAGGAGACGAGGGACCAAGCCTGGGGATGCCTCCGTGGTGGAGGAGGTGGTGCTAGGGACCACAACACGTTGCATGGCCTCTGCTGGAACGCACTCTGGTCCACCCCTAAGCAGCCCGACCAGGTACGATGTCATTAGGTGGTGCCTCCTCTCCTCCCTATTGCATTACCTCTGCATGATTGTCGGAGATGCTGGCCTGGATCCCTGAAGACACTCCAACTACTGCCGCATGAGGGCCAGCATCTCCACCTGCGCAGCCTGGCCTGATGTTTGAGATGGAGGACCCTGTGGTGTGGCCTGGTGAGGAGGTGGCGGTATGTGAGTGGGAAGGGTATGGGGCCCGGCTGAAGGGTATTGCAGAATGGGTGGGGGTGTGGTTGGGCCCGGTGGTGGTGCTGGTGGCCAGTCCAGCACACAACAGTGTGAGTGGGGGGGTTGCCGTCTGGTAGCCTCACTCCAGTTGGAGGGCCCTGGCTATGGCCTCAGTCTCTGGAGGAGAGGATAGTGGGATGGTGACCCCACCAGCCTTATTACATCCACCTCCTCCGAACCAGGGCCCTCGGCTCCGCTTCTTTCCTCTTCCACCTGTGCCGGTTACTGCTGGGTGGGGGCTTGCTTTTCCAATTCCATCTATGATGGAGCCGCCTCTGGCTCTCCACTGGATCCAGACCTCCTTGATGCTGAAAGAGAGAAAATAAAGGTATATGTAATTAATATGATGAGGAATACTGTTTTGTGTGCATTCCTAACTATCTGACATCTAGGCTTGAACATGGATGATACTCCTAATTGCAACTCAGATTTGCTATCATTTGCTAGATGAGATCTATTCTTTGGTTCTTGGTCTTGATCGTTCTTGGCTCCTAACGCTATCTTGATTCCTGCTGGGGTCTGTAACTGCATAGGCTGCAGTGGGCACACCAATACATGGACTATCTATTGGTTGATTACTGATGTTGTGCCCAGGAATGACAGTGATTTGTCAGCTTCATGGATTTAATGACGCATCCATCTAAACCTTGTTAATTCCATAAAGCTGACATGTTAATGTCCTTGTTGGTCATCATGTACATGTATAGTGTGTGTGATGTACATGTGGTGGCATGTTGGCGTATGTGATATTCACCTGACATGGAGGCTGGGTTCTGCTGGGCCACCAAGTCTGAAGCTCCAGCGGGGGCACTCATTATAGGTCACAGTCTGGCTCTTGTCCTTCTTGGCCATCATCCTCCTCACCTTGGCCCTGATGTCATCAAACCGGTGCTTGAAAAACCTCCCATCCCGTGGCACTGTGCCCACTGCTGTATCCTCAGTCTCTACCCCCTTCCATGCTTGAGCCCTAGGCCCTGGCCTGACTTCCCTCCCCCTGCAAGAATCATAGGGTGGCCACGGATAGAACAGAGGAGGACCACATTCTCCCGGTGCATGTAATTCTCCCTGTGCTTGCCCTTATCCTCTGCCCTCCCGACTGTGATGGGTATTCTTGCCTCCCTGACCTGTCCCTGAGGCCTGTCCCTCCCATGTACAACGACCCCCCCAGGGATCAATTCCCTTCCCCTCTGTGCCTCTCCTAGGTGTTCCTGCTGCTCGTGACCACCCTACCACCACCCAACTCCTCTGCTACATTCCCCACCTCATCCTGCTCCTCCTCCTGTTCCTTCTCCTCCTCCTTCTCCCCTCCTCCTCCGCCTCCTCTACCTCCTCTTCCTCCTCCTCCTCCACCTCCTCCTCCACCACATCTTCGTCCAACTCCTCAACCTCCACCTCTCCTTCGCCAGTCCTCACCTCCTCCTCCCCTCCACCACTCCCAGAGCCACCTTTCTCTCCTCTCTCTCCTCCTCTCCATGCCTCTTCTACTCCTCCGCACCTCTCCACTCCTCTCTTCTCCTCTCTCCTCCCTCCATATCAATCCCAAAAATAATAGAATGATAAATGAAAGTAATTTTTCCTAGGGATATATGATGGGAAAAAAGTGTTTATTATGTGTCATTAATAACTGTTGGGGGATGGGGTGTGGGGGATGGGATGGGTGGTGATACCTCGCTCTATATTTCTTTATGTGTGTTGTTTAAATAATGTATATTGCAATTATGTGTAATCTGTAAATATGTGTAATAAAGGATAAGTGTAAAATAATAAATAGTATAAGGTAAACAAAAGCCGCAAATTGCTTCTCAGAAAAAACTCCTGCTCTCTCTCTCTCTCATAAACCTCCAACTCCGGACCTGCGTGCTACTTCGTCAGAAAATCCAACATAATCAATGCGTGGGTGGGGGTTACGCAACTTTATAATCTCCCTCTGTCAAACATCTGCGGCTAGACTGCTTTCTATTGGATAAGTGGTCTGTGTTGTTTTACCGCGATTGGATCGTAGCGTCCGATCGCATCTCAGACAGCCTCTTAACGGCCGCAGTAGGGATTTTCAGGCTTGAAGCTTCGGCCGGGAACTCGCTCAATTGAATAGCATTGTAATCGGAGACGAACAGGAGCCCACAAAACACACCCGCAGACATACAGCCGTCAATGATCAAGTTGTGGGCTTGCAATTGAATGTGGCTCCTAGTTTTCTCACATCTCTGTTATGTTTCTCTGCTCTATAGCATTCTCTTTTTTGTTTCTGACCACAATTTCTTAACCTGCATTGATCCTACACACGTCTCCATAACAAAGGCACACCACAAATTGCTCTGCCACTATAACCTATACATCACAGTCTCCTGCAAAGTCTTTGCTGCTGCACACTACGACTACATGCTATATTCAACCCTAGACATATTTATCCTCAGCCCCATTTGTCACCAACAACCATGACACTCAACCATGACAAAGAAAAACAAAGGACCTTCTAAAATGCTCCCACACTGCATAGAGTCTTGGAGAAAACATCATATTCAGACTGGCTTTCTGCACTATAAATTTATACTGCACACTAACATCTCAGCCTTAACCAGTCCAAGCAAACATACTCCTACATCTCTCATCACAGTAATGTTATCTAATATCACATTTCTCATTTTCATATTCAATTATTTTTACAACCACTCAATACCTCATCCTATCATCTCTATAACATACAATTTTGCAAACCACTTTAAAAATAACGTAGACTCAATCAGACATGATATCTCTACGCACCACCCACAGACACATACTCAGCTGCTTAGCACTAGTTACAGGTGACAACCTGTAACCTCCTGTAATTTTTGAGTTCACTACCTGCTCCCTTGTTCTCATCTCTCTTCCTGCTCCCTTGACTCAATACATTACATCTTGTTCCCATTCTTCTCTACAACCCTACTGCCTGTATTCATTCATTTCTTTCCCCCAGTATTAATTCATTAATTTTCATCTTCCTCTAAGCATGCCTTATCACGACCATTCTAAAGAAGCCTTTCTTGACCTTTCATCCTCTCTAATAATCTCTCTACTGCCCTAGTTTCTATACTACTGCCTAGAGCCTGCTTTACTAGTTTAACAAACAATTCCTTACCTGACCCATTACAATCTGGCTTGCAGCACAACATTCGACTGATACTGTGCTTTTCCAAAAAAAAAAAGCCATGGCTTTTGACATTTCTCCATAAGAATACTTCTTGATTTCTCTGCTGTCTTTGCTAGTTGACCAATAACTCCTGCTGCACTCTCTCCAAACACTAGGCCAACGTGGCATAGTCCTTGCATGTTTTAAGTCTTATCTCCAAACTGATGGTGTAGACACAGTTTTATCACAATTAAATAGCTTCACGAAAGCTCTTAATGATTATTTAGAGAGTGGGCTCATTTAAAAAATTATATTGTCAGGTTTACAAAATAAAGTTGTATTTTTTTGTTTTGTAAAGATACGAGACAATTGGTAAATTCTGAGGCACATTTTTGCTTGTTAGACATGGTAAAGCAACAAAGTGCTTAATGAGAATATTTTGGAGTATGGGCTAATTCAAGCCATTAAACTTTCAGGAATTGTGAAGTGGTATTTATGTGCTATGAAAAGTTATAAGCAAAGTATTCTTTCTGCTCTTTAAAAGCATGATAATATAGCCTGAAAAGAGTGCTCAAATGAGATTTGGAGGGTAAGCTAATTTAAGCCATGAATCTGTCAGGTATACACTAGTAAGTACTATTTATGTGGTGTGCAAAAGTTAAGAGTAAATTGATTAATACTTAGGCTCATTTTGCTTGTTAAGTGCATTAAAATAGCCTCAAAAGACAACATAATGCAAATTATTTGGATTGTGACCTAATGTAAACTATGGTGCTTTCAGGAATGCTTTGGGAGGTTATATACGGTACATATGTTGTGAAAAGTTATTAGGGGATTGAATAATGTTCAGGTATGCTCTTGTTAAGCACAGTAAAATAGCCTCAAAAGGGTGATTTATGAGAATTATTTGGAATGTGAGCCAGTTGAAGCCATGAAACTTTCAGGAAGGCAATAGTGTTATTCATGTGTTGTGCAAAGTTATGATGCAACTCATTAATCTTTAGTCTCATTTTTTGTTTGTTAAGCACACTTATGTGCTTTATGAAAATGATTTGGAATATGGGTTAATACAAGCCATGAAACTTTCAGAATGCATTCATAAGAGGTATACAGATGCAGACAAATGTTATGAACAAATCTTTTAATGTTTAGGCACACGTTTGCTTGTTAGTCATAACATGGCACTTAATGAGAATAATTTAGAGTGTAAGCTCATGTAAACTCTGCAGCTATCTGGAATACATTAAGTATATTGTGCCCTGTAATAAGTTATCAGACAATTCATTATTTTTAGGGACTTGCTTGTTAGACATGCTAATATAGCCTCAAATGAGTCCTTATTGAGCAATATTTGGAATATGTGCTAATGCTTGTAATGAAAGATACAGTTGTTTTTTTTGTGTACAACAGATTCTGGGACTTGTAGTCTTGTTGTGTAGTTAAAATAACAACACAAATTTTCCTGAATCAGTTGTGAATTCCTGTGGTTAACCAGCTGCTCTCATTCCCTTTGGGGAAATTCATATAATTGAGAATCTCCATGTGATCCAATGAAGTTTCTAGGCTACATGTGAGAAGGAGCCAAGGGCAGCACAGGGCTATGGAAATATTCCTGCAAGGATAGAAGAGGGAGAGAATAAGTCAATTTGTCTAGAAATTAAGATAACGTGTCAAGATTTCCTGTTATTTTGTATTATTCAAGATAAGAGGAAGAACAAATAATGTCCATTTTAGCTCATTCTGTTTCACTTTAATATAAGTTCACACATTTTTAAGAAACAAAAAGAAATGTCATGCTTAAACATATTTTAGAGGCATGATAGAAATATCTAATATATTATGTCTAATATAATATTGACTAGCGACTTGCCCGGCAATAAAACGAGAATGCAGAGAATGCTGTTTTGCACCCAATTCGAGTGTCTTCCCTCCTGACATGATGATCATCATGATGATTATCCATGATAACCCTGAATTCCCTTTTTAATTAGAAATAAATCCAGTCCCCTTTCAAAGTTATCTATCGAATCCACTGTCACCACCTCCTCTGGTAGTGAATTCCACAGATTAACCACCTTTACTGTGAAGAACCCTTTTCTTTTTTTAAGGTGGAATCTTTTTACTACTAACCTCAAGGGATGTCCTTTTATCAGTTGAAAACCTCTTGGCACAAAAAGCTCCCTTGACAAATCTTTATACTGACCCTGGATGTATTTATATAAGGTAATAATATCTCCTCTTAGACAGCTTTTTTCTAGAGAAAATAAGTTTAATTTGGTTAGGCTTTCTTCATAACCCCTCCATTCCCCCTATTAGTTTTGTTGCCCTCCTCTGTACCTTTTCCAACTCTAAAATGTCCTTTCTATGAAGTGGTGCCCAAAATTGTACTGCATACTCCAAATGAGGGAGTACTAAAGATTTGTATAGTGGCAGAATTATATTTGCTTCCCTGGCTTCTATACCCTTTTTAATACATGCTAATATTGTATTTGCCTTTGCAGCTGCTGCTTGGCTTTGAGCACTGTAACCTAGGTGGTTGTTCACAAGCACTCCTAAATCCCTTTCAATATCTGATACACCTAGATTTGCTCCATTAAGATTATAAATTGCATGGCTATTTTTCCTTCCCAGATGCATAACTTTACATTTATTCATATTAAATCTCATCTGCCATTTAGATGCCCATTCCTCAATTTTATGTAAATCCCTTTGGAGGGAAAGCACATCACTATCTGATTTAATTGCACAACTTCGTGTCATCAGCGAAAATGGAGACACCACACTCCAATCCTACCTCTAAGTCATTAATAAATATGTTAAAAAGGAGAGGACCTAATACTGAACCCTGAGGAACCCCACTTAACACATTAGTCCAATCGGAGTATGTTCCATTTACAACAACCCTTTGCTTCCTGTCTTTTAGCCAGCTCTCAATCCATGAGCAGATATTTACTGCAACTCCTGTATCTCTTAGTTTGCACAATAGTCCCAAAGACTACATCCACTGAGTTGCCTTGATCCAGGTTCCTACTAACCTCCTCATAGAAACTAATTAGATTTGTTTGACATGACCTATCCCTCATAAATCCATGTTGACTCCTACTTATAATCCTGTTCAAATAGACATATTCTTGTATATTATCCCTTATTAACCCTTCTAAAAGCTTCCCACTACAGAAGTGAGGCTCACTGGTCTATAATTCCCCGTATTTGCTCTTACTCCCTTTTTAAATATAGGTATCACACAGGGACGGCCCGTCCATTGGGGCGTCAGGGCAAACGCCCCCCCCAAATATTTTCTTCACCCTGCAATAAAAAAAACACAACAATGTATTAGTATAACCAAAAAACAATTAAATATAAGGTGTACATCATCATTCAAGTCTCAATACACTATTAAAATGAAATAAAGTTAGTAAAGGGACACTGTCACTTTAAGATAACCCTTGCGCTACATTAACTAATGCTGTGTGTATCTATATTATAGCCCCCTGCACCCTGTGTGATCATATTACACTACACTAACCTTTAGACTCTTCTATTCTCTTCAATGAGTCCTGGCCTGGCCCCCTGACCGTTAATGCATGCCACCCACCATCACAGTGACGATATGCATGGGCGATCATAAATGTATCAATTAATGACTGACAGTCTTCCATCATTGACCAATCAATGATGGAAGGCTGTACAGTTACTAAGAGAACAATCTAAACCCAACCAGACCGTTAGCCCTGAGCGCCCGCCAGCAAATAGGGCCTCGAGTTTTCATTTTGATTGACTGATACAGTCAATAAAACCACCAGTTGCCTGTCCCTTCCCCCCTTTCTGTTTCCTGACCCTGCTCACGCTGAGACTGAGAGACCTCCCTGGCTGAATCTACTCACATCTGCTCTGCCTGCCTAACACAGTAAGTCTACCTGCCCTGCCCCTGGCCAAACCAAACCCCTAGTAGCCCCTAATAAAAGTTAGGGGTGACCAGTTACCCCACTATGCCTGCCTGGCCTGCCACCTACCCAGCCACCCACCAACTACCACCGACGACCCTAGGCCTGCAATGCCTGGTGCCACCCCCAGCCTGGCCATCACCCCCATGTGGCCTGTGCCACCCCCGATCAGGCCTGCCCTATGCTATGCCATCATGCCACCGCCGGATTACCCCGATCACGGGATCGGGGTAGTCGGGTGGTGAGCGGGGTGGCACAGGCCCACATGGGGGTGATCGGATCACCCCCTTGATGAGGCCTGTGCCACCCCTGATCACCTCCATGTCGCCACCCTATGCCACCCCCGAGGCCCGATCACCACCACCCCGATGCGGCCTATGCTATGACACCGCCCGATTACCCCGATCACGGTGATCGGGGTATTCGGGCGGTGAGCGGGGTTGACCAGGCCACATGGGGGTGGATGTTCACCCCCATGAGGCCTGTGCCACCCCTGATCGTGGCCTACGCGATCACCGACCAACCGATGGGCGCCTGAGCGTTACCGACCCCACCCTGAACCAACTACCTACCTAGCACCCCCCCCCCCTATTTTTATTACATATTTAGAAGTAACAGGCATGTATATGTGCCTGTCACTTTTAAAGATAAAATAAAAATAAGGGAAGGGAAAAACAATACAGTAAACACACAGTAACTGTAACACATTATAATTACAAAAATAAACAGCTTTAAACAAACATTAATAAAAAATAAATAAACAACAGCACATACTTACCTGTCAAATTGACCCCTCCAGCGTTGGCCTTCTGTCCTCTGGATATAGTCATGAAAATAATCCAATGTTGATTGAAGCCCATGTCAAATAATCCAATGTTGATTGAAGCCACTGGTCAAATAAATAATCCAATGTTGATTGAAGCCAATGGTCAAATAATCCAATGTTGATTGAAGCCACTGGTCAAATAATCCAATGTTGATTGAAGCCACTGGTCAAATAATCCAATCTTGATTGAAGCCATTGTCCATCCATCCATTCTGGCCCATTGAAAGAGGCCTCCACAAAAAAAAAAACGACGCTCTAAAAAAAAAAAACAACAAACTAAAAGACCTCCTCCTACAAGGAGCCCCTCCCGCGATTAATTGATTTTTTCCCACGGTCTGCTTTATATACCAATTTTTGAAGGACTCTGATTGGCTGAAATTTTTGATTGACATCGATTTCAACCAATGAGAGTCTTTAAAAAATTAGCAAATCAGCAAGCAGGTATTGAAGCCTGTAAGCGTAAAAAAGGTTAGTGTGAACTTGTTTGACCCTGTATGTATTATACATATTACAGGGCTATTTTATGTGATATACATGTTACAGGATAATATCCTGTAACATGTATAGCCAAAAAATAGCACTGTAATATGTATAAAAAATAATGTGTAATATAAATGCATGAACAATATAATATAACAAGTAATAAAGAACATCAATTAATCAAATAATAAATATCAATTAATATATATTGTTTTATGTATATGTTTATGTATATTTATTTGTATTTTTTATGCGTATATATATATTTGTATATATTATATATATATATAATATATATATATATATATATATTGATTGATAGATATATTGATTGAGAGATATATATATATATATATTTATATATATATATATATATATATTTATATATATAATATATATATATATATATATTTATATATATATATATATATATATATATATATATATATATATATAAAAATTGATATCAATATATCACAATAAATAAATATATATATATATATCAATTTGATATATATATATATATTTATTTATTGTGATATATTGATATCAATTTTTATATATATATATATATATATATATATATATATATTATATATATATAAATATATATATATATATATATAAATATATATATATATATATATATATATATCTATCAATCAATATATCTATATATATATATATATATATATATATATATATATATATATATCTATCTATATATATATATATCTATATATATATATATATTTTTTTTTTTTTGTTTTGTTTTACAATTTGGGCCTATAAGGTGCGGTTGAGGCCTATATGGTCAAAATTGGGCATTTAAGGTTTTTAAGGTGCGGTTGGGGCCTATTTGGTCCCAATTTGTTATTTAGGGTTTTTAAGGTGCGGTTGGGGCCTATATGGTCAAAATTGGTTATTTAAGGTTTTTAAGGTGCGGTTGGGGCCTATATGGTCAAAATTGGTTATTTAAGGTTTTTAAGGTGCGGTTGGGGCCTATTTGGTCCCAATTTGTTATTTAGGGTTTTTAAGGTGCGGTTGGGGCCTATATGGTCAAAATTGGTTATTTAAGGTTTTTAAACGTGCGGTTGGGGCCTATATGGTCAAAATTGGTTATGTAAGGTTTTTAAGGTGCGGTTGGGGCCTATATGGTCACACTTGGTCTTTTAAGGTTTTTAAGGTGCGGTTGGGGCCTATTTGGTCCCAATTTGTTATTTAAGGTTTTTAAGGTGCGGTTGGGGCCTATATGGTCAAAATTGGGCATTTAAGGTTTTTAAGGTGCGGTTGGGGCCTATTTGGTCCCAATTTGTTATTTAGGGTTTTTAAGGTGCAGTTGGGGCCTATATGGTCAAAATTGGTTATTTAAGGTTTTTAAGGTGCGGTTGGGGCCTATATGGTCAAAATTGGTTATTTAAGGTTTTTAAGGTGCGTTTGGGGCCTATTTGGTCCCAATTTGTTATTTAGGGTTTTTAAGGTGCAGTTGGGGCCTATATGGTCAAAATTGGGCATTTAAGGTTTTTAAGGTGCGGTTGGGGCCTATTTGGTCCCAATTTGTTATTTAGGGTTTTTAAGGTGCGGTTGGGGCCTATATGGTCAAAATTGGTTATTTAAGGTTTTTAAGGTGCGGTTGGGGCCTATATGGTCAAAATTGGGCATTTAAGGTTTTTAAGGTGCGGTTGGGGCCTATTTGGTCCCAATTTGTTATTTAGGGTTTTTAAGGTGCAGTTGGGGCCTATATGGTCAAAATTGGTTATTTAAGGTTTTTAAGGTGCGGTTGGGGCCTATATGGTCAAAATTGGTTATTTAAGGTTTTTAAGGTGCGGTTGGGGCCTATATGGTCAAAATTGGTTATGTAAGGTTTTTAAGGTGCGGTTGGGGCCTATATGGTCACACTTGGTCTTTTAAGGTTTTTAAGGTGCGGTTGGGGCCTATTTGGTCCCAATTTGTTATTTAAGGTTTTTAAGGTGCGGTTGGGGCCTATATGGTCAAAATTGGGCATTTAAGGTTTTTAAGGTGCGGTTGGGGCCTATTTGGTCCCAATTTGTTATTTAGGGTTTTTAAGGTGCAGTTGGGGCCTATATGGTCAAAATTGGTTATTTAAGGTTTTTAAGGTGCGGTTGGGGCCTATATGGTCAAAATTGGTTATGTAAGGTTTTTAAGGTGCGTTTGGGGCCTATTTGGTCCCAATTTGTTATTTAGGGTTTTTAAGGTGCAGTTGGGGCCTATATGGTCAAAATTGGGCATTTAAGGTTTTTAAGGTGCGTTTGGGGCCTATTTGGTCCCAATTTGTTATTTAGGGTTTTTAAGGTGCAGTTGGGGCCTATATGGTCAAAATTGGTTATTTAAGGTTTTTAAGGTGCGTTTGGGGCCTATTTGGTCCCAATTTGTTATTTAGGGTTTTTAAGGTGCAGTTGGGGCCTATATGGTCAAAATTGGGCATTTAAGGTTTTTAAGGTGCGGTTGGGGCCTATTTGGTCCCAATTTGTTATTTAGGGTTTTTAAGGTGCGGTTGGGGCCTATATGGTCAAAATTGGTTATTTAAGGTTTTTAAGGTGCGGTTGGGGCCTATATGGTCAAAATTGGGCATTTAAGGTTTTTAAGGTGCGGTTGGGGCCTATTTGGTCCCAATTTGTTATTTAGGGTTTTTAAGGTGCAGTTGGGGCCTATATGGTCAAAATTGGTTATTTAAGGTTTTTAAGGTGCGGTTGGGGCCTATATGGTCAAAATTGGTTATTTAAGGTTTTTAAGGTGCGGTTGGGGCCTATATGGTCAAAATTGGTTATGTAAGGTTTTTAAGGTGCGGTTGGGGCCTATATGGTCACACTTGGTCTTTTAAGGTTTTTAAGGTGCGGTTGGGGCCTATTTGGTCCCAATTTGTTATTTAAGGTTTTTAAGGTGCGGTTGGGGCCTATATGGTCAAAATTGGGCATTTAAGGTTTTTAAGGTGCGGTTGGGGCCTATTTGGTCCCAATTTGTTATTTAGGGTTTTTAAGGTGCAGTTGGGGCCTATATGGTCAAAATTGGTTATTTAAGGTTTTTAAGGTGCGGTTGGGGCCTATATGGTCAAAATTGGTTATGTAAGGTTTTTAAGGTGCGGTTGGGGCCTATATGGTCAAAATTGGTTATTTAAGGTTTTTAAGGTGCGGTTGGGGCCTATATGGTCACACTTGGTCTTTTAAGGTTTTTAAGGTGCGGTTGGGGCCTATATGGTCACACTTGGTCTTTTAAGGTTTTTAAGGTGCGGTTGGGGCCTATTTGGTCCCAATTTGTTATTTAAGGTTTTTAAGGTGCGGTTGGGGCCTATATGGTCAAAATTGGGCATTTAAGGTTTTTAAGGTGCGGTTGGGGCCTATTTGGTCCCAATTTGTTATTTAGGGTTTTTAAGGTGCGGTTGGGGCCTATATGGTCAAAATTGGTTATTTAAGGTTTTTAAGGTGCGGTTGGGGCCTATATGGTCAAAATTAGTTATTTAAGGTTTTTAAGGTGCGGTTGGGGCCTATATGGTCAAAATTGGTTATTTAAGGTTTTTAAGGTGCGGTTGGGGCCTATATGGTCACACTTGGTCTTTTAAGGTTTTTAAGGTGTGGTTGGGGCCTATTTGGTCCCAATTTGTTATTTAGGGTTTTTAAGGTGCGGTTGGGGCCTATTTGGTCCCAATTTGTTATTTAGGGTTTTTAAGGTGCGGTTGGGGCCTATATGGTCACACTTGGTCTTTCAAGGTTTTAAAAGTTTTGGGTCTTGAACGTTCTAATGTTTTTTTTTTGTTGTTTTCTATCACCCCCCAGGTGCAAACTATCTGTGGAAGCAGATTTGTTTGGACTCGTTGGTTGACTTACTGGACGTGAATACCCCGAGAAGGAGAGTCAACTGTAGATGAGTATCATTGCCTTTAATTTTCTGTCCATGCGTATAGGTGCAAATTTGATGTTGATGTAGTCTTGTCACATGAGGGTTTGCAATCTGTAATGTATACCAATGAAATCAACACACTGTTATTTTAAAGTATTTTGTGACATAATATAAATTAATATACTGTGATCTCTTTCTTCTATTGGTATCAGAAATGAATACTATTGACTCTCTACCTGTGAAGCCTTTCGGCACCCTAACCTATGAGGAGAAGGTGGAAGTAAAACAGTTAGGAGCTGACCAACCAGAGATAAATCTGCAGCAAATCGCAAGAGATAGAGGGAAGCAATATGTCCGTAATTTCAATACTGAATGGTACAAGAAGAACGACTGGCTTTCTGGAAGCGTTTCTAGGAAGTCCTTATATTGTTTCCCATGCATCCTATTTGGTGGTGACGCTGCTTGGACCAAAACTGGAGTGACTGACGTCAAACATCTAGCTGATAAATTGGCGAAACACAAAAGTTCTAAAGCTCACTTGGATAACAGGATCAAGTTTGAGATGCTTGGACAGGCGAACATTGCTGTTCAACTGGACCAAGGATACCAAGTCAGCATTCAAAAACACAACGAAGAAGTGGCTAAGAACCGGTACATCCTTTCCAAGATAATTGATTGTGTTCGCTTTTGTGGCGCTTTTGAACTGGCATTAAGAGGACACGACGAGAGTGAAACATCTCTAAATCCAGGAGTGTTTAGAGGCCTGGTGGATTTGGTTGGCAGTATCGATAGTGCAATGGAACAGCATTTGAAGACTGCAACTGTGTTTAAGGGCACGTCCAAAACCGTGCAGAATGAGCTACTGGACTGCATGCATGAAGTTATTAAGGAAGTGATTCACCAAGAGCTTAAGGAAGCCCAGTTTGTGGCAATCCAAGCGGATGAAACAACCGATATTTCCGCTAGGACACAGTGCGTTGTAGTCTATCGCTACATTGACAAGAAGCATCAAGTGGTGGAAAGATTTGATGGCTTCACGGAAATGAAATCAACGGATGCAGACTCGATTGCTGCTGTTGTGCTGGAAACACTGAATACTGTTCTCCCAGAGCCAGAAGACAAGAAGAAACTCATAGCTCAAAGCTACGATGGTGCAAGTGTGATGCGTGGAGATCAAAGAAAAATAAAAGACGTGTACCCGAACGCACACTACGTCCATTGCTATGCTCACCAACTGAACCTAATAAGGGAGAAAGCAGTTTCAAGGATTGGAAGAGTTAGAGTTTTTTTTTCCAACATAGGCGGCATACCATCTTTTTTTTCACGCTCTCCAAAAAGGACTGGAGTTCTGGATGAGGTAGTTGGTAGAAGACTTCCAAGAGGTGCACCAACACGATGGAATTTCAACGTTAGGACCGTGAACGTGATCTACGAGAACAGAGATGCGCTACTTGAGTGTTTCCAGACAATTGAAGTATGTCTAAACTTTGATCTAACATCTATACGGGAAGCCGCAGGTTTCATTGGAATGCTGGAAGACAGGGAGTTACTTTACTTCCTTAAATTATTTCATTTAATAATGCCACATGTTGACATCCTCTATAGTCAGCTTCAGAAGCGAGACACGGATACTGTTTATATCAAAAAAGTCACAGAAGACTTTGTCGCCAGCATCCAGAAAATCCGTAATTCTGTTGAAGAGATAGAAGCAAGTTTGCCGAGCGATGTAACAGTCAACAGACGGAGTGCGGAGATCTCAACCTTGAGACAACTTTCAAGAGAGGTATGTGACATAGTGGTGGTTCATGCAAAAGAACGTTTTTCATTTTCAAATGACCTAGTCAATGCCAAACTTGTTCAAAGTGACTTGTATAAAACCCATGACACTTGCTTTCCAACCCAAGCACTGGAAGACACCGTGCAAGCATATCCAATACTGAAGAAGGAACAATTACGCACTGAGCTGTCACTTCTGTATGGGAAGACAGATTTTCATACTTGTACAAGTGCTGTTGCTCTGCACAAACGTTTCCATCAATTTAATCTGCAGAATGATTTCACAGAGACAGTAAAATTATTAAGAATCCTGATTACAACACCGATGACCACTGCAGAATCAGAAAGATGCTTCTCCACATTGAAGAGGATAAAAACCTTTTTAAGAAGCACCATGTCCCTGGAGCGGTTGAATGCATTGGCGATGCTCTCAATGGAAAAGCAACTGATTTCCGAGATCCCAGACTTCAATGAAAAAAACATTGAGAAGTTTTCTTCTTTGAAAGATCGACATGCAAAATTAAAATACAAGTGATTGAAGCAAAGAAGAATGCATACCCCCAAGGTGTGCAAAGATAAACTGCGTTAAGCAGCACCACCTCACACTACCAAACATAACTAGTGGTAAGTAAAGTATGAACGGTGTGTGGGTGTGCATATGGAAGGAGCTATGAAAGGTGTGTGCATGGTCCACTTCCAAGGGTAGCTGTCACTTGTGTACGGGAAGCAAGAATTCCATGTCTGTACAAGTGCTGTTGCTCTGCAGCAACTTTAGCATCAATTTAATCTACATAATTTAACAGAGTGAGTGAAGCTATAAGGAATCCTGCTTACAACAACGAATACTAATAAAGAACCAGAAAGATGCTTCTCCACATTGAAGAGGATCAAAAAAGTAATTAAAAAGCACCATGGCCCTGTAGCGGTTAAATGCATTGGTTTGAAGGAATTGGAGGCACCTTCAAAAGTACGTAAAGTTCTCAGAAATGGCACCACCTCACTACCAAAAATAACTAGTGGTAAGTAAAGTATGAATGGTGTGTGGGTGTGCATATTGAAGGAGCTATGAAAGGTGTGTGAATGGTCAGTTACAATTGTTGAAGCCTTGGCGTGGCGTTGCTGCTCATATGGTTATCCATATGCTAATTCAACATGTTTGTTTGACATTGATTATTGTGTTGTCTAAACAGAAGTTAAATGTTGTTGTTTTCTTGAATCCCAAGATCCACTGGTTTGGGCCTATACAGTGCTGATTGGTCTTCTAAGGTATGTTTGGGGCCTATGGTCACACTTGGTCTTCTAAGGTATGTTTGGGGCCTATATAGTTCCACTTGGTCTTCTAATGTATGTTTGGGGCCTATGGTCACACTTGGTCTTCTAAGGTATGTTTGGGGCCTATATAGTTCCACTTGGTCTTCTAAGGTATGTTTGGGGCCTATGGTCACACTTGGTCTTCTAAGGTATGTTTGGGGCCTATGGTCACACTTGGTCTTCTAAGGTATGTTTGAGGCCTATATGGTTCCACTTGGTCTTCTAAGGTATATTTGGGGCCTATATAGTTCCACTTGGTCTTCTAAGGTATGTTTGGGGCCTATGGTCACACTTGGTCTTCTAAGGTATGTTTGAGGCCTATATGGTCACACTTGGTCTTCTAAGGTATGTTTGGGGCCTATATAGTTCCACTTGGTCTTCTAAGGTATGTTTGGGGCCTATGGTCACACTTGGTCTTCTAAGGTATGTTTGAGGCCTATATGGTTCCACTTGGTCTTCTAAGGTATGTTTGGGGCCTATATAGTTCCACTTGGTCTTCTAAGGTATGTTTGGGGCCTATGGTCACACTTGGTCTTCTAAGGTATGTTTGGGGCCTATGGTCACACTTGGTCTTCTAAGGTATGTTTGGGGCCTATATAGTTCCACTTGGTCTTCTAAGGTATGTTTGGGGCCTATGGTCACACTTGGTCTTCTAAGGTATGTTTGGGGCCTATGGTCACACTTGGTCTTCTAAGGTATGTTTGGGGCCTATGGTTACACTTGGTCTTCTAAGGTATGTTTGAGGCCTATATGGTTCCACTTGGTCTTCTAAGGTATGTTTGGGGCCTATATAGTTCCACTTGGTCTTCTAAGGTATGTTTGGGGCCTATTGTCACACTTGGTCTTCTAAGGTATGTTTGAGGCCTATATGGTCACACTTGGTCTTCTAAGGTATGTTTGGGGCCTATATAGTTCCACTTGGTCTTCTAAGGTATGTTTGGGGCCTATGGTCACACTTGGTCTTCTAAGGTATGTTTGAGGCCTATATGGTTCCACTTGGTCTTCTAAGGTATGTTTGGGGCCTATATAGTTCCACTTGGTCTTCTAAGGTATGTTTGGGGCCTATGGTCACACTTGGTCTTCTAAGGTATGTTTGAGGCCTATATGGTCACACTTGGTCTTCTAAGGTATGTTTGGGGCCTATATAGTTCCACTTGGTCTTCTAAGGTATGTTTGGGGCCTATGGTCACACTTGGTCTTCTAAGGTATGTTTGAGGCCTATATGGTTCCACTTGGTCTTCTAAGGTATGTTTGGGGCCTATATGGTTCCACTTGGTCGTTTAATGTTTTTTAAGTATGGTTTTGTTCTTGAATGGTCTGATTGATTTGCTTGTTTTCTTTCAACCCCAGGTGAAAACCCTATGTGGCTGCAGATTTGTTTCTACTCGTTGGTCAACTTACTGAACGTGAATACCCTGAGAAGAAGACCGGACTAATGGTAGGTGTCACTCCTTTAATTTTTCTGTTAATACGTATAGGGCCAATTATGATATTGCTGTAGTCTTGTCACATGAGTTTTTTCAATCTATATTGTATACCAATGAATTTAACACATTGTTACTTTACTTCTTGACATTTCTGCATTGGTGATCATGTATTTCAATGGGCTTCACAAGTATAAGGTCATTGGGCGGGACTTATAAAGGTCATCATGACATCAGGGGGAGGAGTTATAAAAATGGGTGTGGTTTGAAAAGGGGGAGTGGCTATGTTTCGCCCTGTCGCCCCTCCAACTTGAAAAGTCACCAGCCGCCACTGGTATCACATCAGCTTTTCTCCAGTCATCTGGTAGAGACCCTGTGTTGAGTTAATCTTGAAAAATTAAATATACTGGTTTGGCTATTACAGAATCTTTACAAATCATTTCCTATGGTATTTCCACAGTATATTCAGGTAATTTACTTATGACCTGTGTTTTTTCTTTGCCAATGTTAATTAACCAATCATTGAATTATTTTGGCCCTCTGATCTCATATTTTTTTCTAATTTAAGATGTGTAAATATTTTCCATAGTGGACTTGGCTTTATACATGTTTCCAGAATCTATGTACGATTTCCATGGACAACAACAGGTAATGTATGTCTAAAATCTCCACCTAACAACATCACCTTTCCCCCAAAAAGGCAAATCTGTAGCCATGATTTCGCAACAAACGATCAATACATTGCAGGGCATAACATGACATCATTGTTGCTTCATCTATGATATATAATTAATTTTTTTGTAATTTCTTAGCTTGCGATGATTTAATTTGAATATGATGACACTGATGTTTCCAAAATGGGAACTGGAAGTTTAAATCCACAATACACAGTTCTCCCACTTCTAACAAGAGTGCTGCAATTCCATTTGTTGCAAAGGCCAGAGCTATTTCCCCTTTAGCTTGAATGCAACTCATAAGTAAATTATATAAATATGTATGAGCCTCCAGGGCCATCCAGATAGAAATAACGCTCTTTGAGCATGTCATCATCTATTGCGTTTTTGCTGGTGTAAAAGACTTCTAACTGCAATGTATTTAAAGTTACTACTTTTTCCTCCATTTTTGGTTGTTCCACATCAGCATCATAGTCTTCAAAGTTTATTTCATCAATCATTCCTGGATCTGGCAGATTAAGATTTGCACAATTTAAACCATGACAAAGAAAGACTTCTTGAATTACCATTAATGCTTTTAATTCAGCTATGGACTCATTGTAACATTTCAAGAAGTCTTCACACATATTCATTTTAACTGTTTCCCACACAGCTAATGCATCAGGTACATTACAAAATATGCAAATGAATGTAAACTGTTCTCTCATCTGCTCTGGCATTTGACATAGTGCTGCTTCTTGTAGACATCTCTCCCATTTAGTATCATCTGCAAGAAAGTTTTGATGTGGCGCAGCTAATTGAAAAGCATCATAAACTATGTCATTCACTGTCCGTAAATGTTCATAAGTTTGTGCACCCGGAACATTTAAAAGAAGTAATCTTAAACTGAAACATTCAATGTCTCCTGGACTAACCATATAAATCTTGGGATCATTTTATTTCCACTTCTTTTTCTTTGTCACCATAATTGTAGTTTAAATGCAGCAGAGCTCACACTCCCTTTTTAACCAGGTGCAGTGTTCTCACAGAGCTGCAAACTGTAATGCTGCAGAGCTCACACCCTGTTCATCCAGGTGGAGTGTTCTCAGAGAGCAGCAAACTGTAATATGACATGAAAAGCATTTAGAATTATTAATTAAAAAATATAGTGCATACATGGCAAACTTAAAGAGCAAAACCTCTATTACAGGAGTCAGGAGTCAGGAGGCCTTTGATGAAAACATAGTGATAAGGAATCTCAATGTATAACAATTGTCTTGCCTTAGTGTCTTGTGGACTTAATTTAAACCATGCAGTACTTTCTCTATTTTCATTTTGAGCCAGATAATTTCTTTCATCTCCAGCATTAAAATAAACTAATTGTCTATGTGGCAAATGTACAGCTAATCAATACACAGCATCTGAGCGAGCATGCATTTCAAATTTACACAGATGCCACATTGCTTCAGGAGCACTTACATAGCGTGCATCTAGATAAAATGAAAGTTCATCATGTAAAATAGTATTTTCCTCTTGGTTTTGGGCATCTTGCACGACATTAGTTGCTGCATCATATCCTTTGTAAATGTATTTGCAAACATATTTTATGGATTTGATTGAAGTGCAAGCTTCCACATTTATGTATGCATTGTACTTAATCTGCAGTTGTTGATTATATGGAATCACATATCTATTATCTAAAACTTTTCCACAAATTATTGCAGTTTGTCCTTTTGTTCTTTTATATAACGGATATCCATCACAATTAGTATAAGTTTGCTCTCTAAATTCTTTAGGGAATTCTTTAGTGCATTTCTTATTTTCCATGTATGCTTGAGTACATGGGTTGTTCTCCATAACCTTATCAAACTCTTTAAAAACAGTGGCTAAACATTTTTGATTCTCAGGAAGTGTTATACGTTGTTGAACTACTTCCATTGTATCGAGTACATATAACTGTGCACATTTCCTTTGCTCTTCTGCTTCTGGGTGTAAATGTGAAGTGCTGTGATAAATTTGGCCTTGTACTTTAAAACAGTAAGGTCCATGGCCTGGCCCATTTTCTGCTAATGTTGCACCCATAGAAGCAAATGATAGGGCACTGTTATAAGACCTGATGTTTTGTTTGAAATTTGTATAATTTGGAAATGTTACATCAGTCATTATATTTTTTAAATATTGCGGAAATGTGTGTCTTTCTGGCAGTCTTACATTTCCTTTTTGACAGCAACAAATAAACTCACCATCTCTTGGTCTTTCTTTCTCAAAATGATAAGTCTCACAAAATTGACAAACCACATTCAGTAACCCACAATTATGTGTTTCGACTGTTAAAGCATTAAATAAGAGTCTATTGTGAGCACATATATTACTACTATTTTCTATATTCACTTGACTCTCATTTTCCAATGTTTGATATGTACTATGTGTTTAACTTTTTTTTCTTCTTTGTAGCACCTTGACGCTCATTTTGTGCTTTAACATTCATTAATCTTTTGTTGGCAAGTCTCTGACAGTCTTTTTCTCTTAACCTTCTAGAAGTCTCTGGCGACTATTCATCTCTACATCTTTGCTTCCGTCCCATTTCCTTTTTTGGGGGAGGGGGCTTCTTTTTGTCTCTGTTTATCCAGGTGCAGTGTTGTCAGAGAGCTGCAAACTGTAATGCTGCAGAGCTCACACCCTGTTCATCCAGGTGGAGTGTTCTCAGAGAGCAGCAAACTGTAATATGACATGAAAAGCATTTAGAATTATTAATTAAAAAATATAGTGCATACATGGCAAACTTAAAGAGCAAAACATCTATTACAGGAGTCCTTAAATGCTGTCCAGCTAAAATGTCCTAATTAAAAAAAATTAATTGAATTTTTATTAATTTATAGAATAAATCAACCTATATGCAAAACCTAAACAGTTAAGCATCTATTTGTAAATGCGAGCAGTATAAAATATATACATTTTCATTTTCTAAAAAAAATAATTTGTTTTCAATAATTAAACTTAAAGAGCTAAACATCTATTACAGAAGTCCTTAAATTATGTGCTGCTAAAATGTCCTAATTAACCAAATTTAATTTAATTTGTATTCATTTATAGAATAAATTAATTAATAAATAAACCTATTATATTTTCATATATGCCAAACCTAAACAGCTAAGCATCTATTTGTAAATGAGAGCAGTATAAAATATAACAATTTTCCCTTTTCCATGTTTTTTTTTATTTTTTATTAATTATTAGTAAATTAATCAATATACTTTACCTATTTGTCTGTAACATTCAGCAATCAATATTCTAAAGAGCGAACAATCTTTTTGGATTTTCCAACAGCAGCAAATGAACAGTGAGACTATTTATCACCTGAGGAGAAAGAGTGAGAAATGTGCAAACTGTGCAGTATATATAGCCTGCGTGCGAGAGCCAAAACTGTTATTTTTGGCGAGAAAACCACTATTTAACATTAGTTATGTTGTTATTTGCAAGTTACTGTGTTGTACACGCTAAAATGGCAGTGATTGTCTATGTCTTACGTGCCTCTATGTCTTACAAAGCAATTTACGTGCTTTGTAATCGTATATTTTGTAAGTTAGACGTGGCTGGCGTTGTTCGTGTAAGTGTCACGTGCTTCGGCCTCGTTTTCATCCTGTTTGACAATTTTTGTAAGTTTTTTCAGCCGGCATTTTTTTCTTGCTTAGCTGATTTTCGATCGGCAAAAAATCCCAAATATACCTCAAATTAACTTGCAAACTCACTCACAGACTCCCTGGCTCTCCCCTTGTGCTATGTGTGAGTGTGTAAAGTTCAGCCGTTAAAGTTGTAAAGTATTATGTGGCGTAAAGTATTGTGTGCCTCGAGCTGAGTCTCGCTGATTGTCTATGTCTCGCGGGCCTCGCAATTGCGCCTGCGGTGTTTAACTCCACCCCTGCAATGAGTGCCTACGGCGCTCATTGAAGCTAAGTCCCACAGGCCTCCCCCTCCGCAACTGCTTTGGCCTGCAATGAGTGCCTTCACCTCAAGCCTCCACCCCCGCAACTGCAGACCTTGATTCGTGAAGGGTCGCAGTCGTAGGACCCAACAGTGTCCCTCGCTTCGCAAGGGCCGCAGTTACGGGGCACACTACGCATTCTTTACAACGGGACGACAACTAGCAGTACAACAACTATTTATGCAATATTTATTAAAATTTAATTTCATATAAAATATACTTTGGTAGCAGTTGGAACGTATGCATAATCTGTAAATGGACAAAAAAGATATATTAATTAGGGTGCACTACCTGGCGTGCTGTGGTTCATGGGGATGCTGAGAGTCAGACACGAATGAATGAATGAGTAAATAACAACAACAACCATAAATAAGTTAAATGTACTGAAATACACTGTGCAAAGGTGATATAGATACTTTAATGTGAATGCTACAGTATATCCAGCTCTTTTTTGTCCTTTTCCTGCTCTTTTTCATTGCATACATAACGTCTCTGCGCATTATGATAACCTAATAAGATTATGTTGAAATATTAAGTAGTTGGTATAAAATATTATGATCTGTATAATTATCTGCTACTTGACTATTAAGTTAGTCATCCCTTGGCACATTCAAAGCTTTATAAAATTGTGAAAGTAATTAGTTTCATTTTTTTCTTGTTATCACTGAAGGATGGTACTTTCTGATAGGAATGCTTAATTGTTCCAGAATGAAAGAGAAACAAAATGAAAATGCTATGTGAAATGATTAATTGTGTCCTTGAGACAACTATTGTTAGAGAGCCTGACATTTTTGACATTATCACTAAAATAAGATGACACTAAAATACAATATTTAGTTATGCAACAGTACTAAAATGTAGATGGGTTATCCATAATATGAATTTTCTAGAACTGCATTCAGAACACCTCAGCAGTGCAAATTTACTCTGGTTTTAAGGCCTACTTCATCTGTGACACACTCAGAACTGCATTCAGAACACCTCAGCAGTGCAAATTTACTCTGGTTTTAAGGCCTACTTCATCTGTGACACACTCAGAACTGCATTCAGAACACCTCAGCAGGTATGGAGAAGACTATGGAAACTGTGCCATCCCTGGAGCCAATATGCTTATTAATATCACTACTGTATGCATGTTATTATATCTTGGCAGATAGAAATATTCTGACTTTTTGTTTTCAATTTTTAACTGTTTCCTATACCCTGCTCTGCTGTCCCCACCTTCCCCCATTTATGGCTGGCATAATTACCTCAAATCTCCTCCCCCCTCCTCAAATACCTTTTATTCTATGGTGTCTCTCTCATTCCTTCCTAACTCTCCTATCTTCCTGTACTGTCTGACCCCAATCCATTCTCTCTCTCTCTCTTTCTTTCAGTGCAAATTTACTCTGGTTTTAAGGCCTACTTCATCTGTGACACACTCAGAACTGCATTCAGAACACCTCAGCAGGTATGGAGAAGACTATGGAAACTGTGCCATCCCTGGAGCCAATATGCTTTTTAATATCACTACTGTATGCATGTTATTATATCTTGGCCGATAGAAATATTCTGACTTTTTGTTTTCAATTTTTAACTGTTTCCTATACCCTGCTCTGCTGTCCCCACCTTCCCCCATTTATGGCTGGCATAATTACCTCAAATCTCCTCCCCCCTCCTCAAATACCTTTTATTCTATGGTGTCTCTCTCATTCCTTCCTAACTCTCCTATCTTCCTGTACTGTCTGACCCCAATCCATTCTCTCTCTCTCTCTTTCTTTCAGTGCAAATTTACTCTGGTTTTAAGGCCTACTTCATCTGTGACACACTCAGAACTGCATTCAGAACACCTCAGCAGGTATGGAGAAGACTATGGAAACTGTGCCATCCCTGGAGCCAATATGCTTTTTAATATCACTACTGTATGCATGTTATTATATCTTGGCCGATAGAAATATTCTGACTTTTTGTTTTCAATTTTTAACTGTTTCCTATACCCTGCTCTGCTGTCCCCACCTTCCCCCATTTATGGCTGGCATAATTACCTCAAATCTCCTCCCCCCTCCTCAAATACCTTTTATTCTATGGTGTCTCTCTCATTCCTTCCTAACTCTCCTATCTTCCTGTACTGTCTGACCCCAATCCATTCTCTCTCTCTCTCTTTCTTTCAGTGCAAATTTACTCTGGTTTTAAGGCCTACTTCATCTGTGACACACTCAGAACTGCATTCAGAACACCTCAGCAGGTATGGAGAAGACTATGGAAACTGTGCCATCCCTGGAGCCAATATGCTTTTTAATATCACTACTGTATGCATGTTATTATATCTTGGCCGATAGAAATATTCTGACTTTTTGTTTTCAATTTTTAACTGTTTCCTATACCCTGCTCTGCTGTCCCCACCTTCCCCCATTTATGGCTGGCATAATTACCTCAAATCTCCTCCCCCCTCCTCAAATACCTTTTATTCTATGGTGTCTCTCTCATTCCTTCCTAACTCTCCTATCTTCCTGTACTGTCTGACCCCAATCCATTCTCTCTCTCTCTCTTTCTTTCAGTGCAAATTTACTCTGGTTTTAAGGCCTACTTCATCTGTGACACACTCAGAACTGCATTCAGAACACCTCAGCAGGTATGGAGAAGACTATGGAAACTGTGCCATCCCTGGAGCCAATATGCTTATTAATATCACTACTGTATGCATGTTATTATATCTTGGCCGATAGAAATATTCTGACTTTTTGTTTTCAATTTTTAACTGTTTCCTATACCCTGCTCTGCTGTCCCCACCTTCCCCCATTTATGGCTGGCATAATTACCTCAAATCTCCTCCCCCCTCCTCAAATACCTTTTATTCTATGGTGTCTCTCTCATTCCTTCCTAACTCTCCTATCTTCCTGTACTGTCTGACCCCAATCCATTCTCTCTCTCTCTCTTTCTTTCAGTGCAAATTTACTCTGGTTTTAAGGCCTACTTCATCTGTGACACACTCAGAACTGCATTCAGAACACCTCAGCAGGTATGGAGAAGACTATGGAAACTGTGTCATCCCTGGAGCCAATATGCTTAATAATATCACTACTGTATGCATGTTATTATATCTTGGCCGATAGAAATATTTTGACTTTTTGTTTTCAATTTTTAACTGTTTCCTATACCCTGCTCTGCTGTCCCCACCTTCCCCCATTTATGGCTGGCATAATTACCTCAAATCTCCTCCCCCCCTCCTCAAATACCTTTTATTCTATGGTGTCTCTCTCATTCCTTCCTAACTCTCCTATCTTCCTGTACTGTCTGACCCCAATCCATTCTCTCTCTCTCTCTTTCTTTCAGTGCAAATTTACTCTGGTTTTAAGGCCTACTTCATCTGTGACACACTCAGAACTGCATTCAGAACACCTCAGCAGGTATGGAGAAGACTATGGAAACTGTGCCATCCCTGGAGCCAATATGCTTATTAATATCACTACTGTATGCATGTTATTATATCTTGGCCGATAGAAATATTCTGACTTTTTGTTTTCAATTTTTAACTGTTTCCTATACCCTGCTCTGCTGTCCCCACCTTCCCCCATTTATGGCTGGCATAATTACCTCAAATCTCCTCCCCCCTCCTCAAATACCTTTTATTCTATGGTGTCTCTCTCATTCCTTCCTAACTCTCCTATCTTCCTGTACTGTCTGACCCCAATCCATTCTCTCTCTCTCTCTTTCTTTCAGTGCAAATTTACTCTGGTTTTAAGGCCTACTTCATCTGTGACACACTCAGAACTGCATTCAGAACACCTCAGCAGGTATGGAGAAGACTATGGAAACTGTGCCATCCCTGGAGCCAATATGCTTATTAATATCACTACTGTATGCATGTTATTATATCTTGGCCGATAGAAATATTCTGACTTTTTGTTTTCAATTTTTAACTGTTTCCTATACCCTGCTCTGCTGTCCCCACCTTCCCCCATTTATGGCTGGCATAATTACCTCAAATCTCCTCCCCCCTCCTCAAATACCTTTTATTCTATGGTGTCTCTCTCATTCCTTCCTAACTCTCCTATCTTCCTGTACTGTCTGACCCCAATCCATTCTCTCTCTCTCTCTTTCTTTCAGTGCAAATTTACTCTGGTTTTAAGGCCTACTTCATCTGTGACACACTCAGAACTGCATTCAGAACACCTCAGCAGGTATGGAGAAGACTATGGAAACTGTGCCATCCCTGGAGCCAATATGCTTATTAATATCACTACTGTATGCATGTTATTATATCTTGGCCGATAGAAATATTCTGACTTTTTGTTTTCAATTTTTAACTGTTTCCTATACCCTGCTCTGCTGTCCCCACCTTCCCCCATTTATGGCTGGCATAATTACCTCAAATCTCCTCCCCCCTCCTCAAATACCTTTTATTCTATGGTGTCTCTCTCATTCCTTCCTAACTCTCCTATCTTCCTGTACTGTCTGACCCCAATCCATTCTCTCTCTCTCTCTTTCTTTCAGTGCAAATTTACTCTGGTTTTAAGGCCTACTTCATCTGTGACACACTCAGAACTGCATTCAGAACACCTCAGCAGGTATGGAGAAGACTATGGAAACTGTGCCATCCCTGGAGCCAATATGCTTATTAATATCACTACTGTATGCATGTTATTATATCTTGGCCGATAGAAATATTCTGACTTTTTGTTTTCAATTTTTAACTGTTTCCTATACCCTGCTCTGCTGTCCCCACCTTCCCCCATTTATGGCTGGCATAATTACCTCAAATCTCCTCCCCCCTCCTCAAATACCTTTTATTCTATGGTGTCTCTCTCATTCCTTCCTAACTCTCCTATCTTCCTGTACTGTCTGACCCCAATCCATTCTCTCTCTCTCTCTTTCTTTCAGTGCAAATTTACTCTGGTTTTAAGGCCTACTTCATCTGTGACACACTCAGAACTGCATTCAGAACACCTCAGCAGGTATGGAGAAGACTATGGAAACTGTGCCATCCCTGGAGCCAATATGCTTATTAATATCACTACTGTATGCATGTTATTATATCTTGGCCGATAGAAATATTCTGACTTTTTGTTTTCAATTTTTAACTGTTTCCTATACCCTGCTCTGCTGTCCCCACCTTCCCCCATTTATGGCTGGCATAATTACCTCAAATCTCCTCCCCCCTCCTCAAATACCTTTTATTCTATGGTGTCTCTCTCATTCCTTCCTAACTCTCCTATCTTCCTGTACTGTCTGACCCCAATCCATTCTCTCTCTCTCTCTTTCTTTCAGTGCAAATTTACTCTGGTTTTAAGGCCTACTTCATCTGTGACACACTCAGAACTGCATTCAGAACACCTCAGCAGGTATGGAGAAGACTATGGAAACTGTGCCATCCCTGGAGCCAATATGCTTATTAATATCACTACTGTATGCATGTTATTATATCTTGGCCGATAGAAATATTCTGACTTTTTGTTTTCAATTTTTAACTGTTTCCTATACCCTGCTCTGCTGTCCCCACCTTCCCCCATTTATGGCTGGCATAATTACCTCAAATCTCCTCCCCCCTCCTCAAATACCTTTTATTCTATGGTGTCTCTCTCATTCCTTCCTAACTCTCCTATCTTCCTGTACTGTCTGACCCCAATCCATTCTCTCTCTCTCTCTTTCTTTCAGTGCAAATTTACTCTGGTTTTAAGGCCTACTTCATCTGTGACACACTCAGAACTGCATTCAGAACACCTCAGCAGGTATGGAGAAGACTATGGAAACTGTGCCATCCCTGGAGCCAATATGCTTATTAATATCACTACTGTATGCATGTTATTATATCTTGGCCGATAGAAATATTCTGACTTTTTGTTTTCAATTTTTAACTGTTTCCTATACCCTGCTCTGCTGTCCCCACCTTCCCCCATTTATGGCTGGCATAATTACCTCAAATCTCCTCCCCCCTCCTCAAATACCTTTTATTCTATGGTGTCTCTCTCATTCCTTCCTAACTCTCCTATCTTCCTGTACTGTCTGACCCCAATCCATTCTCTCTCTCTCTCTTTCTTTCAGTGCAAATTTACTCTGGTTTTAAGGCCTACTTCATCTGTGACACACTCAGAACTGCATTCAGAACACCTCAGCAGGTATGGAGAAGACTATGGAAACTGTGCCATCCCTGGAGCCAATATGCTTATTAATATCACTACTGTATGCATGTTATTATATCTTGGCCGATAGAAATATTCTGACTTTTTGTTTTCAATTTTTAACTGTTTCCTATACCCTGCTCTGCTGTCCCCACCTTCCCCCATTTATGGCTGGCATAATTACCTCAAATCTCCTCCCCCCTCCTCAAATACCTTTTATTCTATGGTGTCTCTCTCATTCCTTCCTAACTCTCCTATCTTCCTGTACTGTCTGACCCCAATCCATTCTCTCTCTCTCTCTTTCTTTCAGTGCAAATTTACTCTGGTTTTAAGGCCTACTTCATCTGTGACACACTCAGAACTGCATTCAGAACACCTCAGCAGGTATGGAGAAGACTATGGAAACTGTGCCATCCCTGGAGCCAATATGCTTATTAATATCACTACTGTATGCATGTTATTATATCTTGGCCGATAGAAATATTCTGACTTTTTGTTTTCAATTTTTAACTGTTTCCTATACCCTGCTCTGCTGTCCCCACCTTCCCCCATTTATGGCTGGCATAATTACCTCAAATCTCCTCCCCCCTCCTCAAATACCTTTTATTCTATGGTGTCTCTCTCATTCCTTCCTAACTCTCCTATCTTCCTGTACTGTCTGACCCCAATCCATTCTCTCTCTCTCTCTTTCTTTCAGTGCAAATTTACTCTGGTTTTAAGGCCTACTTCATCTGTGACACACTCAGAACTGCATTCAGAACACCTCAGCAGGTATGGAGAAGACTATGGAAACTGTGCCATCCCTGGAGCCAATATGCTTATTAATATCACTACTGTATGCATGTTATTATATCTTGGCCGATAGAAATATTCTGACTTTTTGTTTTCAATTTTTAACTGTTTCCTATACCCTGCTCTGCTGTCCCCACCTTCCCCCATTTATGGCTGGCATAATTACCTCAAATCTCCTCCCCCCTCCTCAAATACCTTTTATTCTATGGTGTCTCTCTCATTCCTTCCTAACTCTCCTATCTTCCTGTACTGTCTGACCCCAATCCATTCTCTCTCTCTCTCTTTCTTTCAGTGCAAATTTACTCTGGTTTTAAGGCCTACTTCATCTGTGACACACTCAGAACTGCATTCAGAACACCTCAGCAGGTATGGAGAAGACTATGGAAACTGTGCCATCCCTGGAGCCAATATGCTTATTAATATCACTACTGTATGCATGTTATTATATCTTGGCCGATAGAAATATTCTGACTTTTTGTTTTCAATTTTTAACTGTTTCCTATACCCTGCTCTGCTGTCCCCACCTTCCCCCATTTATGGCTGGCATAATTACCTCAAATCTCCTCCCCCCTCCTCAAATACCTTTTATTCTATGGTGTCTCTCTCATTCCTTCCTAACTCTCCTATCTTCCTGTACTGTCTGACCCCAATCCATTCTCTCTCTCTCTCTTTCTTTCAGTGCAAATTTACTCTGGTTTTAAGGCCTACTTCATCTGTGACACACTCAGAACTGCATTCAGAACACCTCAGCAGGTATGGAGAAGACTATGGAAACTGTGCCATCCCTGGAGCCAATATGCTTATTAATATCACTACTGTATGCATGTTATTATATCTTGGCCGATAGAAATATTCTGACTTTTTGTTTTCAATTTTTAACTGTTTCCTATACCCTGCTCTGCTGTCCCCACCTTCCCCCATTTATGGCTGGCATAATTACCTCAAATCTCCTCCCCCCTCCTCAAATACCTTTTATTCTATGGTGTCTCTCTCATTCCTTCCTAACTCTCCTATCTTCCTGTACTGTCTGACCCCAATCCATTCTCTCTCTCTCTCTTTCTTTCAGTGCAAATTTACTCTGGTTTTAAGGCCTACTTCATCTGTGACACACTCAGAACTGCATTCAGAACACCTCAGCAGGTATGGAGAAGACTATGGAAACTGTGCCATCCCTGGAGCCAATATGCTTATTAATATCACTACTGTATGCATGTTATTATATCTTGGCCGATAGAAATATTCTGACTTTTTGTTTTCAATTTTTAACTGTTTCCTATACCCTGCTCTGCTGTCCCCACCTTCCCCCATTTATGGCTGGCATAATTACCTCAAATCTCCTCCCCCCTCCTCAAATACCTTTTATTCTATGGTGTCTCTCTCATTCCTTCCTAACTCTCCTATCTTCCTGTACTGTCTGACCCCAATCCATTCTCTCTCTCTCTCTTTCTTTCAGTGCAAATTTACTCTGGTTTTAAGGCCTACTTCATCTGTGACACACTCAGAACTGCATTCAGAACACCTCAGCAGGTATGGAGAAGACTATGGAAACTGTGCCATCCCTGGAGCCAATATGCTTATTAATATCACTACTGTATGCATGTTATTATATCTTGGCAGATAGAAATATTCTGACTTTTTGTTTTCAATTTTTAACTGTTTCCTATACCCTGCTCTGCTGTCCCCACCTTCCCCCATTTATGGCTGGCATAATTACCTCAAATCTCCTCCCCCCTCCTCAAATACCTTTTATTCTATGGTGTCTCTCTCATTCCTTCCTAACTCTCCTATCTTCCTGTACTGTCTGACCCCAATCCATTCTCTCTCTCTCTCTTTCTTTCAGTGCAAATTTACTCTGGTTTTAAGGCCTACTTCATCTGTGACACACTCAGAACTGCATTCAGAACACCTCAGCAGGTATGGAGAAGACTATGGAAACTGTGCCATCCCTGGAGCCAATATGCTTATTAATATCACTACTGTATGCATGTTATTATATCTTGGCCGATAGAAATATTCTGACTTTTTGTTTTCAATTTTTAACTGTTTCCTATACCCTGCTCTGCTGTCCCCACCTTCCCCCATTTATGGCTGGCATAATTACCTCAAATCTCCTCCCCCCCTCCTCAAATACCTTTTATTCTATGGTGTCTCTCTCATTCCTTCCTAACTCTCCTATCTTCCTGTACTGTCTGACCCCAATCCATTCTCTCTCTCTCTCTTTCTTTCAGTGCAAATTTACTCTGGTTTTAAGGCCTACTTCATCTGTGACACACTCAGAACTGCATTCAGAACACCTCAGCAGGTATGGAGAAGACTATGGAAACTGTGCCATCCCTGGAGCCAATATGCTTATTAATATCACTACTGTATGCATGTTATTATATCTTGGCCGATAGAAATATTCTGACTTTTTGTTTTCAATTTTTAACTGTTTCCTATACCCTGCTCTGCTGTCCCCACCTTCCCCCATTTATGGCTGGCATAATTACCTCAAATCTCCTCCCCCCTCCTCAAATACCTTTTATTCTATGGTGTCTCTCTCATTCCTTCCTAACTCTCCTATCTTCCTGTACTGTCTGACCCCAATCCATTCTCTCTCTCTCTCTTTCTTTCAGTGCAAATTTACTCTGGTTTTAAGGCCTACTTCATCTGTGACACACTCAGAACTGCATTCAGAACACCTCAGCAGGTATGGAGAAGACTATGGAAACTGTGCCATCCCTGGAGCCAATATGCTTATTAATATCACTACTGTATGCATGTTATTATATCTTGGCCGATAGAAATATTCTGACTTTTTGTTTTCAATTTTTAACTGTTTCCTATACCCTGCTCTGCTGTCCCCACCTTCCCCCATTTATGGCTGGCATAATTACCTCAAATCTCCTCCCCCCTCCTCAAATACCTTTTATTCTATGGTGTCTCTCTCATTCCTTCCTAACTCTCCTATCTTCCTGTACTGTCTGACCCCAATCCATTCTCTCTCTCTCTCTTTCTTTCAGTGCAAATTTACTCTGGTTTTAAGGCCTACTTCATCTGTGACACACTCAGAACTGCATTCAGAACACCTCAGCAGGTATGGAGAAGACTATGGAAACTGTGCCATCCCTGGAGCCAATATGCTTATTAATATCACTACTGTATGCATGTTATTATATCTTGGCCGATAGAAATATTCTGACTTTTTGTTTTCAATTTTTAACTGTTTCCTATACCCTGCTCTGCTGTCCCCACCTTCCCCCATTTATGGCTGGCATAATTACCTCAAATCTCCTCCCCCCTCCTCAAATACCTTTTATTCTATGGTGTCTCTCTCATTCCTTCCTAACTCTCCTATCTTCCTGTACTGTCTGACCCCAATCCATTCTCTCTCTCTCTCTTTCTTTCAGTGCAAATTTACTCTGGTTTTAAGGCCTACTTCATCTGTGACACACTCAGAACTGCATTCAGAACACCTCAGCAGGTATGGAGAAGACTATGGAAACTGTGCCATCCCTGGAGCCAATATGCTTATTAATATCACTACTGTATGCATGTTATTATATCTTGGCCGATAGAAATATTCTGACTTTTTGTTTTCAATTTTTAACTGTTTCCTATACCCTGCTCTGCTGTCCCCACCTTCCCCCATTTATGGCTGGCATAATTACCTCAAATCTCCTCCCCCCTCCTCAAATACCTTTTATTCTATGGTGTCTCTCTCATTCCTTCCTAACTCTCCTATCTTCCTGTACTGTCTGACCCCAATCCATTCTCTCTCTCTCTCTTTCTTTCAGTGCAAATTTACTCTGGTTTTAAGGCCTACTTCATCTGTGACACACTCAGAACTGCATTCAGAACACCTCAGCAGGTATGGAGAAGACTATGGAAACTGTGCCATCCCTGGAGCCAATATGCTTATTAATATCACTACTGTATGCATGTTATTATATCTTGGCCGATAGAAATATTCTGACTTTTTGTTTTCAATTTTTAACTGTTTCCTATACCCTGCTCTGCTGTCCCCACCTTCCCCCATTTATGGCTGGCATAATTACCTCAAATCTCCTCCCCCCTCCTCAAATACCTTTTATTCTATGGTGTCTCTCTCATTCCTTCCTAACTCTCCTATCTTCCTGTACTGTCTGACCCCAATCCATTCTCTCTCTCTCTCTTTCTTTCAGTGCAAATTTACTCTGGTTTTAAGGCCTACTTCATCTGTGACACACTCAGAACTGCATTCAGAACACCTCAGCAGGTATGGAGAAGACTATGGAAACTGTGCCATCCCTGGAGCCAATATGCTTATTAATATCACTACTGTATGCATGTTATTATATCTTGGCCGATAGAAATATTCTGACTTTTTGTTTTCAATTTTTAACTGTTTCCTATACCCTGCTCTGCTGTCCCCACCTTCCCCCATTTATGGCTGGCATAATTACCTCAAATCTCCTCCCCCCTCCTCAAATACCTTTTATTCTATGGTGTCTCTCTCATTCCTTCCTAACTCTCCTATCTTCCTGTACTGTCTGACCCCAATCCATTCTCTCTCTCTCTCTTTCTTTCAGTGCAAATTTACTCTGGTTTTAAGGCCTACTTCATCTGTGACACACTCAGAACTGCATTCAGAACACCTCAGCAGGTATGGAGAAGACTATGGAAACTGTGCCATCCCTGGAGCCAATATGCTTATTAATATCACTACTGTATGCATGTTATTATATCTTGGCCGATAGAAATATTCTGACTTTTTGTTTTCAATTTTAACTGTTTCCTATACCCTGCTCTGCTGTCCCCCACCTTCCCCCATTTATGGCTGGCATAATTACCTCAAATCTCCTCCCCCCTCCTCAAATACCTTTTATTCTATGGTGTCTCTCTCATTCCTTCCTAACTCTCCTATCTTCCTGTACTGTCTGACCCCAATCCATTCTCTCTCTCTCTCTTTCTTTCAGTGCAAATTTACTCTGGTTTTAAGGCCTACTTCATCTGTGACACACTCAGAACTGCATTCAGAACACCTCAGCAGGTATGGAGAAGACTATGGAAACTGTGCCATCCCTGGAGCCAATATGCTTATTAATATCACTACTGTATGCATGTTATTATATCTTGGCCGATAGAAATATTCTGACTTTTTGTTTTCAATTTTTAACTGTTTCCTATACCCTGCTCTGCTGTCCCCACCTTCCCCCATTTATGGCTGGCATAATTACCTCAAATCTCCTCCCCCCTCCTCAAATACCTTTTATTCTATGGTGTCTCTCTCATTCCTTCCTAACTCTCCTATCTTCCTGTACTGTCTGACCCCAATCCATTCTCTCTCTCTCTCTCTTTCTTTCAGTGCAAATTTACTCTGGTTTTAAGGCCTACTTCATCTGTGACACACTCAGAACTGCATTCAGAACACCTCAGCAGGTATGGAGAAGACTATGGAAACTGTGCCATCCCTGGAGCCAATATGCTTATTAATATCACTACTGTATGCATGTTATTATATCTTGGCCGATAGAAATATTCTGACTTTTTGTTTTCAATTTTTAACTGTTTCCTATACCCTGCTCTGCTGTCCCCACCTTCCCCCATTTATGGCTGGCATAATTACCTCAAATCTCCTCCCCCCTCCTCAAATACCTTTTATTCTATGGTGTCTCTCTCATTCCTTCCTAACTCTCCTATCTTCCTGTACTGTCTGACCCCAATCCATTCTCTCTCTCTCTCTTTCTTTCAGTGCAAATTTACTCTGGTTTAAGGCCTACTTCATCTGTGACACACTCAGAACTGCATTCAGAACACCTCAGCAGGTATGGAGAAGACTATGGAAACTGTGCCATCCCTGGAGCCAATATGCTTATTAATATCACTACTGTATGCATGTTATTATATCTTGGCCGATAGAAATATTCTGACTTTTTGTTTTCAATTTTTAACTGTTTCCTATACCCTGCTCTGCTGTCCCCACCTTCCCCCATTTATGGCTGGCATAATTACCTCAAATCTCCTCCCCCCTCCTCAAATACCTTTTATTCTATGGTGTCTCTCTCATTCCTTCCTAACTCTCCTATCTTCCTGTACTGTCTGACCCCAATCCATTCTCTCTCTCTCTCTTTCTTTCAGTGCAAATTTACTCTGGTTTTAAGGCCTACTTCATCTGTGACACACTCAGAACTGCATTCAGAACACCTCAGCAGGTATGGAGAAGACTATGGAAACTGTGCCATCCCTGGAGCCAATATGCTTATTAATATCACTACTGTATGCATGTTATTATATCTTGGCCGATAGAAATATTCTGACTTTTTGTTTTCAATTTTTAACTGTTTCCTATACCCTGCTCTGCTGTCCCCACCTTCCCCCATTTATGGCTGGCATAATTACCTCAAATCTCCTCCCCCCTCCTCAAATACCTTTTATTCTATGGTGTCTCTCTCATTCCTTCCTAACTCTCCTATCTTCCTGTACTGTCTGACCCCAATCCATTCTCTCTCTCTCTCTTTCTTTCAGTGCAAATTTACTCTGGTTTTAAGGCCTACTTCATCTGTGACACACTCAGAACTGCATTCAGAACACCTCAGCAGGTATGGAGAAGACTATGGAAACTGTGCCATCCCTGGAGCCAATATGCTTATTAATATCACTACTGTATGCATGTTATTATATCTTGGCCGATAGAAATATTCTGACTTTTTGTTTTCAATTTTTAACTGTTTCCTATACCCTGCTCTGCTGTCCCCACCTTCCCCCATTTATGGCTGGCATAATTACCTCAAATCTCCTCCCCCCTCCTCAAATACCTTTTATTCTATGGTGTCTCTCTCATTCCTTCCTAACTCTCCTATCTTCCTGTACTGTCTGACCCCAATCCATTCTCTCTCTCTCTCTTTCTTTCAGTGCAAATTTACTCTGGTTTTAAGGCCTACTTCATCTGTGACACACTCAGAACTGCATTCAGAACACCTCAGCAGGTATGGAGAAGACTATGGAAACTGTGCCATCCCTGGAGCCAATATGCTTATTAATATCACTACTGTATGCATGTTATTATATCTTGGCCGATAGAAATATTCTGACTTTTTGTTTTCAATTTTTAACTGTTTCCTATACCCTGCTCTGCTGTCCCCACCTTCCCCCATTTATGGCTGGCATAATTACCTCAAATCTCCTCCCCCCTCCTCAAATACCTTTTATTCTATGGTGTCTCTCTCATTCCTTCCTAACTCTCCTATCTTCCTGTACTGTCTGACCCCAATCCATTCTCTCTCTCTCTCTTTCTTTCAGTGCAAATTTACTCTGGTTTTAAGGCCTACTTCATCTGTGACACACTCAGAACTGCATTCAGAACACCTCAGCAGGTATGGAGAAGACTATGGAAACTGTGCCATCCCTGGAGCCAATATGCTTATTAATATCACTACTGTATGCATGTTATTATATCTTGGCCGATAGAAATATTCTGACTTTTTGTTTTCAATTTTTAACTGTTTCCTATACCCTGCTCTGCTGTCCCCACCTTCCCCCATTTATGGCTGGCATAATTACCTCAAATCTCCTCCCCCCTCCTCAAATACCTTTTATTCTATGGTGTCTCTCTCATTCCTTCCTAACTCTCCTATCTTCCTGTACTGTCTGACCCCAATCCATTCTCTCTCTCTCTCTTTCTTTCAGTGCAAATTTACTCTGGTTTTAAGGCCTACTTCATCTGTGACACACTCAGAACTGCATTCAGAACACCTCAGCAGGTATGGAGAAGACTATGGAAACTGTGCCATCCCTGGAGCCAATATGCTTATTAATATCACTACTGTATGCATGTTATTATATCTTGGCCGATAGAAATATTCTGACTTTTTGTTTTCAATTTTTAACTGTTTCCTATACCCTGCTCTGCTGTCCCCACCTTCCCCCATTTATGGCTGGCATAATTACCTCAAATCTCCTCCCCCCTCCTCAAATACCTTTTATTCTATGGTGTCTCTCTCATTCCTTCCTAACTCTCCTATCTTCCTGTACTGTCTGACCCCAATCCATTCTCTCTCTCTCTCTTTCTTTCAGTGCAAATTTACTCTGGTTTTAAGGCCTACTTCATCTGTGACACACTCAGAACTGCATTCAGAACACCTCAGCAGGTATGGAGAAGACTATGGAAACTGTGCCATCCCTGGAGCCAATATGCTTATTAATATCACTACTGTATGCATGTTATTATATCTTGGCCGATAGAAATATTCTGACTTTTTGTTTTCAATTTTTAACTGTTTCCTATACCCTGCTCTGCTGTCCCACCTTCCCCCATTTATGGCTGGCATAATTACCTCAAATCTCCTCCCCCCTCCTCAAATACCTTTTATTCTATGGTGTCTCTCTCATTCCTTCCTAACTCTCCTATCTTCCTGTACTGTCTGACCCCAATCCATTCTCTCTCTCTCTCTTTCTTTCAGTGCAAATTTACTCTGGTTTTAAGGCCTACTTCATCTGTGACACACTCAGAACTGCATTCAGAACACCTCAGCAGGTATGGAGAAGACTATGGAAACTGTGCCATCCCTGGAGCCAATATGCTTATTAATATCACTACTGTATGCATGTTATTATATCTTGGCCGATAGAAATATTCTGACTTTTTGTTTTCAATTTTTAACTGTTTCCTATACCCTGCTCTGCTGTCCCCCACCTTCCCCCATTTATGGCTGGCATAATTACCTCAAATCTCCTCCCCCCTCCTCAAATACCTTTTATTCTATGGTGTCTCTCTCATTCCTTCCCTAACTCTCCTATCTTCCTGTACTGTCTGACCCCAATCCATTCTCTCTCTCTCTCTTTCTTTCAGTGCAAATTTACTCTGGTTTTAAGGCCTACTTCATCTGTGACACACTCAGAACTGCATTCAGAACACCTCAGCAGGTATGGAGAAGACTATGGAAACTGTGCCATCCCTGGAGCCAATATGTTTATTAATATCACTACTGTATGCATGTTATTATATCTTGGCAGATAGAAATATTCTGACTTTTTGTTTTCAATTTTTAACTGTTTCCTATACCCTGCTCTGCCGTCCCCACCTTCCCCCCATTTATGGCTGGCATAATTACCTCAAATCTCCTCCCCCCTCCTCAAATACCTTTTATTCTATGGTGTCTCTCTCATTCCTTCCTAACTCTCCTATCTTCCTGTACTGTCTGACCCCAATCCATTCTCTCTCTCTCTCTTTCTTTCAGTGCAAATTTACTCTGGTTTTAAG